>CM070721.1:35389232-35785407 GCA_036346275.1 Otatea glauca | reverse complement strand
TGTTTTCCCAACCATCTTTGTGCTTCATGCATTATATCCTAAATTCATGAGCTCTTTCAAAGATGTGATTCTCTTGTTTTTATCTGTCCATGATATTGTTCATTTGGTATGAGCATTTGTATTAACTATGGGCACGTGCTATATATCATTTACTTTATTTTGTCATGAGTAGTATCTAGGTTATATGACCACGATTTTCTATTACATCCATGATTAGCTTTGTTTAGACTTTGTTTGTCGACTTTGTGCTACATGTGAGTGCCTTTCATGAGATTAGGGTCATATGATCTAGCTGCCATTGTATGACTTATATTGTTCATGATCACCTTTATTGTCCTTCATGCTTATATGCTTCATACCTATTTTGCATGAGCTTGTGTTCTTCATTCATGGCATGTATTCATCATCATGCATAGAGTGTTGCCATAAGTAGCTTCTCATCTTTGTGTCCATGGTCACCATTTACTTTCATGCTGTCTGTGTCCTCATGACCTTTTGTTTGGTCTTCTTTTGACGGGCCTTTTCGCAGCTCGTAAATATTGTTATTGAGACTATGGATAAATGGACCTTGATGTTGCTAATTGGTTTGTTTTATGCATGATCCTCTTTGGTTGTCTTCATTCATCTTGCTCATGTTATATCTAGTAGCATGTTGTTGTGCTTCATTGTGGTATTTCTTCATTTACATGCTCATTGCAATGTTTAGGTAGTATCTTAATCCATGTATTTCTAGGCTTGCACATGATCCTCGCTAGCATTTGTCGTGATGCACCTTGCTTAGCTTCTCGCTAGCATGATGCAAAGGCTATGATGCACCTTGTCGTTGTTTATCATGTGGATATGTTTTCACCGTTGTCTATGGATATATGGATCTTGATGCTATCTTTAGCTTGGTTGTGATCATGATCTTACATTACCTTCGCATCATGTTCATGCTCTAGATGATCATTTGCCACACTTTTCCTGTATCTTGTCCATTCGTGCCTAGGAACTGGATCTCGCTTAACCCCGATTTGAAAGCATAGATTTGTTGGATGCATGTGTGTAGGCTTTTCGTGAGGAGACCATCATCCTAGGAATATCTCTAAGTCTTCTTCCTCCGCTTTTGGGATCCACTTCAGGTCATTTGCCACTACTTGCACTACACTATGAGGTAAGCACCTCTGATAATGTTGATAATAGTGATGGGTCTCTTAGGAGGTTGTGGTTCTTTCGTAGGTAGAGCTGGTGTCCTGTTTGTCTAGAGTCTGTTGGTTGGACTTCTAGCATAGGTAGGTTGCTTCTTACCTTGAGCCATCTTGCTCCTTAGAGACCATGTGGTTTTAGATCTTATCTCTTCTCCTCTAGCTTTCTCCTATCTCTTGTGAGGTGAGAGTTTTAGAGTGTGCCTCAAGGGGAGTAGAGTGTGTTCAGGGGGATTTGAGCTTGGGTTTATGAGCTCATATGGCATTTCTTGAGGGGGAGCTGATCTGTATTTTATGTACTATATATTTTCTTCCAGCATTTCCTTTCTTCTTCTGGGTGACTTTGGGCTTGTTTTCTTGAGTTGAGTTCACTCACTTAGACTTCTAGCATGCCTTCCATGGACCTCTTATCTTGTGCTTTAGGTTGCTATCATGCGTGATTAGCTGTTCTCTCTTCTCTCTAGGTTGAATTCCCTCACAGTCTTATAAGTCTAGCAGGTATTGGGCCTCCTGGTAGACAAGGTCTGTGTGCACTCCTTAGTTGGGATCTAGAGTCAGCTTCCCTATGTCAGTCACTGGGGAAGATAAGAGCGAGTCTAAGCCGTAGTGAGTCTCTTCTATCTTATCTATGCTCAATAGCCATCCAGTTTTGAAGTTTCTCGGCTTCTTCTCCTCATTCTGCTTTTTCCGTTGTTATTGAGTTCATTCGGTTTTCTTTATGCCTAATCTTGATAATAACTCAACTTTAACCAGATTTGAGCTTAAAATTGGTTCATTTGTTGAGGGGGAGTTTGGGAATCTGTTCATGCATTGCATTTAGACTGCATTTTCTGTTTTATGAGTTTTGTCTATTATGCAATTGATTTCTTCTTCATGCTATACACCATGCTACATCATTTGAAGAAAATCACTAGCTTAGGTATGTCCAAGTTCATTTAACTTGCTAAGCTTAAAAATGAAATAAGCCTTAAATGAAAAACTTGATGAAACTTGTTGCTTTTACTTGCTAGGTTTCTTCTCTAGAGGTTTATGCCATAATTTGAGAAATTTTGGAGTTCTCTAGAGTCCCTATAGCAACTTGGGTGAAACTAATTTGATCCATGCTAGAGTCCTTCAATTGCTCATAAATCATTGTGCTAAAAATGAAAATTAAACAAAATTGACTCTTCTTGTGCACATACGACTCAACACCTTGCATTCACAAGACTGCTTCCCATTGCACTTGGGATGAACTTGGAATACATCGTGTTTGACCTAGACCATCCTCTTAAGAGTTCATCTTGAGATGGTCGCATACGGCTTGAGTCAATTGATTGTCAAAAGAAAATGCAGATAAATTAAAAACAAAGACATATGTGGGTAAAGAATGCAAATAATGTCAAACATTTGCACCCCGCTATGTCTTGTATGATGATAAATCAAAATTTGCATTAAGTGATAAATGAGCCCGAAGGACCTTGTATGCTCTTCTAGATTCCCCAAAGTGTTGAGTAGGTTGAACTCTAGGTTTTCCTTTTGATCCTTAGAGTGGCTATTCTTCTATTTTTGAAACTAAAGCTAAGTGTTGCACTTGTCTAATCTTGCTAAAAATGAAATATTCAAAACTAAGCTCATATTTGCACTTGGACATGTCTTAGTTTAGTCATCTTAAAAACCGACAAGCTTGGTGTAATATCCTTCCATTTTGATCAATTGGATAATCTTCAAAGCTCTTTCGATTGCATTTCATGCATACATAAAAAAATTGATGCCTATATTGCCAAAAGGGGGAGAAAACGTAGAAAAGGCATCACTAAAATGATAAAATGTGAATGCTTATTTGGTTATTATGATCTTTGTAAAACTATGCTACTACTTCTGTTGGATCATAATCTCATAATCACATTTGACATGTTTAGTTGAATTTTAGAGTTTTTGTTGAAAACTTGCTCTTTCTTAAATTTAACTCTAAAATCTGAATTCCTCTTCATCAACTTGGTCATGGTTCTAATTTCTATCTTTGGACCAAGTTTGACTTTGCAACTAAAATTGCTTTCTTCTTCATTTTCTTCAAACTCAAATTTATGCCTTTTGTGTGGTTTGTCAATATACTCATCAAGGGGAGATTGAAGGACCATGTGGAGGTCCATCCATGTTTGTGATGAGTATTTGACTTTATTTGAGCAAGGTGTGCTCAAGTTTGAGTTTGATTTGGATTGATTTTCAAAATGAAGCAATTTGAGTTGTCTCCGCCAGAGTGGCGATCTGGTCGTATGGACGCGGTAGTGATGAGTTGGATGGTTTATTGCACATCTTTGTGGGCATTGCTATGTGAGGAGTTTCCTTGTCTTTGATGGTTGCAGGCGACGGTGCTAGGTCATGGTGAGGCGAAGATGACGGGACTAGGCGAGGCGTCGGAGGTCAGACGGTTGGGAGATCGCGGAAGATGATCGGAGACGGAGTCCGGCAAGTCAAGAAGACAAGGAAAGGAGTTGATGCTAGCTAGATGCAGCGTGGATCAATGAGGGCCGTCGGATTGAGGTCTAGTTGATAGGTTAGCGGGTCTAGGTAGTATGTTTTGAAAACCGTGCAAGAAAACCTGGTATGTGTGTGGGTTTGGGTTAGCCCTTGCATGGCTGTGTGTGTGGGTTAATCCTAGCCCTTAGATGAGTGCTCTATGGTTGAGGACTCATCCAAGGGTGGTAGGTGGCCCAAGAGTAGTATAAATAGGGGTGGAGGGTTAGCCTCCTTCCCTTGAAGGTGTTGAGGTTTTTGATGCTCATTTGAGCTTTGCCCACATGAATGTGAGGCTTTGTAACCTCCCCTTCCAGAAATGAAAGTTTTATCCATCCACCTCTGAATTTATTTTACGCATTTACATTATGTCTTTACTTTACGCAATTTAAATTCAGCATTTACTTTCCGGCAATTACATTCCCGCAATTTACTTTCAAGTAATTTGGATTTGCCTCCCCTCCTTCTAAATGCAGCTGATCTTGGATGTTTTTAGTGTGTTCATATGGTTTTACATCTCTTTTGCACTCTTGGATTGAGTAGAGAACATCTTTTCTTTCAAGTTCCAACTTTGTTCAGAACTTGTTCTTCGCGCAGCAGTCAGTGTTTGATTTTTGTAAAAATATATAAAAATCCTTTTTGAGTGATTCTTATTGGAGGAGGTGCGGGACTCTGATATACACCTGCAGAAAACTTTTGGAGTTCACTTGTTGCATTGTTTGGGCGCCATGAGGTGAAAACCGAGCCCCAAACTTTCTGCTCGAAGTTCTTGAGCATACTGTGTTCTTAGATTTGTCCTGTTTTTTCTGTAAGGCTTTTTGAGGCGAAATTTGGTGGAGTTCTTCACGACTCTGATGCTCATAGTGAAAAAAATTCTCAAAATTGTTTGAGCTGCAGAAACTGACCAACCTCGTGTGCAAATTGAGGATAAGTTCTGGAAATTCTTCTTTTGCTTTTCTGAAAGTGACTTTTGTGATTTGAATTGATGTCCTTTCTAAAAGCAAGAGTTTGAATTGATTCCTCTTTATCTTGGACACTAGACAACCAGGATTGTGACTCAAAAATCCCCACATATTTTATGGTACTTATCCATGCAAGCTTGGGGTACACATAGTTGTCTAGTTTTTTGGGTTTTTCACAATTTCCTTTGAGCGATCTTGTCGAGGTTTTTGTTGGAGTATTTTGGGGGAATTTTTATTTGCAACCATTCAACCCCCCTCTGTTCGCCATCTTGGTCCTTCACTCACACTCGGCTAAACATCATGTATGTAGTTGGGATGGTGAGTCGGTACCTGGAGAGTCCTACTCAGCTACACATGCAAGCCGTGAAACAGATCCTCAGATATGTGAATGGGACAACCGACTTTGGTCTGAAATATTCTAGAGGAGGAGGCGTGGCGAAGATTGCAAAGCTCTGACGATAGCAACTTGGCGAGATGATATAGATGACAGGAAAAGCACAAGCGTCATGGTGCTCTACTTCAATGGGAATATAGTCGCTTAGACGTCTAAAAACATAAAAGCGTTGCCCTGTCGACATATGAAGCTGAGTTCATCGTAGCCACAGCAGCAGCATGTCAAGGCATATGGTTGCAAAGCGTGTTAAGTGAGGTAACAGGAGAAGTCCCTAGTCCCAGTAGTCTTGTACGTTTACAACAAATCAAGAATCACATTGATGAAGAATCGTGTTTTATAGGAGAAGCAAACACATTGATATCTGGTTTCACTTTATCGGAGAGTGCGTGGAGAAGGGACTGATTGTTGTCGAGCATGTATGCATAGGGGAGCAGCGTGCAGATATCCTCACAAAGGCACTTGCTCGAGTCAAATTCGCAGAGATGCGTAATCTGCTAGGCATCAAGAATCTTGCGCAACCAAGTCTAGACTAGGGGGAGATTGTTAGAAACTAATTAAGACTTTCCATTGTTGCCTTGCCATATTACAGAAGGAAAGGAGAGATTAGAAAGTAATCTAGACTTGCCATATTAGGTTTGCCATGTAAAGCAAGTATAATGTTGTAAAGGCAAGTAGGGATCATGATGCAATCAGCAATCGAATCCAATCGATTTATTCCTTTTTTCTAGTTATTACATAGATAGGTCTATGTGCGTACTATAAATACAACCTCAAAAGTTGAGATGAATAACATAATAGAAAATTACCTCAAAACTTCTGTGTTCCCTTGTGTGTGTTTCTTTGATATATTATTTGCATGTACTTGTTCCTAGAGATGAAGACAACAGGGGATGTCCCCCTGGATGTTGTTGTTCATCAGGTCGACGACACGGAGGTTAGTGCAGCGCAGCGGTAGGTCAGCTGGGATGGCGCCAAACAGGGCGTTGGAGTTGAGGTTGAGGTAGCTGAGACCGGCGAGCCAAGCGAGCTCCAGTGGGATGCACTCACTGAGCAGTTGTATGGAAGGTGGAACCTTGCAAGGGAGGTGAGGTTGGAAACACATGGCAGGATGTCATCGACGAGGCCGTGCGCCTCAAGGCCCAACACCATGACGCGACCGATGCTGGTGCACAAGACTCCGCGCCAGGTGCAGAAGTCAAGTGAGGTAGTGCTTTGCCATGTTGCCAAGTCACCACCGGTGGGATCGTAGATCAGGCGGGACTTCAGGCAGAGGAGGGCCTCTCAGTCGGTGTCGGTCTCGTTTGCAGCGGCGATTGGTGCTACCTGCCGAGTTACAGATGACAAGAATAAGGTCAGCAACAAAGCGAGGGTAGGAACGGGAGTACGTACGTGGTGACGACTCTTGTTTGCTCTCAAGACCCAAGAGTTGAGGAGTTCACACTTCAAAGCACTACTATGTTCATGTTCACTCTTATTATAAACACCTCATTTTATAGAATGAGCAGCACGTGGATATCAAATCCACATATGATATACTCTCCGATCCTGAATACATGTCATTATAGCTTTCAAATTTTGTTCCTAAATACATGTTATTTTACAATTTCGAGACAACTTTAACTGTTTTTCCTTTGCATACCACTACTATTGATTATTCCAAATATTATTTATTACTGTGGATTAGAGTAACGCACACCATCCAAGAGCAGTAAGTGAGCTAATGAATGAGGGTGATTTGGTCATTTCTATATGTACTTTAGTTAAAGTGCAAAATCCTAAAATTCATCTATTCAGGAAAGGAGGGAGTACCCATTTTTGTTTCCATCTCTTTATCGGTGAATATCCGACTAAGGATAGGCGTGTCTATACCCATCAAGTTTGAACATGATTTTGTAGTGTGACAGGCTAGCCACTAAACTAGACAAGCAAAGGTCTTGGAGGAAGATGACAATTTGGAACAGCAGGAAAAACAGGAGTATAAAGAGGCAGATAAGAGGGAGAACGCTATACCTGAGGAACAAATTTCAAGTCTGAAATCCATTTCAAAAGAAGATTCACAAGCTATTTTGGAGAGTAGAGAGTTGGGTACATCATGATGAAAACAACATCTGGAAATAGAGGAGGAAACCTTCAGACAAAGGAGAGGGGAATATCTCTAGAGATGGATCCAAAGAGATCTATTGGGGGGACAGAGCAGAGCAAAGAACTAGTATCCCAATGAGAGGAAAGGAACAAGGAAAATACAAAGCCTCTTGATGAACGAATGGAATTTTATCTACACAAATTACCAACACAGTTGGAGTACATGAAATAGTTGTATACAGCGGAAGAAGAGCTCGAGGAAAAAGAAGATGACCAAAGTTCAATGGGGAACAACATCTGGCTTGTGAAAAGTGACAAACAACATTTAGGGGTAAAGGATAATGTGAATATTGTTAGTGATATGCCCTTGAGGCAATCATAGGGATGATTGTATCACGTCTGTATTTATGGAATAATATGATTATTTTGTCCCTTGAATAAATATCATTAGTGTCATCAACAAGTATGTGACTTGTTCGTGAAACTCCTTATTCATGTTTCAATATTATTCTAAACTATCCCTAACCTCATATCATCATGTGGGACAACTGTGATTTAGAGATCAGACATGTATTGATTGATGATCATGTTTCACGATCATGGATATAGGGATATCAAATCAATAATGTGGACACATGTTGGAGAATATGGTGTTGGATGGTCACCATGAGATGTCACAAAATTGTTATATTCTTAAGTGTCATCAGTTGATCTCATACATAGTGTATGTAGGATCCTTAGACCTGAGATTGACATGGTTACCTACATGTGTAATAGTATACTTAAGAGTTACCAAACGCTAGTCCGTAACTGGGTAGTCATAAAGGTAACTTTCGAGTTTACTATGAAATATACGAAGGAATGTGAACAATCAATATAGAATTTTCCCCTCCTATATAACACGAGAGATATCTCTAGCCCTCGATGTGGTTGGATTAAGTGCATATCCATGCCAAATGTGATTGAGGAGTCAATTGCAACTGAGTGGTCTACTATAGAACGAGTGAAGGATCGAGCTATCATAGGATGGTACGTTTCTTGACTTGAGTTCAATTTGGTATCGTTAGGCAAAGGGATCGGTACATGAGCACTATATAGATTTGTCTGATATGATCTTTGTGCGTATTTGGAAGTCACTAGGCCCTATGAGGGGCCACTTTGACTTATGGGCCAAAAGGAGTTTGGGGACCATGGCTGAATATGCATGAACCTACAGAGTCACACACTTAATGGGTTGGGATACATTGGTTCGGATTGGATCCGTGATTAATGGGCCAAGTGGGATTTGCACCTTAGTTAGTCCCCTAACGTAGGGTTCCACCGAGGGGATATATAAAAGGAGTATGTGAAGGCTAAGGGATGCAATTGTTGTACCATTGGAGCCACCAAAACTCCAGTTGTCACTGCTCAGGCCCTGCTATGTGCGCTAGTGCTAGCACACCAACGCACGACATTCCTTCCCTAGACATGTGGACTTCAGGAAAGATGTTGCTGCTACTACGGTGCTAATCAGGGTGATTGTTCAAACAAGTTCGATCACAGCTCGAGAATGATCGATCACTGCTCAAGGACATGCGCTACGTTGAATCGGGCTACTTCAACTCTCCTTCCGCTGCACTACGCATCTATAAGTTCAAGCTCCACTCATTTAGTTTTGGTAATAAATGACAAATCTAAATGCGAGACTAACACCCTTGTTGAGTCTGATTTTTATTAGTCTCATTTGGATAGAAAAATAGAAATCTCAAGAGATTGTAAGTTCAAGCTCCATTCATTTGGTTTTGATGATTAATGACAAATCTAAATGTGGGACTAACTCTTTTGCTGAGTATAATATTGATTAGTCTCATTTGGATGGAAACATGGAAATATTGAAGGTATGCATCCGATGTTATATTATTATATCTTGTTGCATTCTTTGGATACAAAATACAGGGTGAATTCCATAAAAGCTTCAACTTGGATATGTGCATATTGTTTTCAATTCATACATATGTATGCACATATTTAGGGAGAGTTCGTTCTATATCTTGAGATTTCACTAGTATTAATCCCTTTCTCTTTTTCTTTCCACATATGTTGAGGATCTTTACTTTGAAATAAATCCTTTGAGTATGTGAAGCTTTCGTAGTTGTAATATACTCATATTGATTTAAATTCAATTATTTGCAATCAGGTTGTTGTCAATCACCAAAGAGGGAGATTGAATGATCTAGATCCTCCGTTATGTGTTAATGGTGTGCTTTGGTGATTAGTGACAACCGGATATGTTGGACTAATATTTTCCATGAGTTGGTGATTTAGGTTAAGTCCAATGATGATGAAGATTTTGGATGATATCATGTGTTGATGATCATTAAGTCAAGGTCCGGGATGAAAGATCTCATCGTGTGTTGATGAGCATCAAAATAAGATCTCGAAGTGAAGGTAGTTCATCATGTATTGATGAACAAGACAAGGACCTAGGCTTGGAGAGAAGACGATCATCGTCAAGTGAAAACTCCAAGTAGATGCGCAACGCAACGGTATTACTAGTATAGGCTAACGATGTGTTCCTAGTCTTTTACCGGTCTCGGTGTTTGGTTGGGAGACCGGATTATCAGTGTAGGTTACCGTACTATTAAGAGGGGTCTTGTCTAGTAATTTGAGTGATCATGTGTTGATACATCAATCCTGCTTGCATGATGCTATTATTTGCTAATGTATTTTTGCAAATAGTCAAAGCTCACACACTTACTCTTTCCTCGGGGATCAAGACTATCGCAGGTGGAGAAGTGGGTACTACCGTAGGTTGGTAGTACTACCCCTTTGGGTGCGTTAGATTTTTTCCAAAGCATGTTTTTTTAAATTTTCCATGAGATTGAAAATACCAGCACTATCATGTTGAAATTATAGTACTACCGCATATCAGTAGTACCGCTACATATGGCAAGTATATTTTTTCTAGAGCATGTGTTCCAGTCGGTTGTACCGATACATATGGCCGGTAGATTTTTTTTCTAGAGCAAGTGTTTTGGATTTAAATCTAGGGATAAAATTATCAAAACTATCGTGTTTTGTACACCGATAGTACTAGGGTCTATGGTAAAACTAGTCCCGGTGCATTTAATGCAACGAACTATCCATTACAGTGAGGTGGTACTACATGATTTTGCATGTCAGGTAGTCTAGGTTTTAGTCAAGCATTTCTTGTGAATTTGGCTCCAACAGCTATTTTCTTTAAGAGGTTATAAAAGAAGTCGACTATGGACATTTTTTGCTGCTACTCCCACCCTCATTTGAGGCATACATTTGAGAGCAAAGCCTTGAGAGTTTAGAGCTATACTTGAGATATTTGAGAGGCATTTGAGCTAGAGTTTCTTGTGTGAAATCTCTTGACATCCTATTTTCACTCTTTAGACCTAATGCAAGCCTCTCTACTCAATTGTGCATGTGTTGCACCTTGTGAGCAAGGAGAGAAAAGCTATAGGTGCATGTGTTGCATCTAGTGATGGACTGAGTATCCATTTACGCATGTATTGCACTTGGTGAGGGCCAAGCAAGAGGCTTGGTTTGTTACTCTTGGTGTTTGTCGACACCTAGACGGCGTGATAGTGTCGGGATCCGGTGATCTTCTTAAGAAGCTTGTGAGAAGGCCCGGTGTGTTGTGAAGATTGGAGCTCGCCTACCCAGAGGGAGAAAGAGCTACCACTAGTTGATTCGAGGTGTTTGGCTTAATTCGTGGACTCGGTCCAATTCGTTTGAGCTTACCTCAACATGGATTAGGGGAGACCGGTAAGTCTCCGAACACCACGGTAAAAAGATCATGTATCATCGTTTGGTTTGCTTCCTATTGCTCATTTACATTCTTCCAATTTATATTCCTAGAATTGACATGCTTGCTTATCACCCTAGGATTGCAAACTTTGATCTAGACTTAAGTTGTTAGTGCACTTAGCGAGACTAGTTGATTTAGATCTTAATTGGACAAAACCATTTTGGTTTATGCTTCTGCATATAAAATCGATTTTGGCTAAAGTGATTTTTTAAAACCGCCTATTCACCCCCTCTAGTTGACCTCCTCCACCTTACAGCGTCTAGTGGTAATGATCCATGATATCTTGCTCTCTTGGAATCCTGGTTTATGTGGTAGAATCTTTAATTGCGCTAGTGTAGCCTACCCGTATCCCTTCAAACATAGGAGGAGACAAGGAGTTGTCAGATAATTTCACTCAAGTGAAAAAGAGGAAGAAGGTCCAGAATAGCAAAAAGGAAATGTTCAGTGATTCAAGATAATTGGGTCCCCATCCAGGAGAAGGCTACAAAAGAGCATCCCAGAAAAACAACATTGCAGGTACCTTCTCTAACCATTTTGCAATTTTCAGTTCACTTTATTACAGTTCTTTGATGCAAGTAGCTACAGATAGTTGCATAGTATTAAAAGATGATCAAGATCAATGTAAAAAAGCTATAAACAGACTTGTGAAGTTGTGATAAAGGAAAGAGCCCAGGCACTACTAGCTGAAGCTAGAAGAAACAACGAGAGCAGTAAGAAGGAAGATGTTACAATAGAACCTGTGGAGGAAGAATATGAGATGGAACAGGTACAAAATGAAAATGAGATGGAACAAATTACACAATCTGATAGTGAGATGAATACAGTGGCTCACATGGTTGATGATTCAGAGTTGTTGTCATCCCATGTAGAGTTATCGACAGGACACAGCTCATCAAAAAAGAAAGGGATAAAGAAAGGTGTTGGGATAGAATCTGGGATAGAGTTTGATTGGAATAGAATCCGAGATAGAGTCTGGTTAAATTAGAGGTAAAATAGGAAGTTAGAGATAGAGTTTAATTGCATTACGATTGTAATTCTTGCTATAAATAAAGTGTGTGTGAACGACACACAAATTCTTGATCTACATGGCATCAGAGCCATACTATCGATCTGATCTACCATCACCGTCCCCGATCCGTTCTGATCCACCGTGCCCCCATCGATCTACTATGGTCCACCGCTCCACCACTGCCACTCGGGTTCTACCACAGCTCGCTCAGGGGGAGCTCATGTCGCTGCCGCTCGGGTTAGATCTCCCTGAGGAAAATGATGCCGGTCTGGCTAGGTGAAGAAAGGAGCTGCCGGGTGAAGGAGGAAAAAGGAATCAATTAGCTAAAGAAAAGAAGGAAAAAAGAAAAGTTTTTTGCTGGTTTTTTATATGTATCGAGATGCCAAGTCTAAGTCTTGTGTTGGCATTGATGCTTGAAGGTTGCCGTGTCGTGGAGATATGTGCGCGTAGTTATGTGATCGCATTGCTCTAGTTGATCGAACGATATGGCTCTAGAGGAAATTGAGGATGTAGAGAAGAAAGAGAAGGATGCCACAATGAAGGAGGACGAAGAGAAGAGGAGGGCGATTGTGAGTCAACTTCCTCACTAGTCACACAAAGTGACATGGGAAGCATATTGCTGGGCCTGTTGGTGACAAGTATGATTGGTCCGAAGGCTGATACAGGATCGTCCAAACTGAAGCTAGAGATAATGCCGAATGATGTGAAGTTAGAAGAGAGCAAGAATTACTTGAGTTGGTCTCGAAGGGCTCAATTAATTATGAATACAAAGAGGGTGGAACACTACCCGCAGGAGACTTGTGTTGAGCCTGTAGACAAGACAGGCATAGATTGGAGAATGTAGAACACCACCAACTCTGTGGTGGTGGCTTGGTTGCTAACTTCAATATCTCCATCCATCACCCGGAGGATGGAGACGATGCGGAATGCAGCGAAGATGTAGAAGACGCTGAGCAACATGTAGTTTGGGGTAGGCAATATGATGATGATGGTGGAGGTTCAGGGCAAAGTGGAGGCCCTAAAACAGGAAAAGATGCTTGTGTGACCTGTTGGAAAAAGGTTTCAAATTTTGTTATTAGATCACATCTCGAGGGTGGCTAAAATTCAAAAACCAAATTTCAAATCCAGTAATTTCATGGCTGGAAAAAGTGAAATTTTAGCTGATTTCACTGAAATTTTGGCAAAATTGACCAAAATTTTGGTCATTTTCAAACTCCTATGAAATGGTCTCTCAAGGCTAGAAAAGACTGGGAAAAAATATGCAAACATTTATCTACATTTTCTATCTATTTTAATGCAAAATACTAAGCTAGAAATTAATTATTTCAATGCAAAATTCTCATGCATGTATGTCTCCTGCTTTGCAGCATGCATTTATGTAGGAGGTATATGTATGGATCCTATGGGGCACTCCATCTTCTTTCATTTGCTTCATCAAGTCCACTGCATCCTAAACATCTCCTCTCAGAGCCCACCTACACTAAATATTGGTGATGAAACTAGCAAATGAAAATTCTAGAAAGCTTTTTGAAATAAACCCTAAAATCAATATGCAGTATGCACAGTCCAAACTAGTGTACAACTAATTCAATAAAGAAGTATTGTAATAGTTTCTTCATATCCCTGAGTGAGCAGCTAGCCAAGTAGTATCATCCACTCCACCAGTCATGAAATGAATGCTAGATTTTGAACTCTTGTTGGAACTGGTCACCCAAGCCTTCAAGCACTCGTTTGACTTCAATTAAGGCAGGGCCTTTGGCCTAACCATGATTTTGTAGTGTTAAAAATGTACCAAAATATCTCTAAAAATTCATAGAAGTGGTACATCATGGTACAATGGTACACACGAACTTTTGGTACCGAGCAGGTTTCAAATCTCGTCAATTTCTAAAAATTTGATTTCGGACCACCCCAAATCTAAAGTACTGGCCGGGAAAAAATTTAAAAATTTGGAATTACAGTTACCGAATTTTGGTTTTTCTCGTGAATTTCGCAAATTTGCAGAATTTCATATTGGCCAGTTTTGAAACTTTTAGGGCGGATTTGACCGGATTTGGTCCAATAACTCTTAGTAAAGTCATCTCCATGAAAATTTGTTGAAAACCGAATTTTTAGACATTTTAAAATTTTGGCAAAAACATCATCGATTTTTATAAAATTTTACAAGCTTGATAATAAGCTAAAAATTTATGGTACTATACTTAGTAGTTTAGGATCATACATAAAAATTTAAAAATAATTTAACTTTATTTTTATCTTTTAAAAATCAAAACAGAATGAACATAATTGGGACAGATTACATTGTTAGAATTTTATAAATTTTCTTGAGTGTGATTATGATCTAAATTTTTTTCCAGAGATTAATAATTGACTTAGTACCATTATATAAATTTTTCAAAAAATTTCAACTTTATTTTTTTGGTCAATCAAATCTATGTAAGCATTGAACTTCGTTTGTTATATTATATTTCAAAAATAAAAAAGAAAAGAACATAAATGGTACTATGCCTTGTAAGAATTTTATAAATTCACTGGAGTGTCATCATGATTCAAACTTTTTATGAGATATTAATAAATCCCTTATCACCATTCTTTAAAATTTTCAAAAAATTTAAAAAAAAAATATTGCTAAAGCAAATCTATGTATTAACCATTAGGCTTTTATCAAGACGTATAATCATCTCGAATTTTTAACATTATCTGAGAATGATCATCATCTAAAAATTTTAAATAAACATTAATGTTACATCATGACCATCCAAAAAAAATTTCAAAAGTTTTAACGTTGTTTAGATAATTTTTCATTTTGTTCAAGTTTGCTTAGGTAAGACTTTTAATAGGCAAGAGTAATCTTGTCGAATTTTAAAACTTCATACAGCTTTGATCATCATCGAAAATTTTATGAGAGCATTAGAGATACATGATAACCATGCAAAAAAAAATCAAATGTTTTATAACGTGATTTGAACCATTTTGCATTCGGTTCAAAATTGCCAGTCAGTGTTTTATCAGGACAGTAGCAATGTTTGAATTTTTAAAAATTCACAAACCTCAGAATAATCTGAAATGTTTATGACAATATAATCAATGTGTCAGAACTCTAAAAAAAAATTCAAAATTTTTCGACATTGTTTGAACCATTTTTTCTGTTGCAAAAAGATCAAAATTTTGGGTGTTTCACCCCAAATTTCGGTATTTTTCGGCGAATTTCGTTTTTTCTCGGTACAAAACAAACTGGATTTGAATTTTTGTTTTTGAATTTCGGACGAGATTTGTTCGAAATACCCGAATTTCGCCGAAATTTCGGAATCCGGTCAGGGGCGGTATTTTATCTGAAAACGAAATTTGAATCCTTGGTACCGAGTTCGGTAGTACGTGGTACATAAAAAAGAAGTGCTACCTTCTCTATTCTGTTTCTTCCGAACGGTGCCACATATGAACATGAAAATTTGAAGATACCCGAATCTTAAGTAGTACCATATGTAGGATTTTTTTCAGATTTTTTTGGTTCAACAAAAATATCCAAAGCGCTTATGGGTGTAGGTACATTATTTCTTAGAAAACCTCACTCGTTGTAATCAGCTGTTAATTCATTTAGAATTACTAGCTTTTTAAATCCAAACCCTCTATTTTATCTCTGCGATATTTCAGAATGAAGATAATATGCAATTACAACATGGAGTATATAAAAAGATCCACTTTACAATCCTCAACTATAGCCTAGATCTTATTTTTAACCATCAACTGTAAAACCGTATAAAACACAGCCCTCAACTATCAATACCAGACCACATCACCCTCTTGAACTGGTCTTGAACCATCATGGCAGCGATTTTGTAGTCCACGATAGCAAGCTGGACATGTAAGCAGAGTCAATAGAAGTGATGAGTTTTCTAACAACTCTTAGCTCGTTTATGTTTTTCAAATCAGTCCCCTCTAACATGCTCCTACTCTCCCTTATCACGGTAGCGCGTGCTCTCCTGCACTCAACGGTCGGCCACTGCCCTCACCCGCCATTGCTTGCTCCCATGCTCTCTGGATGCGGCAGGCCGGCTCCTAAGGTAGAAGAGTGCGGGAGCACAGTCAAAGGTTAGATTTGCATTTTTGCTCAAAAGAGGTTAGATTAAAAAAATAAGAGAACTGAAAAATCATCACTTCGAAACAATACACCCTTGTTCTTCCTCTCACACTCTCTCCCCATCCGTTTCTTTGCTCACGTCCGAGTTAGCCAGGCTCGGCTCACCGGGCACCGCACGCCGCTATTCTGCCTTACTATAACCGCTATGGCTCACGAGGCCTACCACTGCGACCAAATTCAAGCGCGAGAAGCAGCATGCTTCGAACCAATTAACTCACGTGCAGCACCAAAATTCAATCAAATCCGTTGAAGTATAGGTGAGTTGTTCGTATCATCAAGTTAACTTTTTAGATGAACTGGCTGATACATACAACTTAATCTGGTATCAAAGCTAAGAGGTCTTGATTTTAATACCTAGTTGGCACACAAGGAGCCTATACATGGAGGAGGTGTTAAAGTATAAGTGAATCGCTCGCCTTTTAGCTTAAGTTTTGGGTGAATTAGCTGGTAGATGTAACTCAATAAATTAAACTCAAGCACTCACGAAGAATATCGGCACCATGGCTATCAATTTGGTGACCAACACAACTAGGCGAAGGATTTGTTCACCTCCTCCGCTTCGATTTACTAAGGTCTCAGATAAATTAATCCAAGTAGACTATGTAGTGCTCATCTGAGCTGTATCGTCCTGTAGCCCCGAAACCGTTGTCGGTTTCGAGTTGTCCTTCGAAACTTGGGGCCAAGAAATTTCTTCTTTCGTGGCCTTCTCTTGGCGTGCGGCTTCTTCCCGTTCCACTTCCATCCTCTGTGACAGCGGCGGCCTCTTCCATCCTTCCACGAAAGTTTGCACGTCCATGGCTGGCACATACCGCAACCGGTCTTTGACCTCACAAGAGTAGGCGCCCGACGAAAAGAGCACTTTCGCCTGGGCCTTGATCTTGACGACACGATCGTACCATCGCAACCGGCAGTGTCGGGGAACTGGCGTCGTCTCTAGCTTCATCTTCCCAACGAGCTGGACGCTAGCAGCGTTGATCAAGGCGTCGTCGTCGATAGAAAAGCCAACGACTTTCTCCCCCGCTTCGCAGCGACAGCAGAAAAGCCAAGTCTTGCCGGAACCTTCCTCCTCCATGAGTACGTTGGAATAGGGCGAACGGCACAAGGGTGCGCCACTGCGCCAGATGGGATTACCGGAACCCTGCCACAGGCCAGGAAAGGTGAGCCAGAAAGAAGTACGAGGCAGGAAGGAGGACGTCGTGTCGGAGAAACAGCCAGAAAAATGAAGTAGTAGCAAGCGCGACTACAACATCAAAATCAATCCGGATTGGATCATTACCGATCCTGATTTCCTTGTGAATCGGATTGGTCTCCATATAAGTGTCCGTCTTTGATTTATTTTCAGTAGTAAGCCTAGTCTATGTGCATGCGTAATGTACCATGCTTCGGGCCAGCCCTAAAGAGCCCAGCCTGATGCTTCGAGTCGGCCCTAAAAAACCCAGCCCGATGCACACGTCTAGCGCTGTGCAAGAACAAGGGAGAAGGGCTGGTGTCGATGAGGGCTGGTACCGGGCCAAACGCCGTATAAAATAGGATGCACTGATTTGTGCCTCATCATATAAGGACAGCATACAAATTATTCAATTGCAGAATTCTTGCGAAGTATTCACATCCCAAACTAAAACCATCAAAGGGATCTTACTTGATAATTACATTAACCGGGGAACATCACAAACCTTTATTTAAAACAGATGATGACCACCTGTTTACCATAATCAATTCAAAAAAAAACATATGGGGCAAAGGATAAGTGGGAGCATAACAGGAAGTAAAACTTGAACAGCGAATTGTCTAATTTGGCGTGAAAATAAAGCATTAAGACCATCACCAGCCACAAAACAGAAATCTTTTACGAACATCTGAAACACAAGTAACACTTCAACAATTCTCAAATGATAACGGACTTAACACTAATACCCCCAAGCCCACTCTATGATTATTGATCAGAGGTGCAATGCATACAAAGTTACAAACAACACACTTCTATAGCTAAGCCATAAATCTTTACCAGCTACAAAACCAAGAGTGCAGTATGGTTTTGTAAAGAAAAAGTCATTTAAAAATTGTCACTAAATTGTCACTATCTGAACCTATAAATACTGCGTATGCATAATACAATTCCAGAATTACTCACAGCCCAAACCACAACAATCTAACAGATCTTACTTAACAATTTCACCAAGCAGAAAACAACATAAACCTTAAAAGAAAGGTGATGGCTACCTGTTTACAATAATCAACTCAAAACCAATAAAAACCAACATATGGGGCAAGAGATAAAGAGTGAACATCACATGAAGTAAAACTCATAACAGCAAATTGTTGAAATTAGTGCCAAAAACAAAGCAATGGTACCATCTTCAGCCACAAAACAGAAATCTTTACAGACATCTGAAGCATAAGTAACACTTCAACTATTCTCAATACTCATAACCTGGAAAATGCCAAACCTTTACAAAGTTAGAATGCTATAAAGCATATCATTATCAACAAAGTGACACAGATAGGCATCACACCACAAATCATCAATCCCCTTCTCAAGTAAACACTGCACAATCACAATTCTACACTTCTCAAACTTGAGCAATTGGATCCACCCAACCCAGCCACTCGCAATCTAAAAAAAAAGGTTGTTTCAACTAAGTAAAGGTAAACCCTCAGTCTCTATATCAGGTCAATGCTAACTGACAAGTGACAACCAACATTTTCATATTGCAATCTAGTTAATGCTAGAAGATAGATGTTTACGATCAACAGCTACCAAATCCAAATATGGTAGTGTCATATATACACAGAGGTAAAGCACAAGGATGTATCAATGTATGGCATCGTGTGCTCCTTAAGCTTGGTTTCTGAATGGACCAACATTTTTTGCTCCTGATGCCGTTATTAATGGAAATAAAACATATGTAATCAGTTTAGCAGACCAACAAATCCCTAACAAAATTATTGGACACAAGTATTCAAGATCAGTAAAAGCCTCCACATATAGACCCAATCCTAGTTGGCAAATCAACCAAGCAAAGAATAAAATAAGCCAGAACAACACGATTAACATCACATAATAAATAACATAAGCAACATGGTAGTATCATACAAATAGTAAGGGCAAAGCATGCATCATAAGGAACAAAAAACAACAACAGCATGTAGGACATCTTGTGTCCCCTGAACTCGATTTCTAACCGGACCAACAATTGTTGTTTTAACCAGGGCAAGAGCTGTTTCCTTCTCACCAGTCTAAACCAACAAATGCCTATCGAAATTATGGGACTCAAATTCTCAAGATCCCAGAAAGCCCCCACATCCCAAAAACCCAGAAAATCCTAGTCAGCAAATAAACCAAGCAGAGAACATCAGAACAACACAAGCAACAACAATAACGCTATAATCATCATCATACAATGGCATCAGCAGTCATGTACTAGATTAAAACAAGGATAATCCGAGAATTATTGGTACCGCCTAGTCACAAAGATATCTCATCAAATCACAAACCACCGATACCATCAATCCACAACAGTATACCACAGATAGCGCCAAACTATTAGAACAGGAATTATAACCAGAATATAGAAAGCTGCTTAGATCTTGTCGATGTCCTCGTCCTCGAACTGGATGTAGTCATTGTCGCCCTCGCCGTCCTCGGGCCCGTCGACGTCGACGCCCTCGTTGAGCCTGAGCGTGTCGGGGAGCTCGCCGTAGGCCTTGAGCAGGCGCGCCTCGTCGTTCATGTATTTGAGGATGACGTCGGCCTTGTCATCCTGATAGTCACGGAGGCCGACGAGGATGATGTCCCCGGCGGCGATCCAGACCTTCTTGTGCATCTTGCCGCGGATGTGGCAGAGGCGCTTGGTGCCGTCAACGCAGATGGCCTCGCAGCGGCCGTTGCCGAGCATCCGCGTCACCTGCGCGTATTCCTGCCCGTCCTCCTTGAACACCAGCTCGCGCTTGTCGTCGTCCGCCTCGTTCTTGCCCCGCTTCCGGTTCTTGCCTCCCTTCCCCTTGTTCTTCGGCATGGCTGCTAGCCTGCTACCTCCTTCTCTCTCGACGAAAGCTGCGAAACCCTCGGTTCTAGATCTAGATGGGGAGCGGTGGTTCTGCTGTTTTGCAGTTTCTTGGCTTTGGCTGGGCTGCCGCGGCTGGGAGTTTATAGCGGGGAAGGCTTCGAGGGCGATAAGGAGGAGGGAGGAGGAGTTTGGGCCGTCGGATTTAGGGTTGGAGCCGATGGACGCTTCGGATTGGATCTGTGGGATTGCCGTGTCCGGGAGTTGGTGTCGTGCTCCTTAGCAACAATTGAAATCTTGTCGCTCTAAATTTCATCCGTGGTGGCCAGAGAACAAAATTTCGGCAAGATTTAGAAATTTTGGATAAATTTTAGACGAACCGTAAAAACGGATTTTCAAATCCGGTTTTTTTCTACCGAGAAAACCGAAATTTCGGCTGATTTTGCCAAGATCTCGGCAAGAATGCAAAGAGCGAAAAATAGTTCAAACGATGTCAAAAAATTTTAAATTGTTTTTTTAAGGTTTCTGACACATCAGTGATGTCCCCATAAAAATTTCAGATGATTATCAAATATGAAGAATTTTTAAAAATTCAAACATTACAACTGTCCTGATAAAACGCTGACCGACAAGTTTAAACCGAATGAAAAATGAAATAAACCATGTTAGAAAATTTTGAAATTTTTTATGCATGGTTATGATGTATCACTAATGTTCCCATAAAATGTTTAGATGATGATCAAACTTCATGAATTTTTAACAATTCGTACAGTGCTACTGTCCTGATAAAAACCATACCGGCAAGCTTCAACCAAATGAAAAATAGTACAAACCACGTTAGAAAATTTTGAAAATTTTTTTGGATGTTCCTGATGTATCATTAATGTTTATGTAAAATTTTTATATGATTATAAAGCTTCAAGAAGTTCCAAATTTTCTGAGAGTGCTACATCCTTGATAAAAGCCTAATGAACAATACATATATTTGCTTTAATAATAAAAAATGGTTTAAAATTTTGAAAATTTTGCAGAACTTTTATAAGGAAATGCTTAAGATCTCATAAAATTATAAATCATGATCACACTCCAGTGAATTTATAAAATTCTTACAAATGCATTGTACCATTTATGTTCTTTTTGTTTTTGATTTTTGAAATATAACAAATGAAGTTCAATGCATACATAGATTTGATTGAGCAACTAAAAAAAATTAAATTTTAAAATTTTATATAATGGTATTGAGTCAATTATTAAGCTCTCATAAGAAATTTCGATGATCACACTCGAGAAAATTTATACAATTCTGACAAGGTAATTGTCCCAATTATGTTCATTCGGTTTTTTATTTTTTAAAGATAACAAATTAATATAAATTATTTTGAAAATTTTTATGTATGATCCTACACTTCTTAGTATGGTACCATAAATTTTTCACATAAGCATGTAGCATTTTATAAAAAACCGACAGTATTTCTGCAGTTTTTAAAAAATATCTCAAAAATTTGTTTTTTCAACAAATTCTCATAGGAGATGACTTTCTTAAGGGTTATTGATCAATTTCCGGTCAAAAACATCAAAAACTGGTCAAAAACCCTAAGATCTCGATGAGATATGGCAAGATCTCGCCGAGATTTCTGAGATTGCTATTGCAATTTAAATTTTTTTACTTTTGCCAGTATTTCAAAACTCATCCTCCAATAACAATTTCAGCAACATTTTAATCCCTGCTTCGTAGCGCCTGCGCCACGCCAAGGAGGAATTCTTTGCAAACTGTGATTTGTGAACCGAATCCCAGTTGGACATGAAAAACTGGGGCTTTATTATGCCCAAATGTGGCCAATGTTTTGACTGTTTATAATTTGATCAAAGATTGGCAAGACAAATACATGTCATGAGTCATAGGTTTACCAAAATTGAGAGGTGCTTCCATACTTTTTTTATTGACAGTTGTATAAATATTAAAGTATGAATGAAAGGTAGATGATAATTACTTACCTATTTATTTGCCCATAGATTTTTGCAACTTGTATCGGGAGGAAAAGCATTAAAGCACCGCTCGCCAAAATGTTGGTGTTGGCGTCAAAAACTTGATGTAGGGTTTCTGACAGCAGCACACCAAACGAACACCGGGTTCAGAGCGTGCCAGTCGATTTGACCTGTAACCGACAAGGTAAAATATAAAGTTTACTCAAAAGCCGATCGTAACGATCAATCGGCTTAGACTCAATCAGCTTGATGCCGATTAAGATCAAAGTAACAGGGTAAGTCTAACTAGCCGATTAAGGTTAATCAGAGGATAAAAGTAGATCGATTCTGAAGAAGGCGATGCGCAACAAAATCAGAACAAATCAAACCTGGGGGTGTAATTGACGAAGATCAACAATCGGCGATGCGCAACTTTATTGATCAAAATCGATTACAAAGAAAGATCTAAATTACAGAGGCTACTCCTAGTCGACAGGAAAAAGTAGAAAAAGTAAAAGCTGGTTGATTGTATTGTGTTGTTATCGCAGCTTGCTCTGGTCCTTCTTCTATACCCTTCGGCCGATCGTGTCCGACTACAACACGTTTCAAGTTTTGATCCATATCGGCCTTATCTCGGACAGTTATTTCCTTAAAGATTTTGCCGTTACCAAAATATCTCCAAACCTTTCCATCCTGTCCGTTAATTCCGTATCTTTGACTTTATTGCCAATTTTGATTAGATTTGCCAAATTTTGGTGCAAACATATGCCCCCCATTTTTGAGAGATGACTTGTCATATGTCAAAAATCGTAATTTATCAGCTTTTCCAATCGGCTAACTGTTGAACTTCGCTCAATAACTGCTACTTTATTCGCGCCGTAATTCTCTGACATGCGGGTAGTGCGTTTTAATTACTCGCGCCTGTTGAGATTCACTTCCCGCCGCTTCAAATTTTTACCTTGCTATAAAATGCGGCCCCCACTTGGTCATTCCTCACGCGCTCGAGCTCTCACGCCACTCATAATCGGCTTCTTCTGCATCTTGTTCTGGCACGCCAACCCTTTTGACTTCAGTCGGCTTTCACATCAAGATCGGCTGAATGGATCCTTCCCAGGTACTCATCCCAATCCCCAACAGTTTTGATCAGTTTTTTCTTGGCCCATTAGGAAACCTAGATGTAGCTACGGTTATTGATCAAGAAATAACTCGCCTCCCCTTGTCAGCTAGAGGATATAACATTGAGGGTTGGAGTAAGAGTTTTCGGGCTTGGCCGACTGCACTTAAAGGGTGGAAAAACTGGTATAACCAAGTAGCAGCTCAAAAAAGAGAATCCTGGGACAGAATGGGTATAGCCGAGTGCATCCCTTTGAGTCTAGCCGATCCGAAGCCAATGAGCCCTTGGTGGCCACTACCGTTATTTACGGTCGGACACTTTTAACGCCTTCATGTTTCGTGACCGGCCTAGTCGGCCCAACTTTATTGGACGTTGCTCAACTTTGCCGCTTAAGACCGGATGGAGAACAAATATCGGCTTTAGCGCCAAACCCAAATATAAACTTATTCGGTCCAAAGGCGAAGGTGGTCCAAGTACATTGCAAATAATAATAAAGTAAATGGATTGGTATCGGATGAAAAGCACGTTGTTTTCCTTAACTCGTGGCTTGACCGATTTTTGTTCTGCAGAGATTTATTAGGATCAACCCAAGTGTATCGGATCATTGCGTATGATTGGTAGAAGGCCGCCTACCGGTGGCACTAGGAAAACGTTTCTCCGAGCAAAGGTACCAAATGATGCATATTATCGTAAGTCGATTTTACACGGGTTTTGCCGATTTTACCGTGGGTAACGTGGGTGGCCCTTTATGGTTTATTCAAGTTTGACTGTATTGCTTCTTTAGCCAACCTTTTGATCAAGAGCCCAACGATGACACAGCCTTTCCAAGAGAAGACAACCCAGAGAACACTATTCCTCAGTACCAAGCAAGCCGATCGTTTGGCGAATGGTTCATTATGTGTTCTAGCAGTGAGACAAAAATCACAGAAATTCGATTCAAGGAAGTATATGTCCTTCTTCCTTCATTTGAGCGATGAGGATCCGAGACAATAAACTTCTTCAGCTATAGTCAAGTGACCGATTTTCCATGGCCTTCGTTCCTTAATCTTGAAGCCGACTGCTCTGCGATGCCTCGAAAACCCTAGACTTGTATAGAATTTTATTTCCCTTGTATTCTTCATGTTGGTCTCCATACAAGGAATCGGACGACACGGTAGTCATATGAATTCTACCACCCGTCCGTTTATGCAAGACAACTGGGATTTGGTCAAGTGATCCCAAGTTTTTGGCTTCTTCATCGGCTTGAGCCAAGAGCCAGAGTCCGTAATGTTGTATCGACCGAGATTGTTCTTAAAGTAGCCAATGACCTGCAAGTCCAATCTTTACCACATTTCTTCTTGAACACCAGACGAGCAGGCGACTATACTTCATGGTGGTCAGTTATTGCAGAAGCTCTTTATCGGTCAAAGTCTCCGTCGAACATCATCAACGAATTCTTTCCGAATCTTCCGAGCCAACGTTAATATCTCGCGTTGATTCTAGCGGTGAGGCCACTTCGTCGGATATACTAACACGCCGTAGATGTTTCGACGAGGTATCGGCTTAGAGCCCGAATCTCCATTATCTTGCATGATTTTTTTACCTTGAATCTAAATTTGCTCTTTTTCGAGAACAAGGCTATTGGAAAGAGGACGGCCGCCTATCGGTGACAATCACCAAGAAACAACAATCTACCGCCATCACCGGTTATGCTTCGATCCTTGGGCATTGAGCCCATCTCTCGTGATTTGGAAAAGCATAAACAACCTAGTAAGTATTTGTATCGGTTCTCTTTTATTCTCCAATTTCCGTCTAACAAAATTTATTTATCCTACAAACTCTCAGAAAAGAAGCGAAAGTACACAAAGGATGCTGCCAAGAAGGTCCCTAAACCCAATGAGCAGAGTGGCGAAAGCTCGTCAACAGTGTCGGCTACTGGAGAGGTGAGTTTTTAATATTTTCGAGCTTGCATAACTTTTTTGCTCGTTGTTCTCATTTTGATTTTATTCCATTTTCCAACCGACATCATCTGCGCAGGCAGTCGCCATCCTAGCCGATCTCCCTGCTATCTCTCCCAAAGTTCAACTGCCATTGCAACCTCGAACCACCCCTACTGTCGACTTGCCAGGCTCGAAGGCCTTTGATCCAATACCATCGGTTCTAGCCTCCAATCCTTCCATATCTTCCGATCCAATGGATTTACTAGGATTTACTCTTGATGAATTGGAAGATCCAGAGGTAATGGCTACGGACGATTTTCCTGCGGATATTAGAAGAATCCTTGAAGTCGTAGAGGAAGCGCTTACCGCAGAATTTCACTATCCGGGATGCAAGCGATGAATAAACTTTTGAAGAAATAATGCACCAAGCCAACCTTCTAGCCAATACACAACCTCTGCGCGATGCTATGGCAACTCGGCCGACCTCCCCGAAGCCATGGTCGCCTTCTTGAAGTATGCCATTTGGATAGCAAAAGGGCCAAAGTGCAAGAGGCAAGGGCCAGGATTGCAAAAAGGGAAGCCCAAAAAGCTGATAAAATCATCCTCGACAAGCTAGTGGCTAACACAAAGGCACAAAGAAAATTTTGATGAAGACAATCAAGCCCTTAAATTGGACAAGGCCAAGATTCTTCACTTGAATCGCCAAGAAACGCCTCGAGGAGGAGTTAATGAGGTAAACAAGAATTTAGTCGATAAGCAATCTTCACTTGCTACAAGCTCGCACCTCCTCAAAACCAAAAGCACGAAATCGCTAAGTCAGATCTCAAATCTCTACAAGAATGGCCAAGATCACTCCTGTCTGTGCAAATACAAAGAAGATGAAAAGTTCTGGATGAGATTCAACAAACCATTGCCAAGGCAGGCAGACGACTTTAGGGGCAGGCTTCTTGGTTCGTGGCTCTAAATTTCAATCTTTTTCCAATGATGAAACATTGCTTGGTGATAGGCTTTTGGAATACCGAATATTTTGTAACTCTTGTTACGCTTATAATCTACTGCTTAACCGATTTAATTTTACTTTCCGTAATTTGTTTGCAATCTCTTTTAGCCGAATAACAGCATCGTGTTAACTTGGCTTTTGAACGAAATCTTTAGTCGGCTAGGCTCCAATCCAAACGCTAGGATAGTACTTCTTCAAATACTTCCCGTTAATAGCTTTAGGCAATACATATCCTTCCAACGTTTCTAGTACGTACGAATTTCCGCGGACTAGCCGATTAACTTTGTATGGTCCTTCCCACTTAGGTGACCATTTTCCGAATCGGTTATCTTTCGAACCAACAGGTAATATCGTTTTCCATACTAGATTGGCTTGATCGAAAGATTTAGGCGCGACCTTTTTATTGTACGCTTTCGCCACCCTGATTTTATTCTTCTTAAGCCGATCAAGCGTAGACAATCGTACTTCTGCCAACTCATCCAAATTGTCAATCATCAAATTGTCATAATCCTGAGCCGACAAACCATTTTGTCTGGCCACTCGTATAGATTCAATATTGATTTCAACGGGTAATACGACTTCTTGACCATACACCGCTTGATAAGGCGAAAGTTTCGTCGCCCGTGATAAGCTAGCCGATATGCCCAAAGTGATTCGATAGAGTTGAGTGCCAATTCCTCGCTTTTCATCGATCTTTCTTTTGATCGCTTTAATCGCGTTTTATTGGACGACTCGGCTTGTCCGTTAGCCTGAGCGTAGTATGGAGATGAATTCAATAGTTTAATCCCCAGACTTGTTGCGTAAGTCTGAAACTCATTGAACATGAAAACTGTGCCTTGATCGGTTGTAATTGTTTGCGGTATTCCAAACCGATGAACAATATGTTCATTAACAAAACCGATGACTTCAATGTTGGTTACTTTCTTAAGTGGTATAGCTTCAACCCACTTTGAGAAATAATCGATTCATGCGCCAAAATAAACTTGTGGCCTTTACTCGATGCAGAAATATTTGGCCGATTATATCTATTCCCAACCTCTAAATGGCCATGGCTTGATAATTGGGTGCAAAGCCGATGTCGGTGCTAATTGTACATTGCCAAATTTCCGCAAGTTTGACAACCTTTGTAGTATTTAAAACAATCTTCTAGCATTGTTTGCTAAAAGTAACTCGTCTGTCTAAGCATCCATTTCATCTTATAGGCCGATTGATGAGAACCGCAAATGCCTTCATGTACTTCACCCATTGCCACTCGCGCTTCTTCGCCCCAAGACATCTTAATAGCAATCCTTCCATCGTCCGATAATACAACGATCGTCCATAAGCTTGTTGCTTAATTTTGCGTTCGCCGCTCGGATGGATCGATCGTATTTCTTTATCTCGTCCTCCAATCTGCGACATCCACACACATGACGCTTTATCTATTAGCTCACCACTTGATATCGGTTGAGGTCTTTGTACCCGATGCCCGTTGAGCTAAGCATTAGCTCTATCGCTCAACTCTCTAGGACGTGACCGATAGAAAATGACATAAACGAGCCGATGATCTCTAGGCATTGCTCCAAGTATTTTAACAAGATCTCATCTCGACATTGGTATTCTCCTTGATTTGTCAGTATAATTAGCATAGAATCTCCGTATGCCTCAACCGCATTTGCTCCAATATTTTCCAATAATCGCAAACCTTGAGCAACGCTTCATACTGCTCGATTATTTGAGCATCGCCTATTTAACCAAATACGAACTCGAAATTGTGCCCTTTAGGCTATATGAGCACTATACCGATTCCATCGCTTTCTCTCGCACACGCACTCCATCAAAAACAATTGTTAAGGCTACCGATACCAAATCAAGAGTATTATCATGTCCTCGTTATAAAATCGCTAATACCGCCCTTTGACCGCTTTGGCGATTCATAAGACAGTCGAACTCAACCAAGGCATAAGCCCATTTGCCAAGTCGACTCGCAGATTGAGCGACTACATATATTTTATAACATCGGCTTTACATATTACTTTACAAGCCGATGCTAAAATGTAATGTCTTAGCTTTGTACATGAGAAGTATAAAGACAAGCATAATTTTTCAACGAAAGGGTACCTGATTTCAGCATCAAGAAGGCGTCGGCTTAAATAAAAGATAACCCTTTCCTTTCCATCAACTTCTTGTGCTAAAATAGACCCAATAGTCTCCTTTTCACCGATATATAACTTGAATGGAATCCCTTTGTGGCGCGCCAAAACCGGAGGATTAGCTAAATATTTCTTCACGTCGTCGAAAGCCTTTTGCTGATCGGCTCCCCATACAAACTCTTGATTATCCTTTAATTTCAACAGTGGGGTAAATGCGCGGATCCGTCTGGAGAGATTCGAGATGAACCTTCGGAGATAATTAATTTTGCCGATCAACTTCTGTAACTCATTTTTGCACGTCGGGGGCATTGTATCGACTATGGCTTTGACCCTTGTTTGATTGACTTCAATCCCCCTCTCATGCACCATAAAACCTAAAAACTGTCCAGCCGACACGCCGAACGCACATTTGAAAGGATTCATCTTCAAGCCATGCGATCTTATGTTCTGGAAAACTCTTTCTAGATCGGCCAAATGCTGCAATTCCTCTGCAGATTTTACCACGACATCATCAATGTATATTTCAACGATGTGGCCGATTAAATCGTGAAAAATTAGATTCACGGCTCGCTGATATGTTGCTCCAGCGTTCTTTAATCCGAAGGTCATAACCGTCCACTCGAATAAACCTATTGCACTGTGACATCCGAAAGTCGTTTTTGGTATATCGCTTCGCCATGAATATCGATTGTATCCGCATTCCCGCCCGTAAAACTTATGATCTTATTCCCGACGCAGCATCGATAAGCATATCGGCTATAGGTATCGGATATTTATCTTTTGGTGTCGCTTGTTCAAATCTCTAAAGTCGACACATACCGCAGCTTTCCGTTTTTCTTCATAACTGGAACAATGTTGGAAACCCACTCCGCATATCGACAAGGTCTTATAAATTTAGCCTCCAACAATCGCTCTATCTCTTCTTTTATAATTTTATACAGAGCCGGATTAAAACGCCTAGTGTACTGTTTAAACGGCCTATAACCTTGTTTAATGGGTAGCCGATGTTCTACCAATTGTCGGCTTAGACCAGGCATCTCGTAATATTTCCAAGCAAAGCAATCTTTATATTTTCTAAGAATTTCGATTAATTTCTCTTTATATTTTATATCTAAATTTGCGCTCACAAAAGTTGGTCTTTTTCTATCACCACTACCTATATCAACTTCTTCAAGGCATCGATGGACGTAAAGCCTTGACCCAACTTTTCAATTTCTTGAAAGTCTTCTATAGCTTCATAGCTATCCGTTGTTTACCGATAGCTTTGCATTTTGTCTTGTAATACCTTTACTATTTTTCTTGTCCCCATCGGCGTAGCACTTCGCTTGCTCGATCAAATGTGCCGGCTTGACGATCAAAGATAAGTCCCGCTTGCTCACGCAGATGAAATCACAATCTTCTAATGTTTTTCCGATATACACTCGCTTCTTCATGTTGCCAATTCGCATCGAATTGGCCATGGCAATGTGAGCCGATGTGTCAGCCGTGATTATTTCAACCTCTTCTCCATTCCATTGACAAGCGCTGATGCATAGTTGACAGGATACAACAGTTGGCATGAATCCAATCTCTTCCAAGTAGAACGTCGTAATTCCCTTTGGCGCCAATAACAAAAATGTCGTCGGCAAAGTCTTACCGCCGACGGTCGCCTCAGAACCATGACGCCTTTGGCTTCGTGGGATCGTCAGAAGTCGCTTAAAACCATGTTAGTTTTAATCAAGTCTTCATCGGACTTACCCAATTTCTTGCAAGTCGTAGGGCATTAAGTTTATCGTGGCTCCACCATCTACCAAGATTCTTGATATCGGCTTTCCATTTATATATCCTTTAAGATATAATGGTTTCAAATGCCGATGATCATCTCTTGGTTTCTCGAAGATTGCGTTTTGGACTCTTTGAGCAAGATTGGGCAAAAGTTTCTTTAGCCGATTCATTTTGATTTTGAATTTACCGCAATGTGAACACCATGTTGATATCCATTGGGGGTGTATCATCCCTAATCATAGGAAAGTCTAGATCGTCTGCCGATTCAAAATCTTCTTCAGCTTGTTCTTTTTTCCTCCATTCTTTCTTAACAATTTTGACCGGACGAAGCTCATTGAAAGTTTCGTCCCTCTGCTTTCTCTGCGTCGACTTCTCTGATCTCTTGAGTCCTTAGCCTCAAGTCTGCCATACTAATCGGCTAAGGCCGACGCATCAAGAAGAAAAGCAAATAAATACCAAAATAGAGAGCAATTGAATTTCATCGGGTCCACAGTGCACCCGGTTCACACGGTCAGCTCTCGACACGCGGCCCCGCACTGCCGACCCGGCATCAGCCGCACCGCCACGACGACGCCACGCCGCCTTGACGTCGTTGCCGGTCCGTCGACCGCATCCACGTGGGTGACACGCGGCGACGAACCAGCAAGCCACGTCGACGGCGACGGCACAGAGCCCTAGGGTCGCCGGCGGCGATCGGCCCGACCACCTCACGGCGCCTCGCGACCGCCTACCTTCCGACGCGCTTTGATCCGGGTTTTGGGCACTTGGGCGATGGCGGCGAGACTTTTCTTCTTGTCGGCGATGACCTCCCGCGGTTTCGTCTCCGCGATGTTCGACCGAACTAGCGGCGCACGGGCTCCCCTCGTTGAGACGGCCGATGACTCCGGCCCCGCCTTGAGCTCGACGGAAGACGGCGGAATCGGTGAAAACGACAACGCGACGCTCTTCGAGAAAACTCGATTGCGTGATTTGGCCCGAACTTGGCGACGTAAACTTTGGGGCTTTGGTTGCTTGATCCCGACGACGCCGTCGCTGGCGCCTCTTATAAAGCACCACGAGTCCCTCCCTTGCCCGATTCTCGCGCGTGTCCGCGCAGAACACGCGCGCTGGCGCTAGAGTCCGACTCCTGACACGCTCTGGAGAAGAAGACGCAGAACCGCCCGATGCACGATCAACGGCCACGATGCACTCCGCTAGGAAATCGAATCAGAATTTGGAATCCAACGGAAACCTCCCACACGATCTCCACCGCACACTAAAGATCCAACGGCTAGCGCTCACTCTTCTAGAACTTGGGCCTGCTGCCGGTGTGCAAAGCATTGGGTCACGCGCAGAACGGCTTCACGCCAAGACAAGACATGGGCTCGGCCGACATCGCTGCAACGAATTTCAAAAGGGTTTTCCCATTAAAATAATTACGTAAATTCATTTAATTGTTTTTAAGCAAATAAATAATCAGAAAAATCCTAAAAATCTCAAAAATACTTTGAGACATTCTCGACTCAAATAAAATATTTTTGGCAAAACTTTATTTTAACTTTGCATGATTTAAATAAGTTTGAATAAAAGGCAATAAACTTGAAATAAGAATTAATTCAAATAAATCCGAAAAATCCAAATAAATTCCAAAAATCACAAATGCATTTTTAAGAAATAAAACTTAATTAAGTGAATTTTGGGATGTTACATAGTGTTCCACTGATCCAGCCCTCTACACCGAGGTGCCTTATGTTTCCATTTCTCGCATCTCAGAAGGCCACCTGCCTTCGACTCATTCACTAGTGGCTCGCTCCCGCTTCTTCAGGCATGAGGTAGAGGCCACTCGCTCTCGACCTCCCGCCATATTCAGCGTTCTCATCCACCGATCGACCATCGGCGATCTATTTGAGCGAGTCACTCGCTCAAAATCGTGTTTGTCCAGCTCGCCACTCGCCTCTGTTGCCTCATTTGAGCCGAAGGATGTGACTCATGCATTATCTGACAAGTCTTGGGCTAATGCTATGCATGAGGAACTTGAAAACTTCGAGAGGAACAAAGTCTCGCAGCTTGTAGAACGTCCATCTAGTAATAATGTCATTGGGACCAAGTGGGTGTTCAAAAACAAGCAGAGTGAGGATGGGGTTGTCATTCGCAACAACGCTAGACTAGTTGCAGAGGGCTTTTCTCAGGTTGAGGGTCTTGACTTTGAGAAGACCTTTGCCCCTGTAGCTAGGCTAGAGGCTATCCGAATCTCGCTTGCTTTTTCTCGCATCCAAAGGCTTCAAGCTTTATCAAATGGATGTCAAGAGTGCATTCCTCAATGGCTATATTGAGGAAAAGGTTTATGTCAAGCAACCTCCGTGATTCGACAACCCCAAGTTTCCGAGTCATGTATACAAGCTTTCCAAAGCTCAGATGGACTCAAGCAGCCCCCGAGCATGGTATGAGAGGCTCAAGTCTTATCTTCTCACCATGACTTTAAAATGGGCATAGTAGACAAAACTGCTCATCGACACCATGAGTCTCATTTTCTTCTCGCCCGCATTTATGTGGACGATATCATTTTTGGTGGCTCATCTCATTCGCTTGTGTCTCAGTTTACGAGGTGATGAGCACAGAGTTTGAGATGAGTATGATGGGCGAGTTGAGCTACTTTCTTGGATTCCAAATCAAGCTGCACTCGGAGGTACTTTCTGCATCAAGGCAAATATACCGTGACCTCCCGAGGCGCTGATATGTCCGATGGGAAGCGGTGATGACTCCTATGGCCACCACGCTGTCCTCGAGCCCGATGAGGATGGTGAGCTCGCTGATCAAAAGGAGTTTTGAGCATGATCGGCTCCTCTTGTACCTCACATCTTCGAGGCGGGACATACATTTCATTGTATGTCCGTGAGCTCGATTCAAGCTTCTCCTCACCTCTCACCGCCAGCGGCCAAGCGCATCTTCGTGTACCTCCGTGCTACCACCGATTATGGTATTTGGTACTCTTCTTCTTCTTGTCTATCTCTTAGAGCCTTTTCCGATGCCGACTTTGTCGGGTCAGTAGGATAGATAGGAAGAGCACTTCTGCACTTGCCAACTCATTGGCACTTCTCTGTTTCTTGGTCATCTAGGAAGCGATGCTGGGTTGCACACCACCGCCGAGGCCGAGTATGTTGTCAGAGCAGTGCTCGGATGAGATCGACCTTATGGGACTATGGGTTAGAGATAGAGAGTGTGCCACTCTTCTATGATAACACTTCAGCTATTTGCATTGCTAAAAACCCAAGACAACATTCGGACCAAGCACATTGATATTAGATATCACTTCCTTAGAGACCATGTGGAGAAGGAGATATCGCGCTCATTCATAGAGTGACCTTCGCTAGCCGATATCTTCACCATGCCTTTGGATAGCTCCATTTGTTGCCTTGAGGAGTGAGCTTGAGTCGTGAGCCCTACGGCCTTTCGTGAGGGGAGCCGGTTTGTATATTATGTATTATATGTTTTCTTCCACTTTTCTTTTCTTTGTGCTTCTTCCGGTGACTTTTGGCTTGTTTTCTTGAGTTGAGTTCACTCACTTAGACTTCTGGCATGCCTTGCATGGACCTCTTATCTTGTGCTTTAGGTTGTTATCATGCGTGATTAGCTGTTCTCTCTTCTCTCTAGGTTGAGTTCCCTCACAGTCTTATAAGTCTAGCAGGTATTGGGCCTCTTGGGTAGATAGGGTCTATGTGCACTCCTTAGTTGGGATCTAAAGTCAGCTTACCTATGTCAGTCACTTGGGAAGATAAGAGCGAGTCTAAGCCGTAGTGAGTCTCTTATATATTTTCTATGCTCTATAATCATCCAGTTTTGCAGTTTCTCGACTTCTTCTCCTCATTCTGTTTTTCTGGTTTTTATTGAGTTCATTCGGGTTTTCTTTATGCCTAATCTTGATAATAACTCAACTTTAACCAGATTTGAGCTTAAAATTGATTCATTTGTTGAGGGGGAGTTTGGGAATCTGTTCGTGCATTGCATATAGACTGCATTTCCTGTTTAATGAGTTTTGTCTATTATGCAATTGATTTCTTCTTCATGCTATACACCATGCTACATCATATGGAGGAAATCACTAGCTTAGATATGTTTAAGTTCATTTAACTTGCTAAGCTAAAAAAAATGAAATAAGCCTTAAATGAAAAACTTGATGAAACTTGTTGCATTTACTTGCTAGGTTTCTTCTAGAGGTTTGTGCCATAATTTGAGAAATTTTGGAGTTCTCTAGAGTCCCTATAGCAACTTGGGTGAAACTAGTTTGATCCATGCTAGAGTCCTTCAATTGCTCATAAATCATTGTGCTAAAAATTAAAATTAAACAAAATTGACTCTTTTGTGCACATACGACTCAACACCTTGCATTCACAAGACCGCTTCCCATTACACATGGGATGAACTTGAATACAACGTGTTTGACCTAGACCATCCTCTTAAGAGTTCATCTTGAGATGGTCGCATACGGCTTGTGTCAATTGGTTGTCAAAAGAAAATGCAAATAAATTAAAAACAAAGACATATGTGGGTAAAGAATGCAAATAATGTCAAACAGTTGCACCCCGCTATGGCTTGTATGATGATGGATCAAAATTTGCATTAATGATAAATGAGCCCAAGGACCTTGTATGCTCTTCTAGATTCCCCAAAGTGTTGAGTAGGTTGAACTCTAGGTTTTCTTTTGATCCTTAGAGTGGCTATTCTTCTATTTTTGAAACTAAAGCTAAGTGTTGCACTTGTCAAATCTTGCTAAAAATGATATATTCAAAACTAAGCTCAGATTTGCACTTGGACAAGTCTTAGTTTAGTCATCTCCTAAATTGACTAGCTTGGTGTCATATCTTGTCATTGTGATCAATTGATAATCTTCAAACCTCCCTTAGGTTGCAATTCATGCATACATAAAAGAGGGAGAAAATTCCATTTTGATGCCTATATTGCCAAAAGGGGGAGAAAATGTAGAAAAGGCATCATTAAAAAAAGAGAGAGAGATTAAAATGCGAAAGCTTGTTAGTTCTTATGATCTTTGTAAATATTGGCTATTTTTTTATGGATCATAATCACATTTGGCACTTACGATTGGTTTTTAGAGCTTTGTGAAAACTTGCTCTTTTCATGATCTTGTTTAAATTCTTTCTCGCCAACTTGGTCATGATTTTATATCTTTCTCTCGACTAAGTTTGGCTTTGCAATCAAATTGCTTTCTTCTTCTCTCATTCAAACTCAAATTTATGCCTTTTGTGTGGTTTGTCAATATACTCATCAAGGGGGAGATTGAAGGACCATGTGGAGGTCCATCCATTTTGTGATGAGTATTTGACTTTATTTGAGCAAGGTGTGCTCAAGTTTGAGTTTGATTTGGATTTATTTTCAAAATGAAGCAATTTGAGTTGTCTCGCCAGAGTGGCGCATCTGGCCGTATGGGCGCAGAGTGATGAGTTGGAAGTGTTTATTGCACATCTTTGTGGGCATTGCTATGTGAGGAGTTTCCTTGTCTTTGATGGTTGCAGGTGACGGTGCTAGGTCATGGTGAGGCTGAGGATGACCGGACTAGGCGAGAGCATCGAAGGTCCAGACGGTTGGGAGATCGCGGGAAGATGATCGGAGACGGAGTCGTGCAAGTCAAGAAGACAAGGAAAGGAGATGATGCTAGCTAGATGCCGCGTGGATCAATGAGGGCCGTCGGATTGAGGTCTAGTTGATAGGTTAGCGGTCTAGGTAGTATGCTTTGAAACTGCAAGAAAACCCAGATGAGTGTGGGTTTTGGGTTAGCCTTGCATGGCTGTGTGCGTGGGTTAATCCTAGCCTTTAGATGTGTGCTCTAGGGTTGAGGGACTCATCCAAGGGTGGTAGGTGGCCCAAGAGTAGTATAAATAGGGTGGAGGGTAGCCTCGCCTTCTTGAAGGTTTTGAGGTTTGTGAATGCTCCTTTGAGCTTTGCCCACATGAAAGTGAGGCTTTGTAACCTCTCCTTCCAGAAATGAAAGTTTTATCCATCCAACTCTGAATTTATTTTATGATTTACATTATGTCTTTACTTTACGCAATTTAAATTCAGCATTTACTTTCCCGCAATTACATTCTCGCGATTTACTTTCACGCAATTTGGATTTGCCTCCCCTCCTTCTAAATGCTGTTGATTTTGGATGTTTTGAGTGTGTTCATATGGTTTTACATCTCTTTTGCACTCTTGGATTGAGCAGAGAATATCTTTTCTTTCAAGTTCCAACTTTGTTCAGAACTTGTTCTTTGCGCAGCATTTAGTATTTGATTTTTATAAAAATATAGAAGAACCATTTTTAAGTAATTCTTATTGGAGGAGGTGCGGGACTCTGATATCCACTTGCAAAAAAAGTTTGGAGTTCACTTGTTGCACCGTTTGGGCGCCATGAAGTGAAAACCGAGCCCCAAACTTTTTGCTCGAAGTTCTTGACTGACTGTGTTCTTCGATTTTTCCTGTTTTTTATGTAAGGATTTATGAGGATAAATTTGGTGGAGTTCTTCATGACTCTGATGCTCATAGGGAGAAAAATTATCAAAATTTTGTGAGCTGCAGAAACCCACCAACCTCCTGTTCAAATTGAGGACAAGTTCTGGAAATTCCGCTTTTGCTTTTCTGAAAGTGACTTTTGTGATTTGAATTGATGTTCTTTCTAAAAGCAAGAGTTGGATTGATTCCTCTTTATCTTGGACACTAGACAACCAGGATTGTGACTCAAAATCCCCACATATTTTATGGTACTTATCCATGCAAGCTTGGGGTACACATAGTTGTCTAGTTTTTCGGTTTTTCACGATTTCCTTTGAGCGATCTTGTCGGGTTTTTGTTGGAGTATTTTGGGGGAAAATTTATTTGCGACCATTCACCCCCCCTCTGTTCGCCATCTCAGTCCTTCAATAGAGGCTCTGAGATCTATAGCCAGAGAGATTTGCATAAATATTGAGTTCTGCATTAATATGGGGGTAGGGTTACAAGGTTCAAATGGTTGGTCTAGATATGCACTAATATTAAATTGAGGATGAAGAAGCTAAAACTTTTGAAGATTAGATTCCGAGAAAAGTGTATCTAATCAATATATGATTAATAAGGCTTAGAAGGGTTCCAAAGTTGCTTTCAGTATTTTGATAATTATGAAATGCTCCCTTAAAGAAAAGATACCAATATTACTTGACCCACCAAGCCTTTTCAGATTTTCTAGAATCAAACGATGAATGAGTTTAAGCATAAGTGTATATAGCTTGATCCACTTGTTTTTGTTTTGGTTACCTCCCATGAAAATGCTAGAGTGTCTAATTTCAGAGATTGTCGTTTATGCTCAAAGTTTATGCTATAGGTATAATGGTTGAAATGCTTGCTTTTGAGCCTGCTTACTAAATTAGTTCACTTCTTCAATCCGAACTAGTTGTTTAGATCCTTATTAGCATTGATCAATATAGCAGCTAGATGCACTACATCAATAAATGTGGCTGCCACTACATTTACTGCAAACTAAAAGAAAAAGGGCATTGATGGAGATGATTGGCACCTTACTTGTAGGGACAACTGGAAGAAGAGAATGCAAAGGAGATGAGGGATGGGTGGCTGCCGACTGCCTCCACACCTCCTTGTGCCCACTAAGTCCTTTGGTAGAGAAGAACTAGCAAGGACAACAACTACTAGCTTGATGATGGTACTGCATTTGACTCCTTTTATACTACAGTGAAAACTACCAGTGAGAGCTAATGTCTGGTTTTCTTTCGGGCCGGTGAAATCTGTGGGCTGGTGCTAGGTGTGCAAAATGCACCACTGGCTTGCCACAAGGCCAACCAAATGGGCAAAAGGCCACCGCCCTCGCCTTGCGATTGGGGCGACGGGGTCTTGCGCCACCGCAGGAATGGGCATAGAGAGAGGAAAGGCAGGTGGTTGGTGGGTGAGGGAAGTAGGTTGATTTGAACAATGCTTGTCTTTCTCTAGAGGTCAAGAGTAGAAGCTTGAGCTTAAAAAGGATGTAATCTTCTTTTCTTAAGACAAGAATTCAACTGTACTACAATTGATTCGTATTTGATTGTGAAATGGCCGATCTAAAGCCTACGAGTATGTAAACTCAATGATTGTTGTTAATGATTTCATGCTTTGATATGAATGAAGATGATATACAATTGTATTGGGATATTTAATCGTGCATAACATGAATAGTTGATGCTTGTGTTAAATTAATAAGCAACTGGACAGAGCACAATGTACATGACTGCTGGTATTTCGAGTAGTAGGGATTATTGGTAAAAGTACTGCTATTGACAAGGCTATAAACTCATGCATTAAAGAGAATTGAATTGTACATTACTGTTGTCGACGATCGGGACCGTCAACTGCAGAAAGGGGGGATGCGAGCAGATCGTTTAGGGGCGAGGCTCGAAGTCATGCTCGTTCAGAGGCAATGAAGCGTCGCGGGATGTATGTCGGGGAAGGAGCACCGAACATGAGGTATATACTGGTTCGAGCCCTCGAGTTCTGGTAACAGCTCTACTCCAATCTTGCCCTGAGGCGAAAGGTGTATATGCAGTTCTGTGGGAGAATACAAGTGGGGCCCGAGTTAGGAGCCACTTAGAAGCCTGGTCGCGAGAGAGAGTTCGAGTCTCTTTTCTCGCTGTCGCCCTCCTATGTTGTTTTTTGGCGTGTGTTGTGTGTCCTTGGCCTCCTGTCCCTTGGTCGGGGCGATCCATCGCTTTTTTAGCTCTCTGAGAGCTTTGCTACTTGGTCCCGAGGTTGACGTCAGGTGCCCATGGCGAGTCGATGGGGGTTGATGAGAGGCGTCGATAGTCGTTGAGAGTTGATGGGAGCTGTTGAGAGTTGACGGGAGCTGCAGGGCCTTAGTTCCCGCACAGGGGCAGGTATAGTGCTGATTCCCACCCAGGGGAGAGTTTTTACACGAGATAAATAAATTGTTACTGTATGTCTTTACTCCAGGGGAAGGGCGAGAGGTGTAGAGGTCGCGGTATCGAGGTCGAGGGAGGGTACTTGCCCTTGCGCCCAGCTCGAGCTCACGGCCCTGAGCCCAGCCTCTGGAGAGCACCTCCTGTGTCGAAGACAAGCCCCGGCCCGTGGAAGCCGCCACGAGGCCCCGGGGATGCTTACACGTGGCGATGGTACCGATCCCCGACAAGAAGCTCCCGAGGCTCAAGGGACGACCCCAAAGTCCGGACGCTCTTGAGTTTGATGTTCTTCGAGGAGGATCGGCCCTGGTCGAGCTCTAAGCCCTCGAGCTCGACCTCTCACGCTAGAACCCCTTAAGGGCCTTTGTCTTGGTCGTGCCTGCAAATTCCTGCTTTCACCTTTCCTCCTTAAATTGGAAACCGTGCTCGAGGACGCCTGGGCTTTGTCGCTTGATCCCCACTGGGATTCAAGGAGGCGATCCATAACGCCTAATGTTCTGTCAGGGAGGGTGGCGGACATGGGACGTGATGCCTCGGGTTTTCGGGGGGAGATTCGAGGAGGCACGGCCGTGGCGCTTCGCATTCCCTGCCCGAATGTCCCAGCGCGCCTTTTGAAGAATAACCGACGCCAGCTGTCAGAGATTGAGCCTCTTTAAAACTCGAAGCCGACGCATACTTCAGAAATTCCCCACTCTTGCGCTGTGCCCTAGCCTTCATGCTTGCCACTTCTTCCTTCCCCCGACCCGCCCTCATCCCTCTGAGCGCCAAGGCCAAGTTTGGAAAAAGCACCCTGACCATGGAGAGGATGAAGGAGCTCGAGGCACTGGGACTTTGGACCCAGCGACCTGGAGGCTCCCGGCGACCGGGGAGGTCAAGCCGCATCCCCGTAAGGACGAGATCGTGACCACTAACAAGACACACTCTTCGGGCTGCGCACTTCGAGAGCGACTTCTTGGTAGCCGTTCGCAAGAATGCGAGATCGAGCTCACAATCTAGTTCCGAACTCCATTCGTCTTCTTCCTATCTTCTCACATCTCTGCGAGGGGTTCCTAGGGATCCTTCCCACAACCTCTCTCTTTTTCCGTTTTTATTCTTTGTTCCGCATCTCGAAGGACCTCGTCGTCGGGTGCCTATACTTTCGGCTGTGGACCGGACTCCCTTGCACTTTTCTTCAAGTCCCGATCTGGGATTCCCTTGGGTTGTGGATGGAAAAATGGTTCTATTTGAAGAAGGGCGAGGGGAGCGGACTTGCGTACAACGGCATCACCGTGGATAGCAAGCGCGAGACCTCGGAGCCTGAGGACTCGGTAGCCGACCAAGAGGCCATGGCCGCCATCCACATCTGCGCGACTCGGGTGTCCCCTCTGCGGAAGAAGGTACACCCGTTTCTTCGACATCCGAGGGAGGGACGACCCAACTCGGGAAAGCAACAAAGGTAAATTCCCTCGACCTCATCCTTTCTCGAACTCGGCGAACTTTTCTTTCCGATCGAATTCCATCCCCATTTTCGCTTTCAGTAGCCCCGGTGATTCATGGGTGGCGGCTCGCATGCGTGAGGTGTTTCATGAAGGCCCACACCTATGTCTCGATGACCCCGTCCCCAAGAACATCTTGAGGCGGAGCAGCGAGGTAACCTTTTTCTCACCCCTTCGTCGAGTTCGATTTGGGCTCAGGCCTGCTCTGACCGTGTGGAGCAACGTAGGAGAGCCGGGAGCTACTGGAGACGGTGAGGCGCCTGTTGCCGTTGCCTGGACCTGGCAAGGGCAAGGAGACTACCAAGAGGCTTGCCCCGGACACCCTGGGACAAGCCGCCAAGAAGCCTGTCGACTTTTGTGGTCGGCAATGAATTTATGGGGCAGGCGCTAGATCTCAAACTCAAGGTCACACAAGACAAAGGTTTAGACAGTTCAGGTCCTCGACGAGGAGGTAATACCCTAGTCCTGCAGGCCGGGATTATTTGGATCTCTTGGATCTAAGTTTGCTCGTGTCTCTGTTGCCCGCCTCTCCCTTATATAGTGGGGAAGCGGTTTACTGAGTCCACATCGCTTAAGGGATTCCGATCGGTTATTGGATACTAATCGCTTATGAGGAGAGAGTTTACATCTTTATCTTACCCTCGCTAACAACTCGGATTACAATCGATTCTTATATCTAAATACTTGCTTAACTATCTCTAGGATATATCCCCATGCGCACGGCAGCAAGGCTTGGCGTGGAGCTTATCCTCTGGGTCTTCCACTGGGCTCTGTCTCTTCCTCAGGCACTTCTGGGCCGGTTATGAAAATACCTGGGTTCTTATATTCCACTGCAACCCCCGAGTGATTCATGATCCGATTGCTATATCTTTATCTGGGTCTCAACTTTGAATCAACGCCCTCAGCTTCAAGCATAAACGTTTGACTGGTTTCTTCTTTGCTTTGAATGCTTCTTCTTGCAGCAAGGGGATTATGAAGGACTCGAATATAACCCTTGATTTTTTGCTCCAACCGATTATAATCTCCGCCTAACAAGTTTATTATGGTAGCTTCGTGGATCCGACTCCTATCTCATATGAAGATTAGATATTTCTTCCCACTCGAGGTGAAATCCTAATATCTTTCCTCTTCAAAGATCAATACCGATGCCTCTTCAAACTGCTTTTGACTTCCCCGTACAATTCATTTTCCGAGAACCTCTTTGGCTTCAAACTATCTTAACTCCAAGCCTCCTCGGCCGGATGTCATTACATCTTCGCATTTACTTCAACCTTACCGTCAGACGCCTATAAAAGGCGCTAACCGGTGGTTTTAGAACTCATTCTCTCACGCTTAGTTCCCATTTTCTTAAACCAAGCCCCACCTTCTTCCCGAGTGATTTCATGGACGGCCGTGATCCGTAACTTGCCGAGGAGTGGGTGCTATTCGACTCGCCATGGCCGAATGGGTGAAAAAGAGGCCGTTGTCCGCGATCGCGCCATTGCTGATGCCTTCCTCTAATCGCCCCGCCCTTTATAGGGCTAGGAAGCTCTCATGGACTCGCAGTGGTCGCAGGCGCCATGGGAGAAGTATAGTACTTTGTAAATGCAAGAGAGTCTTTTCCTGCATAGTGCCTCGAGGAATTTATATAATAAAGAAATACCTTCCGATTGATATCTATGACTGTCGTTAGACATAGCTTAGATTCAACTTGGGATATATCAAAGCTTGCATGGCTCTTTGGTTAGGTGATATCCATATCCGACGGACGCAGGATATACCATAGGTCCGACTTGGGACATATTAAGATTTGCGCGGCTCTTGGCCGAGTGATATCTATATCCGACTGCTGTAGGATATAGCTCTGGTCCGACTTGGGACATATCATATTCACATGGCTCTTGGCCGAGTGATACCCATATCCGATCGGCAGTAGTATATAGCTTAGGCTCGACTTGGAGCGATCATATTTATGTGGCTCTGGCCGAGTGATACCCATATCCAATCGTGTAGGACATAGCTTAGGCTCGACTTGGAGCGTCAGATTTTCTTGGCTCATGGTCGAGTGATACCTATATCCGATCGGTAGGATATAGCTCGTCCGACTTGGGACATATCAAGGTTTATCCAAACTGCAGATTCAGATTCAGATTTGTTTATTACGATGCACGCTTTATCGACCCATCTTGGGGCATACCATTGGAACCGTGCCTTATCAAGCTCAACCTGATGATATATGATTCGCCATGCGGTAACCAATTAGTGACCCAACATGGGGTATATCACAAGAAGATATTTTTAATCCGAATCGAGGATACTGTTAGTGTTATGCCCTTGAGGCAATCATTTAGATGATTGTAACATGACTATGTTTATGAATAATAATATGATTATTGGTCCAATGAATGTATATCATTGTATTGATCAACAAGTATGTGACTTGCTTATGAAGCTCTTTACTTAATGATGTAATTCGATAAATATCTCTCGATCGGATATCATCGATAGGACAACGATGAATAGATCAAGACATGTAGTGATCGATGATCATGCTTCATAGATCATGGATATGGAGATATCATCTATACATTGTGGACGCATGTTGAAGAACATGGGTTAGATAGACCCGCAATGGGACATCGCGAGAATGTTTCATTCTTATGTGTCATCGTGTATCTCATACCTAGTAGATGTATGATCCTTAGACCTGAGATTGTCATATTCCCTACATGTGTAATAGTTTTCCTTGGGGCTATCAAACACTACTTCCTAACCGGATAGTTATAAAGGTAGCTTTCATGTTTACTATGAAACGCAGAGGGAAGTGAGCAATAAGATGGAATTTGCCACTCCAATGAAACGGAGATATATGACAAGGCCACTCGTGTGATATGATTAAGGAAGTGCATGGACATGCCGTGATTGAGGAGTCAATCACAACTTATTAATATATCACGGATACGAGAGATGGATTGAATCATCAAAGGATGACATGCTTCTCGCCTTGAGATCAATCTTCATATACTTGGCAAAGGGATTATTACATGAGTACTTTTGATAGGTTCTCATCCGATTTGATCATAGTATGTTTGGGAGTTGGCATACTTTGCAAGAAGCCGCTACCAACTATTGGATTGAAAAGGAGTTTTCCAATCCATGTCCAAACGCACGTGAACCTCGCAGGTCACACACTTAATGGGTGGGACGCATTAATTTGGATTGATCCGTAATTAATGAACTCGTGGGCTTAGCACGATGGGCCCTAGTTTAGGTTTCATCTTGTGGCTATATAAGGAGGGGAGGAGGAGGGCGCAGGTGTGCTTTCCACGGTTTAGGAGTGATTCACTCAAACCCTAGCCTACTCCTCTCGCCGCCTCGCCGAGCGACTGTGTGCTTGCACACGACGCACGGCGCTCCATCTCTCGGACGGTGGACTATGCGGTGACGCTGCTGCGATCGCGGCGTGGGAGGACGATCCACGGCAAGGCGAGGACGATCCACTACATCGACGCAACGATCGCGCGAGGACGATCCACTACATCGACGCGCGAAGCGATTCCGCAATCGCGCCTAGTGGTAATCTTATCTATGATCCTTCTTGCGAGTAGCTCGTTTCGCGGTAGTTTTTTTTGTGCTAGCGTAGCATACGCGCTCCTCTTCAAGTGGTATCGAGCCATCTCGTATAGTTTTGTGATCCGATGTTGCACATATGATGTGTAAGGTTAGTAGATTGATCTATTACATGTTCACCAGTTCATGTGATGAATTGGTGACGGCAACCATCGATGAGATCGATTGGTTTAGGGTTTGAGGAAAGTGCAAACCGACTCAATCTTGATTTGGGTGAGTCCGCTTCATGGTACGACGTTACCCTTACCGGCCGGGTTACCGCCATCGTGGTTTCAAACGATCCATATGGGACCAAGCCAATCGATTGAGTTGGATTGGGTCAACTGCTGATCCATGGTAAGCGCAAACAGATTCAATATTGATTTGGGTGAGTCCGCTCATGGTACGACGTTACCCTTACCGGCCGGGTTACCGCCATCGTGGTTTCAAACGATCCATATGGGACCAAGCAAATCATGTTAGATCGGATTGGGTCAACTGTTGATCCGTGGAAATTTTGAGGGTGTTTTCCATGTCAAGACATGCCCTTGATTTCAAGGGCGCCGCCTCGACCCGCTCAGGACCGCCATGCGGCTCCATGTGGGCGCCGCCTTGACCTCGCCAGTCTGAGTCGAGGGTTGCTTTTGTTTAACTCTGCTTTTGCAGGAATTATGTGAAATAGTATGGCCTATGTGTATGTGATGCATGTAATTTCCACATGGCTGCAGTGTCGTGTCAAGCCATAAGGCTATTTAAATTGTATAACGACCTGCGTGTCGACTTGTGATGCTTCAAACCTCATGTAAAATTCATTATCAAAAGTTGTAAGGAGTTGCATCCATAATGATGAAGACGATGGTATCAAGCTAGATGGCTAGGTGAACAAATCAAGCAAGGTGGCTAGTGAACAAACAAGCATGATGATGGAGATCTTAATGCTAAGGGCCATGCTATTTCACAACTTATTTTGATTTTCGTGGATGTGTGTTTAATCCTTGCTATTTTCTTTATGCTCATTGCATGTGATGCCATGTTCATAGTAATCTTTGTTCATCCTTATAGTTAAAATTTTAAATCAAATTGTCCATCCAATTGTTGCACCTATCAAGAATTTAGATCGTTATTGATATGATCGCCAAAGTAGTATATCAATGGCTATCTCAATAGATGATAGGGATGTGTTGGACACATCACGCATAACAATGGTAGATTTAATCAAGCTATCAAAACGGTTTTGGGCTTGAGGACATAAGTGGTTGGGATTTGATTTCAGAATGAAGGAACCTATACAAGACAAGTGGTGTCTAGGAAAACACACATGAGGCAGGTTTCTTAATTGGCACCGAATACGGAAGTGCTCCTCCTCATGTGAGCCCTTGGGGCAGGTTGACTGCCATGAGTCAAGTTGATGGAGGCATTCATTACTTGTTTTCATACTCAACAAACAAGAGTTACATATGATGTAATTAGCAAAGGTGTTGCTTACCTATGTCATTAAATTTCTAGCAATGATGCCAAAGCTCACTAGTGTTTGATGAATATGGATCTTGAATACTCACTATGTGTCTATAAAAGGGACATAAAATAGAAGTGTCTTTAATTAAAAGTTTAATAAAAGTTTTACATAAACATAGTGCTTAGAATCTTTGCATGTTTTTGTTGTAGTTCAATGGCACCTTCTCCTACTCCTCGCTACACCGGTTTTGCTTTGAGATCGGTTTTGGAAAGGGAAAACTGAATGGAACTAATTTTGTTGATTGGTATCGCAACCCGAGAATTGTTCTCAAGCATGAAAAGAAGGACTATGTTCTAGAGAATCCAATTCTCGATGAACCAAATTAAAATGCCGCTCGCAATTTGAAGGTTGAATATGAAAAGCATGTTAATGCTTCAGAGAGGTCACTGTCTCATGCTAGTCACCATGGACTCGAGCTCCAAAAGCAATATGAGGACCAGGATGCTTACAATATGATTGTGGGCTTGAAGGGCATGTTTGGGAATCAAGCAAGAGCTGAGAGGTATGGTATCTCAAAGCTTTTATTTGCTTGTAAGTCGGTCAAGGCATCCGGCCACCCTCATGTGATCAAGATGATTGGTTACATTGGGAGATTGGAAAACTTGAGTTTCCCTTAGCCTCGGTTTGGCCACGATGTTATTCTCCGCCTCGCTCAGAGCTTTGAGCCATTCATTATGAATTTTCATATGAATAGCATGGAGAAGAGCCTAACCGAGCTACATGGGATGCTCAAGGCTGCCGAGGAAAGCATTAAGAAAAAACCCAATCATGTGATGATGGTTCAGAAAACAACTGCTTTCAAAAAGAGGAAGGCTAAGGCTGGGGGAACGGAAAGAGCAAGGCAAGGGCAAGGGCAAGGCTCAAGATGAGATCGCAAGCCTCAAAACTAAGCTTCAGAAGCTTAAAGTTGGCCCTCAACCTGATACCCAATGCTTCTATTGCAAGAAATCATGGCATTGGAAACGGAACTGCGAAAAGTACCTGGCAGATAAGAAGAATGGAAATGTGGTTTCCACTTCAGGTATTAATGTTATAGAAATTAATCTTGCTACTTCTTCACTCACTCATGGGTATATGATACCGGTTCGGTTGCTCACATTTGCAATTCGCTGTGTAATGATAAAGAGTAGAGACTTGGCAAAAGGAGAAGTGGATCTTCGCGTGGGGAATAAAGCAAGAGTTGCTGGTCTTGCTGCTGGCACATACCCATTGCATTTGCCTTCGTGATTAGTTTTAGAACTTAATAATTGTTATTTTGTTCCATCTTTGAGTAGAAACATTATTTCATCTTCTTGTTTGGAACATGAAGGTTATGATTTTTAATAAAGAACTTTGTTTGTTCGATATTTTTGAATGATATGTATTATGGTCGTTGCCCCATGGTGGATGGGTTGTACGCCCTGAACTCAAGAAAACCTGTCTATAATATTAATGTAAAAAGGCATCGCCTAATGATTTGAACCCTACCTTTTGTGGCATTGTCGCTAGGTCATATAAATGAGAAGCGCATGAAGAAGCTCCATGGTGATGGACTTCTAACCTCATTTGATTTTGAATCATTTGAAACATGTGAATCTTGTTTACTTGGCAAGATGACAAAAGCCCTTTCACAGTGTTTTAGTGAGAGAGCAAGTGAATTATTGGCCCTAGTACATACTGATGTATGTGGACCAATGAGCTCGATCGCTAGGGGTGGGTTTCAAGATTTTGTAACTTTTACCGATGACTTCAGAGATATGGATATATCTATTTAATGAGGTATAAATCAAACTTTTGAAAGGTTCAAAGAGTTTCGAACGAAGTACAAAATCAACTTGGCAAAACAATAAAACACTTACGATCCGATCGTGGTGGCGAATACTTGAGCCAAGAGTTTGGTGATCATCTAAAGCAATGTGGAATCGTTCGCAACTTACTCCGCCAGAACGCCTCAATGGAATGGCGTGTCCGAACGACGAATCGAACTTTATTAGATATGGTTCGGCCAATGATCACCAAACAGATCCGCCATTATCCTTTCGGGTTTCGCTCTAGAGACAATGCGCTCACTTTGAATAGGGTCCCATCAAAATCTGCTGAGAAGACGCCATATGAGATATGGATCGAGAAGACCCATGTTGTCATTTCTCAAGATATGGGGATGTGAGGCTTATGTAAAACGCTTACAATCGATAAACTCGCACCTAAATCAAAAATGCTTTTTGTGGGGTATCCTAAAGAAACAAAAGGATATTACTTTTACAAAAGAAACGAGAACAAAGTTTTTGTTGCTCAAATGGTGTCTTTTGGAGAAAGAGTTTCTTTCAAAAGAAATCAGAGGAGTGATGTGTATCTTGATGAAGTTCGAGAATCACATGAATATGTTCAAGCTACCATCGAACCTTCACAAGATGTACAAAGTGTTGTACAACCTGTGGAAGAGACTCCACTTACACGAGGTCGGGAGGCCACGCCATGTACCTATAAGATATGGGAGTGACATATTATTGTTGGACAATGATGAGCCCACGACTTATGAAGAAGCAATGATGGACCCAAACTCAAAAATGGCTTGAAGCCATGAGATCCAAATTCAATCCATGCATGACAATCAAGTTTGGAACTTGGTCGACTCTCCGATGGTGTAAAACCATTGAGTGCAAATGGATTTTCAAGAAAAGATAGACGAGATGGAAATGTTCAGATCTATAAGGCACGGTTGGTGGCAAAGGGTTTCAAACAAGTTCAAGGAGTTGACTATGATGAAACTTTCTCACCGTAGCCATGCTCAAGTCCGTCCGGATCATTTTAGCTATTGTCGCATATTTTGATTATGAAATATGGCGATGGATGTCAAAACAAGATTCCTTAATGGGAATCTTTCCGAGGATGTATACATGATACAACCTCAAGGTTTTGTTGATCCTAAATATGCTAAAAGGGTATGCAAGCTTCAAAGATCCATTTATGGGTTAAAGCAAGCATCTCGGAGTTGGAACATTCGCTTTGATGAAGTAGTCAAAGGTTTTGACTTTATCAAAAATGAAGAAGAGCCTTGTGTTTACAAGAAGGCTAGTGGGAGCGCACTTGTATTTCGATTTTGTATGTGGATGACATATTATTGATCGGGAATGACATTCCTATGCTTGAAGATGTTAAGACTTCATTGAAAAGGAGTTTCTCAATGAAGGACTTGGGAGAAGCATGCTATATCTTGGGCATAAAAATCTATAGAGATAGATCAAAAGGTTAATTGGATTAAGTCAGAAACGTACATTGACAAGATATTGAAAAGGTTCAATATGCATGAATCCAAGAGAGGTTTCATGCCAATGTCACATGGCATCGCCTCGCAAGAATCGGTGTCCTTCGACATCCGATGAGCGAGACAGATGAGCAAGATTCCATATGCTTCACTATTGGGTCTATTATGTATGCCATGATCTGTACACGCCTGATGTCTCATATGCTCTAAGTGTCACGAGCAGATACCAAGCGGATCCCGTGATGGTCATTGGATAGCCGTAAAAATATCCTCAAGTACTTGAGAAGAACTAAGGGTATGTTCCTTGTTTTTGGAGGTGAGGAAGATCCGTTGCAAAGGGTTACACCGATGCAAGCTTCCAAACCGACAAAGATGATTTTCGATCGCAATCCGGTTTGTGTTTACACTTAATGGAGGAGCAGAAGTGGAAGAGTTCCAAGCAAAACACGGTGGCCGACTCTACGATGAAGCGGAGTACATTGCGCTTCGAGGCCGCAAAGGAAGCCGTGTGGATTAAGAAGTTTATCACAGAGCTTGGTGTGGTCGCTAGTGCCTCTAGTCCAATGGACATCTATTGTGATAATAGTGGTGCCATTGCACAAGCAAAAGAGCCTAGATCACATCGTAAGTCTAAACACATACTCCGCCGCTTTCACCTTATTCGCGAGATTGTGGATAGAGGTGACGTGAGAATATGCAAAGTACATACGAAGCCAATGTGGCCGATCCGCTGACAAAGCCAACGCCATGACCTAAGCATGAGGCGCACACAAGGTCTATTGGTATTAGATACTTAATTGATTGACTCAAGTGCAAGTGGGAGATTGTTAGTGTTATGCCCTTGAGGCAATCATTTAGATGATTGTAACATGACTATGTTTATGAATAATAATATGATTATTGGTCCAATGAATGTATATCATTGTATTGATCAACAAGTATGTGACTTGCTTATGAAGCTCTTTACTTAATGATGTAATTCGATAAATATCTCGATCGGATATCATCGATAGGACAACGATGAATAGATCAAGACATGTAGTGATCGATGATCATGCTTCATAGATCATGGATATGGAGATATCATCTATACATTGTGGACGCATGTTGAAGAACATGGGTTAGATAGACCCGCAATGGGACATCCGCGAGAATGTTTCATTCTTATGTGTCATCGATGTATCTCATACCTAGTAGATGTATGATCCTTAGACCTGAGATTGTCATATTCCCTACATGTGTAATAGTTTTCCTTGGGGCTATCAAACACTACTTCCTAACCGGATAGTTATAAAGGTAGCTTTCATGTTTACTATGAAACGTGCAGAGGGAAGTGAGCAATAAGATGGAATTTGCCACTCCAATGAAACGGAGATATATGACAAGGCCACTCGTGTGATATGATTAAGGAAGTGCATGGCCATGCCGTGATTGAGGAGTCAATCACAACTTATTAATATATCACGGATACGAGAGATGGATTGAATCATCAAAGGATGACATGCTTCTCGCCTTGAGATCAATCTTCATATACTTGGCAAAGGGATTATTGCATGAGTACTTTTGATAGGTTCGTCCGATTTGATCATAGTATGTTTGGGAGTTGGCATACTTTGCAAGAAGCCACTACCAACTATTGGATTGAAAAGGAGTTTTCCAATCCATGTCCAAACGCACGTGAACCCGCAGGTCACACACTTAATGGTGGGACGCATTAATTTGGATTGATCCGTAATTAATGAACCTCGTGGGCTTAGCACGCCGATGGGCCCTAGTTTAGGTTTCATCTTGTGGCTATATAAGGAGGGGAGGAGGAGGGCGCAGGTGTGCTTTCCCACGGTTTAGGAGTGATTCACCAAACCCTAGCCTACTCCTCTCGCACGCCTCGCCGAGCGACCGTGTGCTTGCACACGACGCACGCTGCTCCATCTCTCGGACGTGTGGATCATCGCGGTGACGCTGCTGCGATCGCGGCGTGGGAGGACGATCCACGGCAAGGCGAGGACGATCCACTACATCGACGCAACGATCGCGGCGAGGACGATCCACTACATCGACACGCGAAGGATTCCGCAATCGCTGCCTAGTGGTAATCTTATCTATGATCCCTTCTTGCAGTAGCTTTCGTTTCGCGGTAGTATTTTTTGTGCTAGTGTAGCATACCGCGTTCCCCATTAGATACCTACATCCCGTTTAGTTCGATAAGTGGTTAAACATCCCATCGTGGGGAGCAACGTGTCCCAAATACGACCGTGTCAAACCATGATCGCCTCCATATGTCAAGACGCCGAGCTAGCAAATCATTACGAAGGCATAGAGCAGGTTAGGTGTTCGCAATCTTTTCCGCCGATTCGCGAAACCCGATTTCCGCTTAAGACTAAGCCGTGCATTGACCGATGGTTCATTTTTTCACCACGCACTCCTGCCCCTTCTGCTTCCCAGTCTCTCCGACTTCTCCGCCGCTAGGTTAATCGTTATTGCGCCAGATTTTTACGCTTGCCGCTGATCTTTCCTCCGAAAATGTCTTCTCATTCTTCCAAAGACACCTCCTTGCTGCCTTTGCCCCAAGATTGGACCACCTCGATAACGACGGAATAGCGGTTGCAATCCATGGAGGATGACGGGGTTCTTCCAACCCTGGCTTTAATCTTCGCATGACCACCGCAGGTGAATCCATCCCTACTCCTCGTTCCGAAGAAGTTGTGGTTTTCGAATCTTTCTTCCAACGTGGGCTGGGCCTTCTTGCCTGCGCTTTTCTTCACAGTCTTCTCTTTTTCTATGGTATTGAATTGGTGAACTTGAATCCCAATTCTATCCTGCAAATCTCCCTCTTCGTGCACCTCTGCGAGGCCTTCTTGGGCATCCGCCCCCATTTCAATCTCTTTCGCCACTTTTACCTTTTAAAGCCTTATCCCTCAAAAAGCGACCCCAAGGTAATTGGGGGGCCGGATTTCAATTGCAGGAAGGGTTAAAGAAAAACTACCTTGCCATTCCCTTCAAATCTTCAAACAAAGGCTGGCACCAGGAATAGTTCTATTGTGCCAATCCCGATCCCGCTATCCCTTCTTTTGTCTGGGCGCCGCCTAAGGTGTCCCTTTCTTGGACATCTGCTCCCAATGCCGGCAACATGGATCGTGTGGGGATCTCTTGGTGCCGATTGATAAATTAAAGGAAGACGGTCTCACGAGAGTTGGTCTCGCCCTCCATTTTGTCGCTCGACGGATACAACCTTTAAAGGAGCGAGTCCATCTGGGATATGAATTTGAAGGAAGTGACGATCCGACCCGAACCGCCCGAATCGCCGAAGGAGCAGTATATGCTCGGGTTGGCGATTTTTCATCCCAAGCGTAGAGATGTCCACCGCTGGATGCCCAAAATCCTTTACTACATCAAATCCACCTCCCGAGGTAAGAAAGTTTAGCTAATAGACTTCCACATTCTTCCCTGAACAACTTTTAACAGTTGTAATACTCCTTTTCAGGATTGGTTGGCTTTCTTTAGTGATGCGCCTTTCCTGAAAATGCCTGTACATAAGAGCGCCCACTGGAAGCGACCTGCCAGCTCCCAGGCAGGAGATCCGGCCGCCAAGAAGGGGAAGAAAACAATTATCAAGGACCCTTCGAAGCCCCGGTGCCCGACTGGTGGTCCCAAGATCAAAGAACCGCCAGCACAAGCCCCGGTGCCTTCAGTTCCCCTTCCACATAAGCCGGTGGTGCAGCCGAGTCAAACTCGAGTGACTCGAGCAATCGGGAGGAGCCCAGGGTTTCAGATCATAGCATCCCGACTGGTCCCTCCGGAAGTAGTTCAACCACTCGAAAGAAGCCCCTGATGAGGATAAAGAAGTCCGACAGGTTGGATATCCCATCGACTCTTATTCAACGCATTTTGCCGGCTTATTCACCGATCATTCTTCTTATAGGAATCCTTCTTAAGATATCCCCATCGAGACACCATCCGGGCCCCGAGCGATCCGAGCCCCAGACGCATCTGACCCGCTGAGGAGGCCCCACACCGCTCTCACCGAGACACAGGGCACCCTCCGAACCTCAGCCGCCTTCATCGACACTCCGTGCTTCAAGATCGGGTCCCATTGCCGCCGAGAGCCCATCTCCGCCCATCCCGAGGTAGAAGAGATCCCCCAAGATCCGTCGGCTCTTGCTCGCCCCCAACTTATAATGCAAACCGCGTGGGTTGATGAGGAAGACGGCTTGAAGTCCCTTGACGATCCGTCGGAGGAGAAAGAGAGGAATGACTTTTATAGTCACGCCGCCGATTGCGCTCGCATGGCCCGAGTAATATTTTCTGTACTCTTGTCACCTTCTTGCTTGTGCCGGTTAGCATGTCGTCACCTTTCCCTGTGATGGTTACAGAAATTGGGAGAAAGCTCTGCGAAAATGTGAGAATACCTCCAAAAGATGCTCCCGGAGGTTAGGACGCACCAGGAATATCTGGCCGATTTGGAGAGAATCAAGGCTAGACATGCAGCCAAGCTGCAGGGTCTTCGGTGAGAAGTCCAGGCCTTGTAGGAAGAGAAGAAAATCCTGTGGCAGGAGAAGCTAGATTTTGTTGGCTCCATTCGAGGTAGATATTTCCTGGACCATCCCGTGCTCTCATTTAATCATCTGGTCTTTTGATTTCCTTATCTCCGTGTTAGTTCGGGATTCTACCTTTGCCAAGCTCCAAGAGCAACTTAAGGCCTCGGAGGCCTCCAAGTTGAAATCGGAGAAGGAGTTAGAAGGTAGCTCAGTAGCATGGCCCTCCCTTGCCTCCGTTGTCTTCTTGGTATTTGTTAATAATCTGTCTTGCAGAATATAAGTTCAATACGCGGGCGCAATACGCCGCTTATAACGAGAAAGTCGAGGACCTTGAGACGTCTTGTGCTAAGCTTCGCGAGGCCTCTGAGCCATTGTTGTGGTTGCTTCATCCCGGAGGCGAGAGGCCGCTTGGCAGGGACCATGTTATCTCCCAATTGGAGGAAGCCCCCAATGAGCTTAAGAGACTCTTGAAGGAGACGACGACCAACGGTGCTAGCCAGGCACTGGCGATCACCAAGTCGCTTTATCCCCGAGTGGATCTTGAAGCCATTAAAGATGGCTATGCCTACAACGTGTATGAAGACCGGGCCGCTGAACTCTAGGAGGAAGTTAAGGATGCTTCTTCAGCTGTCGCAGAAACTTTGGACCTGTGAATAAAATATTTGAAAGTGTTTCTCTGACCTTGCCTTTTTTCTTTAAACATGCTACTACGCTTGATGAGGCCATCCGAGTGGTTTTGACATCTTAAGTATCATGTCCGACTAGTTCAGCCCCCAGACTCTGGGGCATGGTTCATGACGCATGTCTCAGAGTCTTAAAATTCGTAGGAGCGAAGCACTCAGATGCATAATTTTTGAAGAAATTATACGGGAACAGCTTTAAGAGTGAACATTCATTCATAAAAAAGTAATTAAATTACAGAGTTCAAGTGAAAAAACAACATAGTTGTTCTATGTTCCATGTGTTGTTGACAATTGTGCCGCTTTCACGCTTGAGTTTATAAGCTCCAGGACGATCACCACATCGATGATGTAAGGGCCCTCCCATCTTGGGGATAGCTTATTCTCGCATTTCGATTCTTTCTAAGGACCAGATCTCCTTTGAGAATGCGCGCTCCTTACGCTATGCATCGTGATAGCGACGTAAGCCCCAAGGTACTTTGCCGATCAATTGTTGCAATGTCCTCGGCTTCTTCCAGTCGGTCAAGGTCTTCTAGCCGGCTTTCTTCCGAAGCGACCTCCTCATAGCTCCGAACCCGCGGGGATCCGAACTCTAACTCGGTGGGGAAGACCGCCCGAGCCATACACCGTGAAGAAAGGTTATCGCCCAGCTTGCTCATTGGGTGGTTCGCAGCCCCTAGAATACCGAAGGCAATTCTTTGACCCACCGAGTGGCGTATGGTTTGAGACGATAAAAAATCCTTGCCTTTAGGCCTTGAAACACCATGCCGTTGTCTCGTTCAACCTGCCCATTACTTCGGGGGTGTGCTACAGATGCGAAGCAAATCTTTATTCCGAGTTCGCCGCACCAGTCTTGAAATATGCCACCTTTGAATTGGGTGCCATTATCCGTGATGATTCGGTTTGGTACGCCGAATCTAACCACGATTTCAATGAAGAATTCTTTGGCCTTTGCGGCTATGATTGTGGCGACTGGCTTGGCCTCAATCCCTTTGGTGAATTTATTGACCGCCACGAAGAGATGAGTATAACCACCTTGAGCCTTCTTCAATGGTCCCACCATGTCAAGCCCCCAGACTGCAAATGGCCAAGTGATTGGGATGGTCTGTAGTTCCTGTGCCGGTTTGTTCACCTGTCACGCAAAGAACTGACATCCTTCGCATGTCCAGACGATGTCCTCTCGTGATCGCTGATAGCCGCCACCGTAAAAATCCTCGACGATATGCCTTGCCGACTAAGGTTGTTGACGCTGCGTGATTGCCACAAATTCCCGAGTGGATTTCTTTGAGAAGATCTCTTCCTTCTTGTTCTGATATGCACTGTCATAGTACACCAGAGGAGCTCTTGCGATAGAGTTCTTCCCTGATTACCACATAGCTCTTGCTTCGGCGCATTATTCGCTTGGCCTGCACGCGGTCTTTGGGTAGCTCGTCCTTCGTCAAATAATCCAGATACAGAGCTGTCCAATCGGGGGTAACGATCAGGACTTCTTCCTCTACGTTCTTCTCTAGTGGGATGTCCGACTTTGGCCGACTACTTATTCTGGGCTTATGAATTTCTTCGACGAATACTCCCACGGGCACTGTGGTCCGGCCGGATCCCATTTTTGCTAGCTCGTCGGCCGCTTCATTATCCCAACAGAGCACATGAACAAGTTCCAAGACGTCAAAGTTGCCTTCTAGCTTGCGTACTTCCTGGCAATAGGCAGCCATGTTGTCTTCGATTGAGGACCATTCTTTTTGCACCTGATTGACCACGAGCATTGAATATCCATGAACTGTCAAACGTCAGATACCGAGTGATATGGCGATACAGAGCCCATGGATGAGTACCTCTGTAACATCCCAAAATTTGGGTTTTCAAAAATCTTTTGTTTAGTTCATCTTTCCAAAAATCCCCACTGATTTTCTCGCTTTAATAAAGCTTAATCTGAATTTTCTCGATGTCAAATAATTTAATTTGACTAATATAGACTTCAATTAAAATAAATTTAGTTTTATTTGAGTTCATTGTGCTTCAAGGAATTTTTTGTAATTTTTTGAGATTTTTCGGAGTTCGTTTGCTATTCATTTGAATTTATTTGGAAATTAATTTAAATTAAGCCTTTTGTTAAATTTAATTAAATATTGCAAAATTTTAAACCTCGCAACTCGCAGATCAATCCTGAGCCATATCATATCCCTGCTACCATATCATTGTACCGACAATCGACATCTTATCTTTGCATTAGTGTCCTGTCGTCACTTCGCAAAAGCCCTAGTGCAATATCATCATCCTATCTATCGCCTTATTGTAATCTAACCCCATCGCCCATGAGTTTAGCATTGTCTTCATTTCCTCGCTGCCTTGTCATCGTCAAGCCTCTTGATCGACGTATGACTGATCTCAGATCTAATCGCATGAATGTCGACCCCCCTTGTCCATCTCCTATTCTTGAAAATCTAATCTGCCATTGACCTAGAAGTCATTCATGGACTTGGTCGATATACCATTGGCCATATGTCATATCCTTGTGCCATATCTAATCTATTAGTCTATCTTTCTTTTGTTTAACTGTGTATCTATTTAGTCAAAAAAAGTCATCATTGATAATCAGTTTAGTTCATTGCGAACTAACGTATCTTTATGGACCCGGTTTATAGATCGAGAGCCCATATGTCATTGTCTATCCAATCAAGATAATAACTTTAGAAGAAATATTCTTTGGAATATTATTCTTTCTTTCTCAGTTATCAGTCTTTTCCTTTTCGGTGTATTCCGAAAGCTTGTTCTCTTTTGTCTAATCTCTGATCTAATCCATTCAAGTTCCTAAATTCATCTAAGCCTTTGTGATCCAATGCTATCCGTTCTCAATTTGGATTTTGTTAGATATATCTTCTGAGTTGGCTTGTATTTGCTTCTTCTTTAATCGTTAGACGCATCGTCCGGAAGTTGTTCTAAGGAGCTGAAGATCAAGAAGGTAAAGATTGAAGATCGAGGACCAAGAATCAAAGATAAAGAGTAAAGAACAGTAAAAATCGCAAGGGCTAGGCAAGTTGTGCTTTGATCATGTTGAACCCATGTTTATAAAATTGCTATATTTGTTTTACCCCATTGCATATTATTTCAAGTATACAATTGTTTCAAATTAAATTAGGACTTAGCTATTATACCAATTTGATCTATACCCTACCTTACCATTGTATGCCATGATCTAATTGTCACGCTAGGATGGTTAATTAATAGTTGGTTAATATTGATAATCAACATGGGTTGGTTAGACCGTCGTAGATTGTTTAGCCATGCCATGTCGTCACATGTGTTGAATCATCACTGATTAATCTTGACTAATGGAATATGGAACAATGTTATGAACTTGTGTGTCATTTGTGGTCACGCAATGAGATTGCGTTGTGGTGACGAGTGGATGTCACGCAACGAGGTTGACTTGTTGATAGCATGAGGTGCTTGGTAATCAACAGGTGTGGTAATTATTTAGATTGGGGCATGTGGCGAGGGGCAGTGTGCCAAGGTGGGCCAGATTTGGCAGAGGGTATATGGAAGTCTTGCCCTTGTCACCCTAAGGACCTAACCTTGCAAGCCTTTGACCTGAGTCTTACTTGCAACCACACGTCTGAATGGGACAGCCTAGCTGACTAATTTGTGATGTCTAGATTTCGGTACTGCTGTGGTGTATAGTGAGTTCCGGTGTACGGAAGACTCACATGGTGCAAGAGGGGGGCCCGGAGTGTGGTAACCAGTCCCTTCCGTGTTCAAACCTCAGCGAGCAGTACAGGGTCTAGACAGAGCATTGTAAAGGCTTTGTCATGATTACCCTGCCCGCACACCAAAGGAAGTGTGCTAATAGCTTGGCAAAAATGGATGATCATGTCGTGTGGGTAAAGTGCATAACCTCTGCAGAGTGTAAAATCTATTCGAATAGCCGTGCTCGCGGTATTGAGCAATGCTCGGGAATTACAGTTAAGGGTTAGACTTTTGTTAAACAAAACTTATTGGGATGGCAGGATGCCATGGAAAGTGCAAATTGACTTAGGTTGGAAACTTGGTTTACTTGTCAAATGTTGAATCTATCTATTATTATTATTTGTTTTACTGCAATTTCAATCTATTTACTGTATTCTTTTATAAATGCTGCTTTACTGCAAAATAGCCATGATAGCCATACCTTTGTACTAAGCCATGCATATCGAGTACTAGACTTGCATTCTGTGCACAACTTGTTGAGTGGTTCATGTACTCACCCCTTGCAACTCACAAAATCATCAGTTGAGGAGAAGACTTGTAACATCCCAAAATTTGGCTTATAATTTCGCTCACGTGCATTTTTGTGATTTTCTGAATTTATTGGATTTTTCCAGAAATTATATAAATTTATTTTAATTAAGTATATTGAACCTTTGGTGAAAACTAAATATATATGGATAAAGTTAATATAAAGTTTTACCAAAAATATTTTATTTGAGCTCGTAATGTCTCAAAGTATTTATGAGAATTTTCTCGATTTTTCCCGATATTTTAATTACTTAAAATAGATTAATCTAATTTCGGGAATTATTTTAAATCAAAAGCTTTTGAAAATCGAGTGAACAAGATGGGCCAAGCCCAAAGATCGTATGCGGCGCGCCCATTGTCGCGCGCCCGTCACCGCGCCGCCGCTGGTGACCGTTGGATGAAGATCGATGGTCGCCTCCTTCGCGAAACCCTAGTGCCGCGAGCCGCTGGATCGAGATCAAGTGGTCGGACGCCGCGTTGTTTTGGTAAGTTTAGATCTCGCCCGTTGGATTTGGAAAGAGCGGATCGGATCGTATCGCTCGGATCTAATCTTGGCCGCCATCTTGGATCGGACGGCTCTAGTCGCCGCCTCCGATTCGGCTTCGAACCGCCGCCGCTTGCCGCCGCCGATCGTGATTTAGGGTTTCTTCCCGCGCGCATGCCGAGGCTATAAAAGCCGCAGCCCGCACCGATGTTCCTCGCTCCTTGCGCAGCCAGAGCTCTAGCCTCTTCGCCTGCTTTCGCGCCATCATCGCCAGAGCTCGCCGTAGTTCTTTGCGTTGCCGCCGCGAAGTTTTTGCGCCATTCCGCCGCCGCCGAGCATCCTCCCGCCGAATCGGTTCCAGATCCGAAGTTCTCGCGCCGTGTCGCGCCGAGTCGCCTTCTTCTTCGCCGAGTCGCGCCAAACGCCGCTCGGTGGTCGTCTTCCTCCGCTCCGGCAAGCCCGCCGCCGTGTCTCGAGCCACAGATCCGTTGGATCTTCGCCAACCGCCCTGATCAAGCCACGCCGCTTCTTCATCGTTGTTTCGCCGTAAATTTCTAACCGTTAGATCCGAATAGACGATCGGGATTGAGCCACGAGGGGTAGATCGGTGGCCGCCGATCGTCGCGCAGATGCGCGCCGCGTGTCGAGCATCGGCACGGCGGCGCGCACCAATCGATGCACGCCGCGTGTCGGGCGCGTGGTGCGAGGCGCCGTGGGCGCTGGCCCACGGTGGACTGAGGCGGTTCCGTGGACCGAGTCCATGGACCAGCGACGTGTCGCCGATTGGTCCGAGTCGGGCTGACGCCGCCGCTGCGCAATAAAGATCTTTTCCAATAGAAAATAATTCGTAAAAATCGAAATTCTATTTTCTGTATTTTCAGATTTATTCAAACTTCAAAAGGCTATATCTTTTGCATTTTAACTCGGATTTGAGTGATTCAAATTTCTAAAAATTGTAAAATCAATATCTATTTATTGGTGAATTTTATTTTATTTTTGGAGTTTGTTTGCTCTCTGGTTTGGTGTTTATTTGCTATTTTGGCATCGTTTGCGTAGACGTTGAACCGCTCGGTGATCCGGAGGAAGATTCGTCGCCCAAGACCCAAACTCAGATCAAGACCAGCACCTACTCCAAGGCAAGTTGTGCTTTGATCATGTTGCACCTAATTTTCACCAAATCGCTATTTTGTCTTTTAAACTTTATGCATGATATTTTATGTGTATAAATGATTTCAATTAATCTGGGAATTAGATAATATGCCTATTTGAATTAAACCATACCTTGTCAATTATATGCCATGATCTATTTGTCACCCTAGGATGTGGAATTATAGTTGATAATCAACATGGGCTAGTTAGATCGTCATAGATTGCTTAGCCATGCCACGTCATCACATGTGTCCGAATGTCGATACTTAATCTTGACTAATGGAATATGGAACAATGTTTATGAATTGGTGTGTCATGTGTTGTCACACAATGATATCAAGTTGTCGTGGCGAGGAGGTCACACATCGGGATTGAAATGTTGATGGCATGTGGTGCTTGGTAATCAACTGGGGTGGTAATGATTTTAGATTGAGGCAAGTGGCAAGGGGCAGCCAAGGTGGGCCAGTTTGGCGGGGTATGTGGAAGTCTTGCCTTAATCACTTTAAGGACTTAACCTTGCAAGCCTTTGACCGAGTCTCTCTTGCAACCACATGTCCGGAATGGGACAACTTAGTGAATAATTTGTGAAACCTAGATTTGATCTTGTCGTGGTGAATAGTGAGTCCCGGTTACGGTTTAACTCACATGGCGCAAGAGGGGGCCCTGTTGTGGTGGTTTAACCCTTGATGTTGAAACCTTAGCGAGCAAGATCTTGGGTCTAGGTGTAGCATTGTAAAGGCTTTGTTATGATCACTCGCCTTGGTGGTGTTTGGTTGTATCGTGTGGGTAAAGTGCATAACCTCTCGCAGAGTGTACAATCTATTCGAATAGCCGTGCTCACGGTATTGGGCAATGCTCGGAATTACGCTTAAGGGTTAGACTTTTGTTAAACAAAAACTTGTTGGGATGGCAAGGTGCCATGGAAAGTGGAAAATTAATTTAGGATTGGAAACTTGGTGTATTTGTAAATACTGAATTTATTAATTATCGTATTTGTTTTATCGCTTTCCAATATATTTATTGTATTCTTGTTAAATGCTGCTTTATTGCAAAATACCCTTACTAGCCATTCCTTTGGATTAAGCCAAGCATATAAAATATTAGACTTGCATTGTTGTGCACAACTTGTTGAGTGCTTTATGTACTCACCCCAACAACAACAACTTCAGAAGAAGAGGAATCTATACCATTCATGGAGGAGGATTACTTGGATGCGAATGCTTAGGGTCCGAGCCTCGTCAGTTGCCTGTGGCGAACTGGAGCGCCACTGCGTTTATTCTATTTCCGCTTCTCATTGATACTCTTTTTAAGCCCTGTGAGGCATTATTCATGTAAGACAACAGTTATTATTAATTAATGAAGTTTATGCTATATTTTGCTGTGTGTGACTATGATAGCATCTATGTTGAGCCTGTGTGCACTAGCGTGATCCTGGACTAGTGCGGTATACACAGAGGGTCCGGATTTGCAAATTCGGGTCCCGACAGAGGTGGTATCAGAGCCATACTGACTATAGGTCTTGGCCCTAGGTAGTTGGTATCTCTTAGGAGTGTCCAAAATTATTTTCTAAAGAAAATGGTAAAATTGACTAATATGAAACTCTTGGCTTATCTCATCCTCCTACTCTCATCCTTGCTAAATTACCTTCTTTTCGCTGTTGCTTGAGTGGAGATCTTATTCAAAATTTTGTTTTGAATAGATGCCGATCTTCCAGTCCTTCGAGTCAAGACAGGGTGGCTATGCCATGGAGCTGTGGAGAGTTCTTCAAGTGATTGGAGGCTTTGATCGTCCGCTCTACCGAGGAAGCAACTGGAACGTCAACGGTGTGCATCGGGGTTCTTCTGCAAGCTGATCATCTTCGCTCGAGAGTGCGACGAGACCACCAGACCGATCCACATCACCGCCCGGAGGTTCACTTACGAGACTGGAGTTCAGGAGGCTGCTAGACTTGCTCTACGACGGATCTGCCACGACTACGCCTACGAAGCCCGCGACACCGCAGTTCGACTTCACCCGACAAAGGCGAAAGCGTGCGGCGTCGACGGATCGTGGAGGGAGAGTGTGCATCGCAGACACCTTGCCGAGTTCGCCACCGCCCAGAGGATCACCGAGGACACTGCGCAGAGCCGGAGACAGCGGTGAGGCGCCGAGAGTGGCGGAGCGAGAGCTTCAAAGACCCGTGACGCCGCAGCCTGAGTCATCGGCGAGTGGAGGAAGCCTTGCGGTGGCCGAGGAGCTAGCGGACCAGTCGCCCAGAGCCGGATGAGGTCGCCGAGGAGGAAGAAGAAGACCCTAAGAGCGTGAGTGGGAGCCCGAGGAGCCAGCAGAGGGTCACTGTGATAGGTTCGCACCCATGCCACCCCACCCACCGTGTATGCACTGGATCGCCTCACCGTGGTGGTGGATGAGTGAGAGTTGGTCTTAGAGTTGTGTTGAGACTCGAGTGTTGAGTCGCGTTCTTAAGTTAGCCTTTACCTTTAGTAGACGTTAAGGTTGCATGTTTAGTTTGGTTCTTAATTGTTTGTCGAGTGTGCAAGATGTGTTGCAAAGCCCTTAGGCATTGTAAGCAACCATACCAAGTAATAATAATAAAGATTATTTAAGTTGGGTTTAACTGTTTCCGCCTTAGAAATTCTTGCATCTTATCTATGCTACATCTATCTTTCCTAACCCAAGAAGCAATCAAGCGGATGGTGAACACTGCAAGAACAATGGGGCTTCGTGAAGTGGTCTGCGCTCAGCAACAATCCCAATGAAGGAGCACCACCGCAGCAAGCACCGCCAAAGGATATGCGTAACTTGGGAGCTTTTTCTCGCGCAAACTCAGTTGATGCGGACTATGATGCAGCAGATGACCAATATGGCTGCAGTCAACAACCCCGCTGCTCAGAACAACAATGGCGGGCCTCGTCCTTACTCCAAGTTGTCGGACTTCATGAGGACCCGACCACCAACATTCTCAGGAAACGTCAATCCCTTGGAAGCGGATGATTGGCTGAGAACCATTGAGAGGAAATTGTACATCACTCAATGTGAAGGCCATGAGAAGGTTCTTTACGCATCCCATCAGCTAGAGGGAACAGCTGCAGAATGGTGGGAGAACTATTGTGCTGCTCATGAAGCACCCATGGAAATCACATGGGAAGAGTTTGCAACGGCCTTCCGCCAGTACCATGTACGGAAGGGATGATGGACCAAAAGGAAGAGTTCAGGGCGCTTAAGCAAGGAAGCCAACCGTGGCCGATTACATTTAAACAAATTCACGCAGCTTAGCTCGCTATGCTTCGAGGACGAGCGACGACAAGGCCAGCATCCCGCTTCATGAAAGGACTAAACTCAGGTCGCAAGTGGGGTGATTATCCACACTTTTCCGCATTTTCAAGAATTGGTAAACAAGGCTTTGATTCTCGAGGATAAGCGCAAGGAGCTTGGGGAAAATCGCAAACGCTGATGACTAACCCTGTGGACGCCTAACCACCGCGAATGAGGATGACACCGCAGCAGTTTGCTAGGTTCCAACCACAAGTCGTTAACAAGCCAAGAACACCGCACCGCGACCATCGTGACAAGGTTATCGACGCCGCCCAAGGTAACAATGCTCAAGGGGAGTGCATCGGCACCGCCGAAGGTGCTACGATTGCAATGAGTAGGGCATTATGCTAATAGATGTCCCGAAAGGAGGAATCACGCCAAATGCGTTTCAACCTTGGAACGACACCGCTAAGGCACCGATGACGGAGCGAATCGAGGAGCTAGACAGCGGGAGTGACGCCTCAAGCTACTATTCGAGGCGAGTCAACCACATCACCGCCGATGGAGCCTGTGAAGCATCGACGTCAGATCTTGGGTAAGTTTTTGTAAACTCAAGACTGCAATAAAGATTATTTGATTCAGAGCTTCAGATTCCTTTGTCTCTCGAGCTTTTGCATCCGAAAATGGTTTGAGCATGAAAAATCTTAAGTGTGTGATGCTAGTACAAGCCCGTGATCGAGTTAAGATCTAACCTTGGGTGTTTGGGGTGAAGCTAATAATTAATGGGGTAGAGTTCCTAGCTAACTTGATTATTCTAGATGCCCAAGTTTTAGATGTCATTTTGGGAATGGACCGTTAACCAAGCATAAGACAGCTTTTGGATTGTGGTGAAGGGTTGTATCCATTGAGAGCCCTAGAGGAGAAAAGGTGGAATTCGAGCGACATCGGTTCGTAAGGGTCAATTAATGGTTAATAGCATGAGAACCGTCGTCATAGAGGACGCGTGCGAGTTAGGAATATCCAGACGTATTTTAAGATCTGCGGGAATGCCGCTGACCGTGACATCGAAGTTCGCATTGAGTTAGCACCGAACCGCACTAATAGCAAAAGACCTTATCGGATGCCTACCGATGAGTTAGTAGAGATGAAGAAACAGATCGACGAGTTATTAGAGAAAGGTTTTATAAGACCAAGTTCGCCGCCATGGGGAGCGCCAGCTTTGTTTGTCGTGAAAAGGATGGAAGCCTTAGAATGTGTATTGATTACCGTGCACTTAATGAAGTGACGATTAAGAATAAGTATCCGCTGCCAAGGATTGATGATCCATTCGACCGCTTGAGAGGAGCCGAGTGTTCTCCAAGATAGACCTTCGTCCGGATATCATCAACTAAAGATTCAAGCGGAGATGTTCCAAAGACCGCATTCTCTTCAAGATATGGACATTATGAGTTCACGGTCATGTCTTTTGATTGACCAATGCGCCAAGCATATTTCATGAACTTGATGAATAAGATTTTCATGGAATACTTGGACAAGTTTGTTGTTGTGTTCATAGATGATATTTTGGTATATTCAAGACCAAGCAAAGCACGCAAATCATCCGAGGCTAGTGTTGGAAAAGTCTGCGTGAGCAACAAGTGTATGCTAAGTTCAAGAATGCGACTTTTGGAAGGAAAAGGTGGAATTTCTCGGTCATGTCATGATCGCAAAAGGAGTTGTTGTCGACCCAAGCAAAGTGGAGGCAGTGTTGCATTGGGAGCAACCAAAGTCCATCACTCAAGTCCAAGTTTTCGGGAATGGCAGGATATTATCGCGGTTCATAGAAGGATTTTCGACGATTGCGAGACCTCTTACTCGCTTATTGAAAAGGAAAAGAAATTTTCATGGACGCCTTGATTGTGATAAGAGTTTTGAGGAATTAAAGAAGCGTTTAACAACAGCCCAAAGTGTTGGTTTTGCCTAATGTTCGTAATACTTCGATATATATTGTGATGCGTCAAGACAGGTCTTGATGCGTATTGATGCAAGAGGGTAAAGTGGTCGATATGCGCCAAGGCGCTTAAGACCACATGAAGGAAATTATCCTACGATGACTTGGAATTGGTGCCGTGGTGCATGCCTTGAAATTGTGGCGTCATTATCTCATTGGAAATAGATGTGAGATATATACGGACCATAAGAGTTTGAAATATATTTTCACTCAATCAGATCTCAATATGAGGCAAAGGAGATGGTTGGAATTAATCAAGGATTATAACATGGGAATTCATTACCATCCGAAAAGCAAATGTGGTAGCCGATGCCTTAAGTCGCAAGAGCTACGTGGCGAATATGATGGTGCAGAAGGACAATCAGAATCGTGCGTAGAATTGCAAAATTTAAAATTGGAAGTAGTTTTAGAAGGATTCTGGCTGCTTTGGAAGTGAAGCCAATGCTCAAGATCAAATTCGGGAAGGACAAAAGATGATGAGAAAGTCAACCGAATCAAGGCTAAAAAGGATGAAGGATTAGCAAAGGACTTTACCGTGGACGACCAAGGTACCATGTGGTTCAAGGGTCGATTTGTGTGCCAAATGACTAGAACTTAAGCAGTTGATTTTGGAAGAGGCTCATGATTCCAAGTATTCAATTCATCCAGAAGCGCTAAGATGTACCAGACTTAAAGGAGAGGTTTTGGTGGCGAATATGAAGCGTGAAGTCGCCGAGCACGCTGCCTTGTGCGATGTATGCCGAGAGTTAAGGCAATACATCGAGACCAGCAGGTTTGCTACAACCGCTAAAAGTCCCTGAATGGAAGTGGGAAGAAATCGGTATGGATTTCATCACCGGATTGCCAAGAACTCAAAATGGGTATGATTCTATATGGGTCATTGTGGATCGATTGACCAAAGTTGCTCACTTCATTCCGGTCAAGACAACTTACTCAGAGACCGGTTAGCGTAACTATACATTGCCGTAATCGTGTTTGCATGGTGTACCAAAGAAAATAGTGTCGCATGAGGTACTCAGTTCACCTCGAGATTTTGGGATAAATTGCATGAAGCCATGGGAACGCTGCTTGAACTTTAGCACAAGATATCATCCTCGCACCGATGGTCGATGAGAAAGAGTAAATCGATTTTGGAAGATATGTTAAGAGCTTGTGCTTTAGCCTACACTACATCATGGGATAAATGTTTGCCATATGCGAGTTCATTATAACAACAAATACCAAAGCTAGTTTGCGATGTCGCCATTTGAAGCTTTATATGGTCGTGCTCGCGTACTCGCTAAATTGGAATGAGACAGAGAGCGTATGATATTTGGCCCCGATATTCTCAAGGAAGTCAAGAGCAAGTTGCTATGATAAGAGAGAGGTTGAAAATCGCGTGATCAAGGCAAAAGAGTTACGCCGATAATCGACGCCGTGATCTAAGTTTCGAGCCCGATGATTTCGTGTATCTTAGGTTACCCTCCGAAAGGAGTTAAAAGGTTCCACGCTAAAGGAAAGCTCGCCTAAGATATGTTGGACCGCTCAAAATTTTGAGCCGTCGAGGAGGTTGCTTATCGTTGGAATTGCCGCAGCTTGTCGGGCGTGCATGATGTGTTCCATGTGTCACAACTCAAGAAGTGTCTTGGTGCAGCAGAGCGCACACCTATGGAAGAGATTGAGTTGCGTATGATTTGACCTACAAAGAACATCCAATGAAAATTTTGGATGTCATGGACCGCAGAACCGTGAACAAGTCATTCGCTTTTGCAGAGTTGATGGAGCAACCATTCGAGAATGAGGCAACCCGGGAGCGTGAAGAGGACTCAAGATGGAATTTCCAAACCTATTCCTAGTCACCTTGAATCTCGGGTCGAGATTCATTAGGGGGAGGTTTGTAACATCCCAAAATTTGGCTTATAATTTCGCCACGTGCATTTTTGTGATTTTACAATTTATTGGATTTTTCCGAAATTATATAAATTTATTTTAATTAAGTATATTGAACCTTTGGTGAAAACTAAATATATATGGATAAAGTTAATATAAAGTTTTACCAAAAATATTTTATTTGAGCTCGTAATGTCTCAAAGTATTTATGAGAATTTTTCGATTTTTCCCGATATTTTAATTACTTAAAATAGATTAATCTAATTTCGGAATTATTTTAAATCAAAAGCTTTTGAAAATCGAGTGAACAAGATGGGCCAAGCCCAAAGATTGTGCGGCGTGCCCATTGTTGTCGCGCCCGTCACCGCTTTCGCGCATGCGCGTGTGTGACCGTTGGATGAAGATCGATGGTCGCCTCCTTTCGCGAAACCCTAGTGCCGCGAGCCGCTGGATCGAGATCAAGTGGTCGGATCGCCGCGTTGTTTTGGTAAGTTTAGATCTCGTCCGTTGATTTGGAAAGAGCGGATCGGATCGTATCGCCGGATCTAATCTTGGCCGCCATCTTGGATCGGACGGTCTCGCCGCCGTCTCCGATTCGGTTTCGAATCCGCCCGCCGCTTGCCGCCGCCGCGCGTGATTTAGGGTTTCCTTCCGCGCGCATGCCGAGGCTATAAAAGCCGCAGCCCGCACCGATGTTCCTCGCCTTGCGCGCCCAGAGCTCTAGCCTCTTCGCCGTTTCACCGCCATCATCGCCAGAGCTCGCCAGAGTTCTTTGCGGTGCCGCCGCGAAGTTTTTGCGCCATTCCGCCGCCGCCGAGCATCCTCCCGCCGAATCGGTTCAGATCCGAAGTTCCTCGCGTCGTGTCGCGCCGAAGTCCGCCTTCTTCTTCGCCGAGTCGCGCCAAACACCGCTCGGGTGGTCGTCTTCCTCCGCTCCGTGCAAGCCCGCCGTGTCTCTCGAAGCTTGGCAGATCCGTTGGATCTTCGCCAACCGCCCAGATCAAGCCACGCCGCTTCTTCATCGTTGTTTCGCCGGGTAAATTTCTAACCGTTAGATCCGAATAGACGATCGGGATTGAGCCACGTAGGGGTAGATCGGTGGCCGCCGATCGTCGCGCAGCAGCGCGCGCGCGTGTCGAGCATCGGCGCGGCGGCGCGCGCCCAATCGATGCGCGCGCGCGTGTCGGGCGCGTGGTGCGAGGCGCCGTGGGCGCGCCCACGGTGGACAGAGGCGGTTACGTGGACCGAGTCCATGGACCAGCGACGTGTCGGCACCGATTGGTCCGAGTCGGGTCGGCGTCGCGTTGCGCAATAAAGATCTTTTCCAATAGAAAATAATTCGGAAAAATCGAAATTCTATTTTCTGTATTTTCAGATTTATTCAAACTTCAAAAGGCTATATCTTTTGCATTTTAACTCGGATTTGAGTGATTCAAATTTCTAAAAATTGTAAAATCAATATCTATTTATTGGTGAATTTTATTTTATTTTTGGAGTTTGTTTGCTCTCTGGTTTGGTGTTTATTTGCTATTTTGGCATCGTTTTCGTAGACGTTGAACCGCTCGGTGATCCGGAGGAAGATTCGTCGCCCAAGACCCAAACTCAGATCAAGACCAGCACCTACTCCAAGGCAAGTTGTGCTTTGATCATGTTGCACCTAATTTTCACCAAATCGCTATTTTGTCTTTTAAACTTTATGCATGATATTTTATGTGTATAAATGATTTCAATTAACTGGAATTAGATAATATGCCTATTTGAATTAAACCATACCTTGTCAATTATATGCCATGATCTATTTGTCACCCTAGGATGTGGAATTATAGTTGATAATCAACATGGGCTAGTTAGATCGTCATAGATTGCTTAGCCATGCCACGTCATCACATGTGTCCGAATGTCGATACTTAATCTTGACTAATGGAATATGGAACAATGTTTATGAATTGGTGTGTCATGTGTTGTCACACAATGATATCAAGTTGTCGTGGCGAGGAGGTCACACATCGGGATTGAAATGTTGATGGCATGTGGTGCTTGGTAATCAATTGGGGTGGTAATGATTTTAGATTGAGGCAAGTGGCAAGGGGCAGTGTGCCAAGGTGGGCCAGGTTTGGCAGGGGTATGTGGAAGTCTTGCCTTAATCACTTTAAGGACTTAACCTTGCAAGCCTTTGACCTGAGTCTCTCTTGCAACCACATGTCGGAATGGGACAATTAGTGAATAATTTGTGAAACCTAGACTTGATGCATCGTGGTGAATAGTGAGTCCCGGTTACGGTTTAACTCACATGGCGCAAGAGGGGGCCTGTTGTGGTGGTTTAACCCTTCATGTTGAAACCTTAGCGAGCAAAGATCGGGTCTAGGTGTAGCATTGTAAAGGCTTTGTTATGATCACTCGCCTTGGTGGTGTTTGGTTGTATCGTGTGGGTAAAGTGCATAACCTCTGCAGAGTGTACAATCTATTCGAATAGCCGTGCTCACGGTATTGGGCAATGCTCGGAATTACAGTTAAGGGTTAGACTTTTGTTAAACAAAACTTGTTGGGATGGCAAGGTGCCATGGAAAGTGGAAAATTAATTTAGGATTGGAAACTTGGTGTATTTGAAATCTGAATTTATTAATTATCTTGTATTTGTTTTATCGCTTTCCAATCTATTTATTGTATTCTTGTTAAATGTCGCTTTATTGCAAAATACCCTTACTAGCCATTCCTTTGGATTAAGCCAAGCATATAAAATATTAGACTTGCATTGTTGTGCACAACTTGTTGAGTGCTTTATGTACTCACCCCAACAACAACAACTTCAGAAGAAGAGGAATCTATACCATTCATGGAGGAGGATTACTTGGATGCGAATGCTTAGGGTCCGAGCCTCGTCAGTTGCTTGTGGCGAACTGGAGCGCCACTGCGTTTATTCTATTTCCGCTGCTTCTCATTGATACTCTTTTTAAGCCCTGTGAGGCATTATTCATGTAAGACAACAGTTATTATTAATTAATGAAGTTTATGCTATATTTCGCTGTGTGTGACTATGATAGCATCTATGTTGAGCCTGTGTGCACTAGCGTGATCCTGGACTAGTGCGGTATACACAGAGGGTCCGGATTTGCAAATTCGGGTCCCGACAAGACTACAACTTCGAAGGAGGAGAAGTTCCACGAGGAGGCGAATATCTAGGAGTTGAACCTTGTTAGTTTCCTGTGGCATATTGATGGGATTCGTCGACGTTCTTCATTCTGCTGCTGTTTATTTATTTTGAGTTGAAGCTACCAAGGCCTCACATGTGTAAGTTTGACCTTAAGGTCGTTCAATAGTTCTATATTAATAGATGAAATCTTTATTTATTATTCTGCTGTGTATGATTGTGATATTTCATCTATGTTGAGACTGTATGCACTAGTGTGAGACTGGACTTGTGCTGAATACACAGAGGGTTCGGATTTGCATATTCGGGTCCCGACAGAGGTGGTATCAGAGCCATACTGACTGTAGGTCTTGACCCTTGATAGTTTGGCCGTTCCTTAGGAGCTTCAAAAGTATTTCCTAAAAGAGAAAATTTAACTTGAAAGAATAATAAGTTCTTGACTTATCTTATTCTTCCATTCTTTCCCCTTTTGCTAAAATTATTCATCTTTCCCCACTGGTTTAAATAAAAATTTTATCTGAGTTGTTCTAAGTAGTTAACGATGTTTCACACTTAAGGAGAAAGTATTGGGTGTCTTGCTGTTGATCCTAAAGATCGTGAAGACAGGAATCGTCGAGCTCAAGGAAAAAGAAGTGGATCGATGAAGTGTTCCAGAAGTTAGAAGAACTAGATCTTTGGTGGCCAGTTGAAACTCATGTGTGAAGAGTCGCGTTAGTTTAAGATAGAAGTGTTATCCTTTTAGATGATAGATTGTCGTGTGCTTAGATTAATTTGGTTTTTTTTCCTTTGGTTGCTAGTTGTGCAGTATGCGTTGCATAGCTTTTAGGCTTTTGTAAGCAACCATACCAAGTTATTAATAATGTTTATATAAGTTATTGGGTTAAACCTGCTCCCCTGCACTAGGATTCTTGAATCTTATCTTTTCTTTCCCCCTCTTAACTAAACCCTGGAGTGGTCAACAGATGGAAAAGACCAACAACAACAGTGATTTCGAGGCAGTTCAAGTCAGTAGAGTTGCTACTACTGGTGTTAGTAATAAAGTAGATTGTGACCAGAAATAGTCCACCGCATCGATAGTGACAATTCAGAATTTGGATCAATTATTCACCGCTCAAACCCAGCTCATGCAGACTATGATACAACAGATGAATGTTATCAGTGCCAAAATCAATGCCCCTACAACCATAGTCACAGCCACCTATTCACAGTCATAGTTTCCCTTGTTCAAGAGGACCAAACCACCCACGTTTGGTGGATCAGCCACTCTCAAAGATGCAGAAATCTATCTTCGTGTCATAGAAGAGAAGCTGGCTCTGGTGCAATGTGAAGATGAAGAGATGGTTCCCTACACCACATGTCGATTGGAAGGAGATGCCTTGGAGTGGTGGAAGAACTATTCTGCTACACACAGGACACCAAAAGAAATCACTTGGTTGGAGTTCGTCACTATTTTTCAGCAGTTCGTTGCTTTGTCAAATGACAGTATGACTACTGTAAGTTCAGAGAAGTGTGCAACCCCTTTCCCCGATGTCGTACCAGGATGTTGTTCCTTGAAGTGTTGTCAACCAAACAAATCAGAAGACCATGCATGCGTCCGTTGTGGAGGAATATGACACACCGCTGATGAGCATGCAATCAATTCTTCCAGCTGAGAAGGAAGCCATTTACTTGGAGAATGTCCTATCAGCAACATCACATGTTATCTTTGTGAAGGACACGATCATTGTCTAGCTCAATGTCCATTGGATTCAATAGTGACCACCGTGACTCAGCATCAGTGAGTGAATTTTCGAGCCGTCATTGCTCAAGAGTTAGCGAAAAAAGAAGGATTGCCATCCGCACTTGCTGTGCCGCGTGACGAAATGAAGAAGAAATATGTCAACTCTGTCTGTTTGCCTCAAAGAACCAGGGATACTTGGTTACCATGGAATTGTTTCTTTGAGATAAACAAGGTCATTGGGCTAGGGAATGCCCTATGAACCAACAAGTGGTGATGCCTGAGAAAGACGATATTGTGCATATGACTACACCTAACCAGACACGACGACCCAGACGTTCGTGCTACAACTGTGGTAAGTTAGGTCATTTTGTTAAGGAATGCCCTTAGAAAGGTCAAGCAATTTTAAATTACTTCAGTAAAGTTTATAACCCCAAGAGTGAGTGGTAAAACTGCAGGAGTAACTTGCTCAAAGAATCAGCTGAAGCAAGAGGAGTTGGTTAAAAGACTCTTATTCTAGGAGATGAGCGCAAGGAATTAGAGTATAACCGTAAGCGTCAGAAAGCTTATCAAGAAGGACCACCGCAACATCAAATGAGTGCCCCTCAACAACTCAGTTGCCATACTGCTCAGACTTTGTTCGAGACACCTTCACCTGTGCCTTGCCCTGATAGTCAAAATTTTCATAACACCACCCTGGTTAAAACTTCTCAAGGAGAAGCTTACTGCCTAGAGGTTGCTTTGCCTGTCTCCAGCCAGGATATTTTGCTAAACACTGCCCTCAGAAGAAAGTGATCACTGCGGATCGCATCAATCCCAGCTCTGCCCCTACCAAGATTAGTTCTATGTCAGAAGGAAGTCAACAGATGTCAGTCAAGCGTTGCTTTAGATGCAATGAACCGGGACACTTTGCCAACAGTTGTCTTAAGAGAAATGTTGTTATACCTGTCCGCTTCAATCTTAGTCCTACACCTACCGAGACACTTGCACCAGAAAGTGAATTGTGGAGAAATTCAAGCTGAAGCCATGCCGCTAGTGCCAGTAAAAGATCATGTCAAGCACATTATGACTACGGGAGCTTAGAAGGCACCAGATGTTGTACTGATTGAAAATCATATGTAATCCAAGATGTTGAGAGTTAACTTGTCTATTGTTGAGATTGAGTTTCTAATAAATCTTATCATATTGGAAACCCATGCTTGAGATGTTTATCCCTAGAATTAGTTGGTTACCTATGTGTAAGGCAGTTTTGGTTTATGGTCAAAGATTTGATCAGTTAAGAGGAGCGAGAGTGTTTTTCGTGAAAGATTTGCGATCAGTTTAACTTCAGCATATTGGAGACAGCTAAGGACCGGTTGATCCGTTATGGTTGAGCCAAGAAGGTGGATGTGCCATCACATCAGAAAAAAGGAGTTGTTGCGTATGCTTAATAGCTACAAAGGATAATTGTTTTCCTGACGAATTACTTTAGCTACCGTAGTGTATGCCAACAGAACCATGCCATTACCTCTGTAATAGTTGCAGCTTGAGTTCAATGTGAAGGAATATTCAGTTGATCTAGAGTTTAAGGCAGTACTCTAGAATCAAGCTGATAGAGATAGAAACAGACCAACAGGAATGTTGTGTAAGACCGTAGAGTTGCAAGCAAGTTTCACTGTCAAATGCTGCTTGTCCAATTTCTAGAAGAAGCAGAAAACCGAGTGTTAAAGGACGGAAAGCAAGGGAGCCTGACAAAGGAGATGCCAGAACGTCAGTCTGAGTGCGTGATGTGTTTCAAGAGTCCCAACAGAAGGAGTGCCTTCATGTGCCAGAAAAGCAAACACCATGGAAGTCAGTGGAATTGCAAAAGGATCTCATCTGCATCGCGCAGCCTACAAATTTTGATGTTGTCAAGCATTTGTTCGAAAGCAACCTTGACCGGTGTGCAGTTGATTGGAAGTTCAACAAAGTCTCAAGAGTTGAGTTCCCCTGAATCTATTTCTATAGACAACCTTAATCTCGGGATCGAGATTCTGTTAAGGGGGGGAGGTTTGTAACATCCTAAAATTTGGGTTTTAAAAAATCTTTTGATTAGTCCATCTTTCCAAAAATCCCCGCTGATTTTCTCGCTTTAATAAAGCTTAATCTAGAATTTTTTAATGCTAAAACAATTTAATTTGACTAATATAGACTTATATTAAAATAAATTTAGTTTTATTTGAGTTAATTGTGCTTCAAGGAATTTTTTGTTATTTTTTGAGATTTTTCAGAGTTCGTTTGCTATTCATTTGAATTTATTTGGAAATTAATTTAAATTAAGCCTTTTTTAAAATTAATTAAATATTGCAAAATTTTAAATAAATTTGGGTTAAAAATATTTTATTTGAGCTCCAAATGTCTTAAAATATTTTCTAGAATTTTTTTAGAATTTTTCTAGTATTTTTATTGCTCTAAACGAATTGTTTTAATTTCTGGAAATATTTTAATTCAGAAATTGGGCTAAATCGATGTGGCAGCTAGAGAGTCGGCCACGTCATCACCCAGCCACAGCCCTCCGATCCCCATCCGACGCACCACAATGCGCCACGCCATCGTTTACTGTTCATTACGCATCAGGTGTTCGATCCGATCCGTTTTCAATCCAAATCCGGTTTTTCTTCGTGTTTCCTTGCATGGCATGACTCCCTAGCCTATATAAGTATCCTAAGACCCCTCACACGCACCCCTAATCCCCAGAGCACCTCCCAAACCCTAAAAACCGCAGCCGTCGTCTTCCAGTGTGCCGCCCTCGTTGACCGATCTTGGCGTCACGTTCCCTGTCGTTCTGTTGAGTTTTTTTGAAATCCGCTCATGTCATCTCGTGCCTTATGGTCCAATCTACCTCTCCACCAAATTTGATGCAGTTTTATCTAGGAAATCAAAAGTTATAGCCGTTCTAATCTCCAATCTTGCTGTCGCCCGTTCTCCTTCGTTTTTGCGAATTTGACCGTGAAATGTTTACTGTACACTCATATTGATGTCCTCTACCTGGTGCTCACCATAAATCAAGGTTTTGTCCATGGGATTTCTGTAGAAAATTCAATCTTCCCCGATCAGACTTCGTGCGTACAGCTAAAAACTTCCTCGTGCTTTCCCTGTTGATCCAGAAGGTAAAACTCTGATCCTTTTGCGTCATATTGTGCCTTAGGGTCCCAGATAGCTCTCTATAAAATTTGGTTAGGTTTCATCCATTATTTTAATAGTTATGACCGTTTGATCTATAAGCTTTAGCAGCCATTCGTCGGAAGTTTGTGATCTGTCCATTGGGTTGCCGCCAAATCCGCTTATACCGTTGAGCTCGTCTTGCCGTATTCTATGTGGTGCTCACTTCCCCTTTGTTGTTCCATCAACCAAAAATTTTAATATTCGTTAGCCGCCGCCTTTCGTCAGTGCCGCTCGCCGTTTTTTGCCGCCAACCATCTTAGTTCGCATTGTTCATGTCATCATGTCCAGTAGGCTATTATTCTCTGGTTTTCCCATCTTTAGAGTTCATTTGGTCTTCGGTTGCCATCAATGCCATATTCTAGAATCTACCCGTCGTCTTCGATCTAGTCCCTTTCATTATCGGATCTAGTTTCGGTTAGCCACCCTTGGTAATCTTTTATCGCAGAGCCAACCCTACCAATCCTATCCCTATGCCAAGTAGATCTATCCGCGAGTTGTTCCTCTCAAACCCTAACTTAACCTTGTGTCCAATCTGTCGTTGACGATGCATCATGTCATATAAACCTCGCAACTCGCAGATCAATCCTGAGCCATATCATATCATTGCTACCATATCGTTATACCGACAATCGACATCTTATCTTTGCATGAGTGTCCTCTCGTCGCTTCGAAAAAGCCCTAGTGCAGTATCATCATCCTATCTATCGCCTTATTGTAATCTAACCCCATCACCCATGAGTTAAGCCTTGTCTTCATTTCCTCGCTACCTTGTCATCGTCAAGCCTCTTGATCCACGTATGACTGATCTCATATCTAATCGCATGAATGTCGACCCCCCTTGTCCATGTCCTATTCTTGAAAATCTAATCTGCCATTGACCTAGAAGTCATTCGTGGACTTGGTCGATAGACCATTGGCCAAATGTCATATCCTTGTGCCATATCTAATCTATTAGTCTATCTTTCTTTTGTTTGACTGTGTATCTGTTTAGTCAACAAAAGTCATCATTGATAATCAGTTTAGTTCATTGCGAACTAACATATCTTTATGGACTCGGTTTATAGATCGAGAGCCCATATGTCATTGTCTATCCAATCAAGATAATAACTTTAGAAGAAATATTCTTTGGAATATTATTCTTTCTTTCTCAGTTATCATTCTTTTCTTTTTCGGTGTATTCCGAAAGCTCGTTCTCTTTTGTCTAATCTCTGATCTAATCCATTCAAGTTCCTAAATTCATCTAAGCCTTTGTGATCCAATGCTATCCGTTCTCAATTTGGATTTTATTTGATTTATCTTTTGAGTTGGTTTGTATTTGCTTATTCTTTAATCGTTAGACGCATCATCTGGAAGTTGTTCTAAGGAGCTGAAGATCAAGAAGATAAAGATTGAAGATCGAGGACCATGAATCAAAGATAAAGAGTAAAGAACAGTAAAAATCGCAAGGTCAAGGTAAGTTGTGCTTTGATCATGTTGAACCCATGTTTATAAAATTGCTATATTTGTTTTACCCTATTGAATATTATTTCAAGTATACAATTGTTTCAAATTAAATTGGGACTTAGCTATTATACCAATTTGATCTATACCCTACCTTGCCATTGTATGCCATGATCTAATTGTCACGCTAGGATGGTTAATTAATAGTTGGTTAATATTGATAATCAACATGTGTTGGTTAGACCGTCGTAGATTGCTTAGCCATGCCATGTCGTCAGATGTGTTGAATCATCACTGATTAATCTTGACTAATGAAATATGGAACAATGTTATGAACTTGTGTGTCATGTGTGGTCACACAATGAGATTGCGTTGTGGTGACGAGTGGATGTCACGCAACGAGGTTGACTTGTTGATAGCATGTGGTGCTTGGTAATCAATAGGGGTGGTAATGATTTAGATTGGGGCATGTGGCGAGGGGCAGTGTGCCAAGTTGGGCCAGATTTGGCAGAGGGTACGTGGAAGTCCTCCTAGTCACCCTAAGGACTTAACCTTGCAAGCCTTTGACCTGAGTCTTACTTGCAACCACACGTCTGGAATGGGACAACCTAGCCGACTAATTTGTGATGTTTAGATTTCGGTACTGCTGTGGTGTATAGTGAGTTCCGGGTGTACGGGTAGACTCACATGGCGCAAGAGGGGGCCTGGAGTGTGGTAACCAGTCCCTTCCGTGTTGAAACCTCAGCGAGCAGTACAGGGTCTAGACAGAGCATTGTAAAGGCTTTGTCATGATTACCCTGTCGGCACACCAAAGGAAGTGTGCTAATAGCTTGGCAAAAAGGGATGATCATGTCGTGTGGGTAAAGTGCATAACCTCTACAGAGTGTAAAATCTATTCGAATAGCCGTGCTCGCGGTATTGAGCAATGCTCGGAAATTACAGTTAAGGGTTAGACTTTTGTTAAACAAAACTTATTGGAATGGCAGGATGCCATGGAAGGTGCAAATTGACTTAGGTTGGAAACTTGGTTTACTTGTCAAATGTTGAATCTATCTATTAGTATTATTTGATTTACTGCAATTTCAATCTATTTACTGTATTCTTTTATAAATGCTGCTTTACTGCAAAATAGCCATGATAGCCATACCTTTGTACTAAGCCATGCATATCGAATACTAGACTTGCATTCTGTGCACAACTTGTTGAGTGCTTTATGTACTCACCCCTTGCAACTCACAAAATCATCAGTTGAGGAGAAGACTACAACTTCGAAGGAGGGGAAGTTCCACGAGGAGGCGAATATCTAGGAGTTGAACCTTGTCAGTTGCCTGTGGCATATTGATTGGATTCGTCGACGTTCTTCATCCCGTAGCTGTTTATTTATTTTGAATTGAAGCTACCAAGGCCTCACAAGTGTAAGTTTGACCTTAAGGTCGTTCAATAGTTCTATATGAATAGATGAAGTCTTTATTTATTATTCTGCTGTGTATGATTTTTTATATTTCATCTATGTTGACACTGTGTGCACCAGCGTGATCCTGGACTAGTGCTGAATACACAGACGGTCCAGATTTGCATATTCCGGTCCCGACAGCCTCGAACTCGGCGGCGTTGTTCGATGCGGGAAAAATTATTTGAAGAACGTACCTCAACTGTTCTCCACCTGGTGATATGAGCACTATACCAGCCCCTGCGCCGCTGAGCATGAGGGAACCATCGAAGTACATCATCCAATACTCGAGTTCCTTGACGACCGCTAGGTTTTATAGTCCTGTCCACTCGACAGTAAAATCGGCGAGCGCTTGAGACTTGAAGGCTATGCGATGCTTGAATAGGATGTCAAAAGCTCCAAGCTCGACTGCCCACTTTGCAATTCTCCCAGTGGCCTCCTGGTTGTGAAGTATATCTCCTATTGGGAAGGAAGTGACCACCGAAACAGTATGCTCTTGGAAGTAGTGCTTGAGTTTGCGAGATGTAAGAAGTACAGCGTATAATAATTTTTGCACTTGTGGATACCGCACCTTAGATTCACTCAGGACCTCGCTGATGAAATAGACCGGGTGTTGGATCTTCTGCACATGGCCTGGCTCCTCCCTTTCTACGATGATTGCGGCGCTGACTATGTGGCATCGGTGAAACCAAGACCAGGGGTGTCGTTAAGAAGGTCTTCAAATCTTCAAACGCTTGCTGTGCCTCAGGCGTCCATTGGAACTTGTCCTACTTCTTGAGGAGTTTAAAGAATGGCATACCTCGCATACCCAGTCGGGAAATAAACCCGCTGAGTGCGGCCATGCACCCTGTAATCTTTTGGACGTCCTTTTGGCAAGTCGGTGGTTCCATATTTGATATGGCCTTGATCTTTTCTGGGTTGTCCTCAATGCCTCGTTGGGATACGATAAACCCGAGCAGTTTTCCCGAAGATACTCCGAAAACACACTTCTCGGGATTAAGCTTCGTGCTGAAAGTCCTTAGACTTTCGAACGTCTCGGTTAGGTCGGCCATGAGGTCCTTCCTCTCCCGAGTCTTTACCACGACATCGTCGACATATGCCTCCACATTGCGTCCGAGTTGGGCGTGAAAACACCGCTGTATTGCACGTTGATACATTGCACCAGCATTTTTCAACCCAAACGCCATCGAGGTATAGCAAAAGGCCACAAAGGGTGTGATGAATGAAGTCTTGATATGATCTTCCGCCTTTAGGTGAATCTGGTGGTACCCTGAGTAGGCATCGAGGAAATTCAGGATCTCACACCCGGCGGTTGAATCAACCACCTAATCAATCCGATGTAGCCCGAATGGATCCTTCAGACATGCCTTGTTGAGATCAGTATAGTCAACGCACATGCGCCATGCTTTATTCTTCTTTTGAACTAGTACAGGGTTCGCCAACCAATCGGGATGATACACTTCTTTGATAAAACCTGCAGCTAATAGTTTGGTGATCTCCTGCTTGATGGTGTTCCAACGATTGGAGCGAACCACCAGAGTCTTTGCTTGATTGGCTTTTCCTTTTCATCGACGTGTAAGCAATGCTCGATCACCTCCCTAGGAACACCCGGCATGTCGGATGGTTTCTAGGCAAAGATGGTTTCCAGACTTTATCCCTGACGTGGCCTGCTTCTTGGATGGGATGTCGCCTTCTTCCTGCAATGTGGCAGCCTATGCCTAGATATTATTCCCCTCAGCGGTTGCCTCCTACAGCTCAACAAGTTCATAATTCTCTCGGTCGCATTCCAAAGATCGCTTGATGTCACTGCGAACCGTGATGACGCTTTTGGGTCCTGGCATCTTCATCACCAAATAGGTGTAGTGCGGGACGGCCATGAACCGAGCCAGTCCGGGCCTTCCCAAGATAGCGTGATACGCTGTCTCGAAATCCGCTACCTCGAAATTTATATACTCGGTCCGATAGTTGTTTTTGGTACCGAAGGTGACGGGCAAAGAAATCTGCCCGAGTGGGAATGAAGACGCCCCAGGGATCACCCCGTGGAACGACTGTGAGCTCGGCCTTAGCTCGGAGCGGGGGACGTTCATGTCGTCGAAGGTTTTGGCGAACAAGACGTTGAGTCCACTCCCTCCATCAATCAAGACCTTCTTAAGCTTTACATTGCGAATAACAGGGTCGAGCACTAGAGGGTACTTACCCGGGTGTAGAACTCGGTTGGGGTGATCTGAGCGGTCGAAGGTGATCGGGACTTCAGACCACTTTAGATACTGGGGGGTTGCCGGTTCCACCGCATTGATCTCCCGAGCGGTAAGCTTTTGCTTCCGCTTGGACTCGTATCCGGTCAAGCCCCCGTATATGAAGTTGAGCTGATGCTCGGGCTCTTGGTAATCATCCTCGCCGGGAGGGTCTTTCTTCTTGGCTGCCTCATCCTTTGCTGGAGCCGGTTGCTTGTTGCTTTCACGCGCAAAACGCTTCAGGGTAAAGTAGTCTTTGGCGGCGTGCTTTCCCTTAGGGTGGAAACGACATATCGCATCCATGACAGTACTGTAATCGGGCGCCTCCCTCCGTGTGGCTCGGGGCCGGCTGAGCTCTGCTACCGCAACTAGCTCTTCGCCTTTCCAATTTTTGTCTCTGTGCTTTGAGGACTCGGCCTTGTCGCCTTTGTTCTTCTGTTGCGGACGATCTTCTTGGCACTTGGCCAGGGCGTCTAAGGCCATGGCATAGCGGTCGGCCAATGCAAACATCTCCTTTACTGAGGTCGGTGGTTTCCTGGACATTTTCTTGATTAGATCAGGATCGCTGACCCCTTTCTGAAAAGCTGCTACCACCACTGCATCAGATACATCTCTGATGGTGTTCTTCTTCTGCATAAAACGCCGGATTAAATCTCTCAGCATCTCGTCTTTCTTCTGGTGAAGCTGATATAGGTCCCATGGGGTGCCAGGCCTCTCATAAGTTCCCTAAAAGTTCGCGATAAATTGATCGCAAAGATCGCTCCAGGAGTCCACCGAGTTCGCAGGAAGTCCTGTGAGCCACGCTTGAGTTGAAGGGGTGAGATTGACTGGCAGATAATTTGCCATCACGTTTTGACTGCCCCCAGCCACTTTAACCGCTAGGGCATGACCTGCAGCCAAGCTTCCAGATCTCGTTCTCCGTCAAACTTAACGATGCCCTTGGGGTTGAAACCTTCGGGCCATACTACTAGGCGTAATCGAGAAGTGAACGCTCAGATTCCGTCGATGGATCCGTCGTCATGATGAGGGGGAGTCCAGCGTGGCGAGCCTCTGGCTCGGCGATTGTCATCAACGCGTCGGGGTGGAGTTCGACGTGGCGAGCCCATGACTCGGTGATCGTCGTCGTCGTTCTGACCCCGGCGATGATGGTTTCTATAGTAGCTGCAATCATCGTACCTTTGATCGCTTCGTCGATTGTGGCCGGTACCGAAACGTTCGTGGTCGTCATGGTGCCAGCGTCATTCTCTCTCGTCCCGCTCTTGCCATATGGCGGTGATGTCTTGGCGGAGGTCGCGGTTGAGATTCTGGTGGGCGTCTCCGACTGGTTGTGTGGGGCGCCGACTGCCGGTACTCCGACTGGTAGCAGTCCCGACTGCTAGCGACGCGAGTAGTCGCGTGGGAGTGCGAGTGCGCTTCTCCTACCGGCTTTTGCTAATTCTGTTGAATTGCCACCGCCGTCACCATGGCCTTGATCTGGGCCACGATCGGGGCTGCCGGGCTATCAGATGCAATCATCGGGTCCAGCGTGTCGAGAAGCGTCTTGGAGGCGACGATGTTCTGCAGCGGTGTGTGGAAGACAGCTTGGTCTCCCAATCTGGATTGTAGGATGTCCTCGTCTACATGGCGGCCGCGAGATCGAAGCGATCGCGCTTGTGCCTCCTTACCCTTACGAAGAAGGCGATCTTCCTCCACAGCTTCTTGAATCTCTTGCTGGCGTTGGAAATCGGTCTTTTGCTCTTGTATTGCGAAGATGCTGCGAAGATTGTAGCAATTCCTCGCGACGCCGACTGGTTTGCTGGCTGAGTCAGAGTGGCATACCTGAGATGGGTCGGCCTGATCTTTACCAGATTGGATCTAGTTTAGGTCCAGGCAGATAAGTTCTCCGCGTGCATCTGCGACGAAGTCCAGGTTTCCAAAGCGGAAAGCCTGGTCGGAGATGAAGGTGGCGATGATTCCGCTGATTGCTACCATCGAGTTTGTAGTAAAAGATTATAGCGCTCCCCCTACCTAGCGCGCCAACTGTCGACTTTTGTGGTCGGCAATGAATTTATGGGGCAGGCACTAGATCTCAAACTCGAAGGTCACACAAGACAAAGGATCAGACAGGTTCAGGCCCTCGACGGAGGAGGTAATACCCTAGTCCTGTGTGTTGGGATTATTTGGATCTCTTGGATCTAAGTTTGCTCGTGTCTCTGTTGTTGCCCGCCCTCTCCCTTATATAGTGGGGGTGGGACGGTTTACAGAGTTTTGATCGGTTAAGGGATTCCGATTGGTTATTGGATACTAATCGGTTATAGGATAGAGTTTACATCTTTATCTTACCCTGCTAACAACTCGGATTACAATCGTATCTCCTATATCTAAATACTTGCTTAATTATCTCTAGGATATATCCCCTTGCGCACGGCAGTAAGGCTTGGCATGGAGCTTATCCTCTGGGCCTTCCACTGGGCCCTGTCTCTTCTCAAGCACTTCTGGGCCGGTTACGAAGACACCTGGGTTCTTATATTCCACAAAGCCCACGTCGAGTGGGGCGACCGTGCGATGGTAAGTCATCTTTGCCGAGCCCGGGAATATTCGGGCTCGGCCTCGGCTTCTTGTTGTTTCCAAACGCCCTATCTTCTCTGACCTTCTTTTTCTCTTCCCGAAGCAAGAACGGGCAGCGGCTACCGTCGAGCCAGCTCCCGGCGCCGAGGCCGTAGGGCTCTCGGGTAGAAGATGCTCCGCCTGCCGCGGCGGGGGCGGGGCGTCAGGCCACGACCCCTCCACCCATGAGATGGAGGCTCATCACCCAGGTACGCGTACATCTTTTGCCCTAGGTCTGGAGTGTAGGTTTCCCCTTTTTGGCAAGTCTTAGAGACCTTTTTCGTTATATACTCTGATTGTTGTCCAGGGCGAGTCTGAGGACGAAGAGGATGGCGCGGAGGACTATCTCTTGGTCCCCCGGGCAAGGTCGCAGTATGCCCGACCTACTGCGGTGCCCACGGAGGGTGTCATGACCGGGGGGTCCGACCAGGGGGCTCCTGGTCCGAGTGTTAGCCCGGGCGGGGCCACAGCCAAGGTCGACACCGTCGGGGCCACAGTGGAAGTTGACGCCACCGGGCCCGACGCAGCTGAGGTCGAGACGGCGCTCGCGAGCGTCACCGGGCTCGGTGGAGCAACAGGTATGCCAATTGCCCTCATTCGTCGTTGTCTTGCTTTTGGGCTTCACCTTTCTTTGTAACTTTGCCTTCCTCGGTAGGCTCGGCTCTGCCCGCGCTGCCCCGTGCCCCGCAAGAGGCAGCCCAAGCTGGTGCCCCTCTCTGTGTTACTGACCCGGCACCGAAGGGGGCTTCCGAGGGAAGCGCGTCATCCCTGGGCGACGACCGCGCGAAACTCGAAGACCATCTCCAAGAGGTTAGTCGAGCTCGAGCCCAACTTTCTTCTTCTTTCTTTTGCTTTACACCTGTGCGGCTGTTGTGACACTTCCCGTGCCTCTTCAGGGCATGGGCCTGGTTGCCAGAGGGCTCGAGATCATGCGCGTCCACGCTAACCAGTTTCGGACGCTGTGCTCTCTGATCGAGGAACGGGATGTGTACGTCCTTAGCCTTGAGGAGAGGGCGGCGCGGGTGTAGGAGGAGACCCAGCAGCTGAAGGCGGAGCATGCCTTCGAGCTCTCAAAGGCTGTCAAGGTCGAGCAGAAGCGGTCGGCCGAAACCCTCACGAGCGCCCCCGCAATGGTCGAGAAGTTCTACGAGGATGTCTGCACGGTGGCCACGGAGATCATCAAGACCACCCGCGCGGAGGTGGAGACGCTCCGCAAATAAGTCGTAGAGCTCTCCGCCACCCCCGTAAAGGCCCCTGCCGAGCTCGAGGAGAAGCTAGGGCGAGCGACCCGGGCGGAGAAGAGCGCTCTAGCCCAGCTCCAAGAGAAGCGGAGCCGCGTCGCCAACGCCGAGGCCGAGACGCTGGCTCTGAGGGCGAAGGTCGCCATGCTCAAACAGGAGAAGCTTGCTCGGGAGATGGCCAACCTGTAGATAGGTAGTCGTTAGGAAAAAGGGGCGAGGGTAACTCGACCCCCTTGAAAATGTCAGTTATGTAAACCTTGGTCAAAAGAAATAAAGTTTTTTTGTGCTTCCAAATTGAACATGTCTCTTTAGTGCTTTAGCTAAAAATCTTAGCTGACGACTTGGCCCTTGCCTTTGTCATCCTGCCCTTGTCATCGGGCCGATGGGCAAGAGGTAGTTGCTGAAGCTCACAGGCTAGCTAACATTCTTGACCTGAAAAAGGCTTAAGGCGGAGTCAGGCTTCTAGACATGTCTTTGAGCGAGATTCAGTCCTGATCGTGACCGCAGGGTTAGATGACCAAGCTCGGGACGTTCGAGTGTTTTCGGGGAATGGTCGGCTTACCACGATAAAGACCGATTTACGGCGAGTTTGCTGATAATGCGCAATGTCTTCGACCTATGGCATTTAGTCGAGGTGGCGGCCGGACTCGGAAACACTCGAGCCCGGGGCCAAGGTTTGGGCGTTATGTCAGGGCAGCCGAACTCTGGAATGCTTTGAGTCCGGGGCTCCCCCTGAGGGCAGTCTCTGATTCAAAACCTTCTGCGGGGGAATAGTCGGTTTACTGCGATAAGGATCGGCTTACTGTGGTTCTACTGACAACGTGCAGGTCCAGCCAACATCCTCGACCTGAAAAAGGGGCTCAAGATGGAGTCAGGTCGCTGATCATGCCTTTGATCAAGGACAAGCCTTATCCGCGGTTTGGAAACACTCGGGTCTATGCCGAGGTTTGGCCGTCATGCCGGGGCAGGCAGACTCAGGAATGCTTCGAGTCCGGGGCCAAGGTTTGGGCATCAGGTCGAGACAGCCGAACTCGGGAATGCTTCGAGTTCGGGGCTCCCCTTGAGGGCGGTCTCTGATTCGAAACTTGCTGTGGGGGAATAATCGGCTTACTGCGATAAGGATCGACTTACTGCGGCTAAGGTATCCCTGGAGGTGAATCTAGAGTCCATGTCCTCCGAGCCCGAACGCCTGGGCTCGGGTGCCCTCCGAGGACGGCCTCGTTGGTCGATCATGGGGAATGGTCGGCTTACCACAATAAAGATCGATTTACAGTGGCCTGGTCATCCCCAAGGCGAACCTAGAGACCGTGACCCGAGGCCAAGGCACTCGGAGTGCAGAGGAAACATACTCAGATGTAGATAATAAAGGGGAACCCCCAAGCACCTTGAGGTCAGGAGGCTCTCGGCGTAACCTCTGGTCCAAGCCCTGCTACAGGGGGAGCGAGATGCGATAAGAATCGGCTTATAGCTGACTGCGACCCCTTGGAGGTGGTCCTTATGATCACGCCTCGTGCCCGCATCGCTCGAGGTGCGAGGCGACATAAACAGATATAGATGATAAAGTATAACTCCCAAGTGCCTCGTGGTCAGGTGGCTCTCGACGTGACCTCTGGTCCAAGCCCTGCTACAGGCGGGAGCCGAGACGCGATAAGAATCGGCTTACAACTGACTGCGACCCCCTGGAGGTGGTCCTTATGATCACACCTTGTGCCTGCGTCGCTCGAGGTGTGAGGCGACATAAACAAATATAGATGATAAAGTAGAACTCCCAAGCACCTCGAGGTCAGGAGGCTCTCGGTGTGACCTCTGGTCCAAGCCCTGCTACAGGTGGGGAGCGAGACGCGATAAGAATCGGCTTACAGCTGATTGCGACCCCTCAAAGGTGGTCCTTATGATCACGCCTCGTGCCCGTGTCGCTCGAGGTGCGAGGCGACATAAATGCAGGCAATAATAAAGAAGAACCTTAATTGCAGGAAAGATACCAGGCCGGGGCCCCGGGCGTGGGTCGCTTACCAGACGAAGCCCTTGGCCCAAGCCCCGACGAGGGGAGTAGTCAGCTTACCACAACGAGAGTCATCTTACCACGGGCTCGACTCCCTGAGGGCGGACCTTGAGAACGCGACCTGACGTCGCGCCCCGTGAGACGCAAGAGAGGTGTTAGTACAGGTAGAAGAAGAATCTTTTATTTCTGGCAGATACTTATGCTGAGCTTGATCCCTGTGGCACGTGAGCATATTCCACGCTCGAGGTGGCGGTCCTCCAGATGCAAGGGAACAGGCAGAGCGTTGTAAGTACGAATGATGAAACAAACATGCTTGCAGCAAACTAATGCTAGGTCGGCCCCCCAGCTCGAAACACTTACCAAGGGCGGTCCGGTACGAGTCCTGCTGTAAGGGGATAGTCGACTTACCACGACGAGAGTTGGCTTACTGTGGACGTAGCCCCGGAGGCGTACCTCGAGACTGCGACTTTGTTCAAACAAAGGGGCGGCCAGACCGAGGCTTAAGTATCTCGAGGTCGAGGGTCTCGCGGACATGATCACTAGAACGAGCCTTGCCATAGAGGGAAGTCGTCATGCGGTGAGAATTGGCTTATTGCTGGCTCGACCCCCCGGAGGCAAACCCTAGGATCACGACCCGAAAACGCGTTCGCTCGAGATACGAAAACCCACACCCACACACATACCGGGTTTTCTTGCACGGTTTTCAAAGCATACTACCTAGACCCGCTAACCTATCAATTAGACCTCAATCCGACGGCCCTCATTGATCCACGCGACATATAGCTAGCATGATCTCCTTTTCTTTGTCTTCTTGACTTGCCCGAACTCCGTCTTTGATCATCTTCCGGCGATCTCTCAACCGTCTGGACCTCCGACGCTCCTCGCCTAGTCCCGGTCATCCTCAGTCTCACCATGACCTAGCACCGTCGCCCTGCAACTATCAAAGACAAGGAAAAACCTTTCATAGCAATGCCCACAATGATATGCAATAAACCCGTCCAACTCATCACTACCGCGCCCATACGGCCGGTACTGCCACTCCTGGCAGAGACAACTCAAATTGCTTCATTTTGAAAATCAATCCAGATCAAACTCAAACTTGAGCACACCTTGTTCAAATAAAGTCAAATACTCATCACAAACATGGATGGACCTCCACATGGTCCTTCAATATCCCCCATGATGAGTATATTGACAAACAACACAAAAGGCATAAATTTGAGTTTGAATGAGAGAAGAAGAGTGCAATTTGATTGCGAAGCCAAACTTGGTCGAGAGAGAAAGATATAAAATCATGACCAAGTTGGCAGAAAGAGTTTAGAGCAAGACCATGAAAAGAGCAAGTTTTCCACAAAAGCTCCAAAAACCAATCGTAAGTGCCAAATGTGATTATGATCCATAAAAAATAGCAAAGATTTACAAAGATCATAAGAACCAATAAGCTTTCATATTTTTATCTCTCTTTTTTTTAATGATGCATTTTCTACATTTTCTCCCCCTTTTGGCAATATAGGCATCAAAATGGAATTTTCTCCCTCTTTTTATGTATGCAAGAAATGCAATCGAAAGAGCTTTGAAGATTATCCAATTGATCAAAATGGAAGGATATTACACCAAGCTTGTCAATTTCAGAAGATGACTAAACTAAGACATGTCCAAGTGCAAATACGAGCTTAGTTTTGAATATATCATTTTTAGCAAGATTTGACAAGTGCAACACTTAGCTTTAGTTTCAAAAATAGAAGAATAGCCACTCTAAGGATCAAAAGGAAAACCTAGAGTTCAACCTACTCAACACTTTGGGGAATCTAGAAGAGCATACAAGGTCCTTCGGGCTCATTTATCACTTAATGCAAATTTTGATTTATCATCATACAAGACATAGAGGGGTGCAAATGTTTGACATTATTTGCATTCTTTACCCACATATGTCTTTGTTTTTAATTTATTTGCATTTTCTTTCGACAACCAATTGACTCAAGCCGTATGCGACCATCACAAGATGAACTCTTAAGAGGATGGTCTAGGTCAAACACGATGTATTCCAAGTTCATCCCAAGTGCAATGGGAAGCGGTCTTGTGAATGCAAGGTGTTGAGTCTTATGTGCATAAGAAGAGTCAATTTTGTTTAATTTTCATTTTTAGCACAATGATTCATGAGCAATTGAAGGACTCTAGCATGGACCAAACTAGTTTCACCCAAGTTGCTATAGGGACTCTAGAGAACTCTAAAATTTCTCAAATTATGGCACAAACCTCTAGAGAAGAAACCTAGCAAGTAAAAACAACAGTTTCATCAAGTTTTTCATTTAACGCTTATTTCATTTTTAAGCTTAGCAAGTTAAATGAACTTGGACATACCTAAGCTAGTGATTTTCTTCAAATGATGTAGCATGGTGTATAGCATTAAGAATAAATCAATTGCATAATAGACAAAGCTCATAAAACATAAAATGCAGTCTAAATGCAATGCATGAACAGATTCCCAAACTCCCCCTCAACAAATGAATCAATTTTAAACTCAAATCTGGTTAAAGTTGAGTTATTATCAAGATGAGGCATAAAGAAAACCCGAATGAACTCAATAACAACCAAAAAAAAAGAATGAGGAGAAGAATTCGAGAAACTGCAAAACTGGATGGCTATAGAACATAGAAAATATATAAGAGACTCACTACGGCTTAGACTCGCTCTTATCTTCCCAAAGTGATCGACATAGGAAGTCGACTCTAGATCCCAACTAAGGAGTGCACACAGACCCTGTCTACCCAGGAGGCCCAATACCTTCTAGACTTATAAGACTGTGAGGGAACTCAATCTAGAGAGAAGAGAGAACAGCTAATCACGCATGATAGCAACCTAAAGCACAAGATAAGAGGTCCATGCAAGGCATGCCAGAAGTCTAAGTGAGTGAACTCAACTCAAGAAAACAAACCCAAAGTCATCTAGAAGAAACACAAAGAAAAGAAAAGCTGAAGAAAACATATAATACATAATATACAAACCAACTCCCCCTTACGAAAGGCCATAAGAGCTCACGACTCCAAGCTCACTCCTCAAGGCAACAAATCTGGAGCTATCCAAAGGCTTGGTGAAGATATCGGCTAACTGAAGGTCACTCTCTACGAACTGAAGCGCGATATCTCCCTTCTCCACATGGTCTCTAAGGAAGTGATATCTAATATCAATTTGTTTGGTCCGGGAATCTTGACCGGTTTTTAGCAATGCAAATAGCGAAGTGTTGTCACGTAAAAGTGGCACACTCGTATATCTAACCCAAAGTCCCGCAAGGTCGATCTCATCCAGAGAGCTCAGCTACAAGAATCGGTCGCAAAGAACATACTCGGCCTCGGCAGATGGGTATGCAACCCTGCATCGCTTCCTAGATGACCAAGAAACAAAAGAAGTGCCAATGAATTGGCAAGTGCCAGAAGTGCTCTTCCTATCTATCCTACAGCCAGCAAAGTCGGCATCGGAAAAAGCTCTAAGAGATAGACAAGAAGAAGAAGAGTACCAAATACCATAATCAGTGGTAGCACGAAGGTACCTGAAGATGCGCTTGACCGCTAGCGTGTGAGGCGCAAGGAGAAGCTTGAAATCGAGCGCATGACACACAATAAATATATGTCCGGCCTCAAGCGGTGAGGTACAAGAGGAGCCGATCATGTTCAAACTCCTTTTGATCAGCAGGCTCACCATCCTCATCGGGCTCGAGGACAGCAGTGGTGGCCATAGGAGTCATCACCGGCTTCCCATCAGACATATCAAAGCGCCTCAGAAGGTCATGGGCATACTTGCCTAGATGCAAGAAAGTACCCTCCCGAGTCTCCTTGATTTGGAAGCAAAGAAAGTAGCTCAACTCGCCCATCATACTCATCTCAAACTCTGTGCTCATCACCTCAGAAAACTAAGACACAACCGAATGAGACGAGCCACCAAAAATGATATCGTCCACATAAATCTGGACGAGAAGAAAATGCGGCTCATGGTATCTGATGAACAGAGTCTTGTCTACTACGCCCATTTTGAATCATGGCTGAGAAGATAAGACTTGAGCCTCTCATACCATGCTCTGGGGGCCTGCTTGAGTCCATACAGAGCTTTGGAAAGCTTGTATACATGACTCGAAAACTTAGGGTTCTCAAATCCTGGAGGTTGTTTGACATAAACCTCTTACTCAATATAGCCATTAAGGAATGCACTCATCACATCCATTTGATAGAGCTTGAAGCCCCAGGATGCAGAGAATGCAAGCAGGATCCTAATAGCCTCTAGTCTAACTACAGGGGCAAAGGTCTCCTCAAAGTCAAGACCCTCAACCTGAGAAAAACCCTGTGCAACTAGCCTAGACTTGTAGCGAATGACAACCCCATCCTCACTCTGCTTGTTTTTAACACCCACTTGGTCCCAATGACATTATGACCAGATGGACGTTCTACAATCTGCCAGACTTTGTTCCTCTCGAAGTTTTCAAGTTCCTCATGCACAGTGTTAGTCCAAGACTCGTCAGATAATGCATGAGTCACATCCTTCGGCTCAAACGAGGCAACAAAGGCAGAGTGAAGGCAGAAACTGGACAAACTTGATTTTGAGCGAGTGACTCGCTCAAATAGATCGCTGATGATCTGATCAGGTGGATGAGAACGCTGAATATGACGGGAGGTCGAAGGTATGGCCTCTACCTCATGCATGTAAGAGGCAGGAGCAGAGCCACTAGGTGAATGAGAGTCGAAGGCAAGGGTGGCCTTCCTGAGGTGCAGAAATGGAAACAGGAGGCACCTCAGGTGTAGAGGGGACTGGATCAGGTGGAACACCATCATCTCTATCATCCTCATCCTCTACAAAGATGGTCTCGGAGGAAGAAGAAGAGCCTGAAATATCGGGTCTAACTCCTGGGCTAACCTCATCAAAGGTCACTTCACAGGTCTCTATGATCCTATAAGCATCGCAACTCCAGACCCTATAGCTATGAGAAGAAATCGAATAACCCAGAAAGATACCATCAGAAGAACGAGACTCAATCTTATCCAGGATACTAGACTTCAAAATAAAACACTTGCAACCAAACACACGAAAATGAGAAACACTGGGCTTTCGCCCATTCCTCAACTCGTAAGAAGTGCGGTGCAAATGTGCTCTCAAGAATACACGATTAGAAATATGGCAAGCAGTAGCTATAGACTCAGCCCAAAACTTCCTAGGAGTACTGTACTCGTCTAGCATCGTCCTGACCATTTCTACCAGGGTCCTGTTCTTCCTTTCCACTACGCCATTTTGTTGAGGGACGTAGGGAGAGGAGAATTGATGCTCCAAACCAGACTCCACACAGAAACTCTCAAAATAAGAGTTCTTGAACTCCGTGCCATTGTCACTGCGTATAGCTCGTAGGGCACCAGGGAGCTCAAAAGACAACCTATGAACCAAACCCCTAAAATGGGTAAAAGTCTCATCCTTCGAGGACATAAAACACACCCAAGAATACCTCGAAAAGTCATCAACAATGACAAGAACATACCACTTCCCACCCACCGATCAGACTCTAGCCGACCAACAAAGGTCCATATGTAAAAGCTGTCTGGTGCATCACCATCACAACAAAGGATCGGGGATGAGAAGCAAAGAACCATTTTGTCATGTCGGCAGGGAGAGCAAACTAAGTCTTTAACCATTTTGAGTTTGGGCAAACCACGAATGAGATCGTGGCTGCTAACTCGGGTCAAATGATCAAATCCAATGTGATCAAGTCTCCTATGCCAGAAGGAGAGATCACGGGACTCAGAAGCAATCAAACACCGAAGAGAGTCTCCAGAAGAAACAGAAAAATCAGCACGGAAGACTCTCCCAAATCTAGAAATCCCGCAAACTAACCCACATGATGAATCGAGGATTCTACAGGCATTACTCTTGAAGCTTACCTCGAAAGAGTCATCGATAAGCTAAGAAACAGAGAGCAGATTGTATTGCAGCTTACTTACTAAGGCAACATCTTTAAGAATGAAATTTTGGTTAATGCAGATGGTACCTTTACCAATGACTCTACCTGAAGAAGCATCCCCGAAAGTGATCAACTCATCACCCGGGGCTCGATCTAGGGAAGAGAACCATCGAGAATCTCCGCACATATGACGAGAACAACCGAGTCGACAATCCAAACATCTCCCTTCCCCATCCGACGAACCTGATCAAGACATAAGAGAGAAAGATGACTCAGTACTGGGATAGAGTGAAGACTTGGGAACCCAATATTGAACCACACGACACCTCAGAGTACCAACCACATAAGAAGACTGGACTCGAGTGTCTCTCTGCCGTTTATCATTAACATGATCAGTAGCAACTCTAGTAAATGATCTAGGAGCTGGAACTGGGTTAGCCCGCCGTGGTGCAAAAGCTAGACCATCCCAGTGAGGCTTCCTAAATCTCCTACCAGAAAACACCTCACGCCGCTGATATCTATCTCAATGGGAAAAACGAGGAATATCAAAAGGACGGCGGAAAGACTGACTACGAACAGCTCCAAGACTAAAACTCGAAGAACCAGTATGAAAACAGAGTCTCGGACGCCGCCCAAAAACAGCGACTCTCTAACTCGTCTAGAAGCGGTGTGTACCTTAGAGCACTCAAAGTCTGGGATGACCTCGAATACCCTAAGAGCAAGAACACGCCCACGCCGAGTGATCTTGGCGCGCTGGCGTAAATCTACTAGGTGACCATCCTTCTTACAAAAGGTGCATGTGAACTTCGCCTTGCTAGAGACGTATAACAGAGTAACACCCTTACGGTCGAAGTGCTATGGACAACCCCAGAGACCTAAACACGGTGGTACTCACTCTGGGAGCTACCACAATTTCACCACTCTTGAGCCGCGCACAATGGTGGGAGGATGCGCCGAGCGTGCTCCAAGGATCAAATCCTAGACCTTGATTGAATCTACTAATCTTGGATTGGTTTAGAATAAGATTGAGCTTCTTCTTGCCTCCAACAAATTTCTCAAGAGTGCTCATAAGATACTGGCAATCTCGAAAGAAAGAGGCACAAGAAGAGCAAGGGGAAGAAGAAGAAGAAGAACTGTAAAGATGAGCTCTCTCAAAGACGTGCTTTTTCTCCTCAAAGACGGCTGCCTCAATCTTGAGGGCCTCACAAGAAACGCAAGACGATTTCTAATTCTATGAGCTTGGTCTTCTAATTTCTTCCTAAGCTCGACAAGGATTTTATCCAAGTCCCCCTCAATCACAGAACATCGCAAGCAACTTTCTTGTGACTTATCTAGTAAGTCCTTAGCAAGTTTAGCACACTTGACATTTAAGGATTCATTGTCAAGTTTTAGTTGCCTACAGCCCTCACATGAGCTGACTGGGTCCTTAGAAGCATGCATTTCAAGTTCATCGTTTCTAGAAGAAAGCTTCCTAAGGTGATCAATCATGGCATCAATTTTGGCAAGCAATTTAGGGCAATTAGCACAAGAAGGAGTAGAGTGAGCATGAAGAAAACAAGCATCTAGTGGAATAGCATCAACAGAATTATCGCTAGCATTTTTCAACTTAAGACTTTCTAATTCAATCAACACACTATCATGCATAGTCCTTAAGTTCTCCAACTCCACAAGAATAGCATCACACAAAGAGCAATCATCAGTGACTCAGGGGGAGAAGATCTAAGAGAAGCTAACTCCCGAGTCAAGGTACCTACTTCCTTCTCAAGCTCTGTACACCTAGCTCTAGCATGAAATTTTCCTAATTTGTAGAAAGCTTCGTTGAGCTGGTCATAGGAGGGTACCTCGTCCGAGTCGCTGTAGAGCTCGGAGTCGCTGATGTCGTTGGCGTCGGCCATGAAACACATGCCGGAGAAGTCATCGCCGCCCTTCTTTTCTTGCGGTTCATCCTCGCCCTCGTCGCTCCATGTCTCAGATCGGAGAGGTTGATGTCGCTCAAGCGCGGCGAGGACGCTGTGGAAGAGCTTCTTGTTCTGGAGAAGTTGCGATACTTCTTCTCACGCGTCGGCTCACGAACCGAGGCTTCTTGTTGCGATTCTTGTCATTGTAGTCGTTCTGGCCCGAACCGCCAACGTCATTCTTGCCCTTCTCCAGCTTGGGACAGTTCACCCGAATGTGGTTGGGGCCACCACACTCGAAGCAGGTGATCATGCCACCTCTCTTCCTCTCTCTCACCCTCTTGTATGCATGAGAAAACTTGCGAGCGAGAAGAGCAAGCTCATTTTCTGGAAATTTTTCCAGTTTGTCATCGCTTAGCTCACAAAGGGCCGAAAGAGAGAAACCAATAGAAGGATCAGAAGAAGAAGATCCAATGGGATCGGTGACTAAGGCCATCGATTGAGATTTTGTCTTCCGTGAGACGACATCGATCTCATGAGTCTTAAGGCGGGAATAAAGCCCGTCAAGAGTTAGAGTCGACAAGTCAGTAGTGTCCTTGATGGTGGTCACCTTCATCTCCCAAACACGCAAATCGAGTGCGGTCAAGAGATGTCGAGCATTATCCGAGTCAGGGCATATGCAACCAACTGCTTGAAGATCGCTCAAAATCTTGGTAAAACGACCGAAGCACTCATCAAGACTCTCACCAGCGTGCTGTTCAAACTTGTTGAACTCACGCTTGAATTGGTCCTGTCGAACCGTCTTGATTTGGGTAGTGCCCTCATGGTAAGCATCGAGGGTCACCCAAATCTCATGAGCAGAATGAAGGTGAGAAATCCTGTCATACTCACTGCGGCTAAGACCATGTATGAGGATGTTCCTTGCCTTAGCATTCGCCTCAACGTCAGCCATATTGCCGGTCGTGACGTTTTCATCGGCAGGAACCTCATATGGGAGTTTCACCTTCTGCCATATCAGGAAGCCCTGGGCAGTGATGTATGACTCCATGCGTGACTTCCAGAATTGAAAATCGACTCCAGAAAAAATGGGAGGCTTGGTGGAATACTTGTCTATCGCCATGGCTCTTGAGACCGGTCAAGATCTATGGAAGAGCAAAACCGGCTCTGATACCAATTGAAGGACCGAGATGGCGAACAGAGGGGGGTGAATGGTCGCAAATAAATTTTCCCCAAAAATACTGCAACAAAAACCTCGACAAGATCGCTCAAAGGAAATCGTGAAAAACCCGAAAAACTAGACAACTATGTGTACCCCAAGCTTGCATGGATAAGTACCATAAAATATGTGGGGATTTTTGAGTCACAATCCTGGTTGTCTAGTGTCCAAGATAAATAGGAATCAATCCAACTCTTGCTTTTAGAAAGAACATCAATTCAAATCACAAAAGTCACTTTCAGAAAAGCAAAATCAGAATTTCCAGAACTTGTCCTCAATTTGAACAGGAGGTTGGTGGGTTTCTGTAGCTCAAACAATTTTGATAATTTTTCTCCCTATGAGCATCAGAGTCGTGAAGAATTCCACCACATGCCTCCTCAAAAAGCTATACAGAAAAAACAGGAAAAATCAAAGAACATAGTCAGTCATGAACTTCGAGCAGAAAGTTTGGGGCTCGGTTTTCACCTCATAGCGCCCAAACGGTGCAACAAGTGAACTCAAAACTTTTTCTGCAAGTGGATATCAGAGTCCCTCACCTCCTCCAATAAGAATCACTTAAAAATGATTTCTCTATATTTTTATAAAAATCAAATATTAAATGCTGCGCAAAGAACAAGTTCCGAACAAAGTTGGAACTTGAAAGAAAAGATGTTCTCTACTCAATCCAAGAGTGCAAAAGAGATGTAAAACCATATGAACACACTCAAAACATCCAAGATCAACAGCATTTAGAAGGAGGGGAGGCAAATCCAAATTGCGTGAAAGTAAATTGCGGGAAAGTAAATGCTGAATTTAAATTGCGTAAAGTAAAGACATAATGTAAATGCGCAAAATAAATTCAGAGAAGGATGGATAAAACTTTCATTTCTGGAAGGAGAGGTTACAAGTCCTCACTTTCATTTCTGGAAGGAGAGGATTTTACAGGCATTACTCTTAAAACTCACCTCGAAAGAGTCATCGATAAGCTGAGAACAGAAAGCAAATTGTATTGCAGCTTATTCACTAAGGCAACATCTTTAAGAATGAAATTGTCAGTAATGTAGATGGTACCTTTGACAATAACTCTACCTGAAGAAATATCTCCAAAAGTGATCAACTCATCACCGGGGACTTGACTAGGGAAGAGAACCATCGAGAATCTCCAGTCATATGACGAGAACAACAAGAGTCGACAATCCAAACATCTCCCTAAAGGGATACGGGTAGGCTACACTAGCACACAATTGAAATTTCTACCTCGTAAACCAGAAAGCCACGCAAGTAAATGATCATAGATCGTTACCACTAGACGCGTAGTGCAGCGGAAGGAAGTTGATGCAGCTCGAATCAACGAAGAGCGCGTCCTGTTGCAGTGGTCGATCTTCCTCATGCGGTGGTCGATCGTCCCAATCAGTGTCGCAGTAGCGGCAACACCTACACTGGCGTCCACACGTTTGGGAAAAGTGTGCCAGCACCAGCGCGCACGGGAAGGCTCAAGTAGAGACCGCTAGGGTTTCTGTGGCTACGCCCTCTCACATATGAATTGCAACCACGAACTCCCTTTATATAGCCGTCCCCTCCCCTGCGTTGGAACCCTACATTAGGGCCCAACTGAAGGACAAAGCCCACTTGGCCCATTAGTGATGGATCCAATCCATACCACTATATTCCAACCCATTAAGTGTGTGACCATGTAGGTTCATGTATATTTGGACATCACTCGAAAACACCTTTTCGATCGATAATCGATAGCAGTACCTACCAGTACATATCGATTCCCAAATATCCATAAAGCATCAGACAAACCTACTATAATCAAGCTCAAGGCGAGAGTCGTGAAATCCTATGACAACTCAATCTCTCCACTCATACCGTAGTGGAATAATTTATCTGGATTGACTCTTAATCACATCCGGCATGGCCATGCACTTACTTAATCCATCTACCTCGAGGGGCCCAGAGATATCTCTCTGTTATATAGGAGGAGCAAATTCCATCTTGATCGTTCATGTACCTCAACATGTTTCATAGTAAACCCGAAAGCTTTCTTTATAACTACCTGGTTAAAGAGTAGCGTTTAGTAGCTCCTAAGTAAACCATTACACATATAGGAAACCAATGACGATCTCAGGTCTAAGGAACATACATACACTATGCATGGGACCAACTGATGACACATAACAATATATATAACAATTCTCGAAGTGTCTCATATGGATCTATCCCACGCATGTTCTCTAACATGTGTCCACATTATTGATTAGATATCTCCATATCTCTATGACCCGTGAAACATGGTCATCAATCAATACATGTGCTGATCTATGAAACATAATCGTCCTATATTATGATAACCGATCAAGGATAACTTGAATAATATCAATATATGGAAAAACTTGCACGAACAAGTCACTTACATGTTGATTAATCCAATTGATATTTATTCAAAGGACAAACAATTATATTATTCCATAAACATAAGGCGTGATACAATCATCTCTATGATCACCTCAAGGGCTATCACCAACACTCCCTTCCCCATCCGACGAACCTGATCAAGACACAAGAGAGAAAAATGACTTAGTACTGGGATAGAGTGATGACTTGGGAACCCAATACTGAACCACATGACGCCTCAGAGTACTAGCCACGGAAGAAGACTGGACTCGAGTGTCTCTTTGATGTTTAACCCTAACAAAATCAGTAGCAACTCTAGTAGATGATCTAGGAGCTGGAACTGGGTTGCCTGTTGTGGTGCAGAGGCCGGACCACCCCAGTGAGGCTGCCTAAAACACCTACCAGAAAACACCTCACGCCGCTGATATCTACCTCGATGAGAAAAACGAAGAATATCAAGAGGACGGTGGAAAGACTAACCACGAGCAGCTCCAGGACTAAAACTCAACTGAACAAAATGAAAACCGAGTCCTAGACGCTGCCTAAAAACAGGCGACTCTCTAACCTGTCTAGAAGCAGTGTGTGCCTTAGGAGCACTCAAGGTCTGGGTATAACCATGAATACCTCTAAGAGCAACGACATGCTCACGCCGAGTGATCTTGGCGTGCTTGAAGCAGAAATCTACTAGGTGACCATCCTTCTTACAGAAGGTGCATGTGTACTTCGCCTTGTTAGAGGCAGAAGCAACAGGAGTAACACCCTTCTGTTTAGAATTTCCATGGACAACCCCAGCAGACCTAAACACAGTAGTACTCACTCTAGGAGCTACCACAATCTCATCACTCTTGGAGCCACGCACAACGGTTGGAGGATGCACCCGAGCGTGCTCCAAATAGTCAAATCCTAGACCCTGATTAAATTTGCTAATTTTGGATTGGTTTGGAATGAGATTGAGCTTCTTATTACCTCCTACAAACTTCTCGAGAGTGCTCATGAGATACTCACAATCTCGGAAGAAAGAGGCACATGAAAAACAGGGAAGAGAGGAAGAAGAAGAACCAGAAAGAGAAACTCTTTCAGCACGTGCATTTTTCTTCTTCGGCACGGCTACCTCAATCTTGAGGGTCTCACAAGAAACGCAAGATACATTTCTAATCCTATGAGCTTGGTCTTCTAATTTCTTCCTAAGTCGACTTGGATTTTATCCAAGTCCTCCTCAATCACATTACATCGCAAGCAAATTTCTTGTGACTTAGCTAGTAAGTCCTTAGCAAGATTAGCACACTTGATATTTAGAGATTCATTGTCAAGTTTTAGTTGCCTATAGCCCTCACATGAGCTGACTTGGTCCTTAGAAGCATGTATTTCAAGTTCATCGTTTCTAGAAGAAAGCTTCCTAAGGTGATCACTCATGGCATCAATCTCACCAAACAATTTAGGACAATTAGAGCATGATGGAGTATAGTGAGCATGAAGAAAACTAGCATATAGTGGAATAGCATTAATAGAATCATCGCTAGCATTCTTCAACCTAAGACTATCTAATTCAGATAACACACTATCATGCATAGTCCTTAGGTTCTCCAACTCCACAAGAAGAGCATCACACAAAGAACAGTGTTCAGTGACTCGAGCGGGAGAAGATCTAAGAGAAGCTAACTCCTGAGTCAAGGTACCTACTTCCTTCTCTAGCTCCATAAACCTAGCTCTAGCTCTAGCATGAAATTTCCCTAGTTTGCAGAAAGCTTCATTGAGCTGGTCATAAGAGGGTACCTCTTCCGAGTCGCTGTAGAGCTCGGAGTCGCTGATGCCGTTAGCGTCTGCCATGAAGCACATGCTGGAGAAGTCATCGCCACCTTTCTTCTCTTGCGGTTCATCCTCGCCCTTGTCGCTCCAAGTCTCCGTGTCGGAGTGGTTGATGTCGTCAAGCGCGGCGAGGACGCGGTGGAAGAGCATCTTGTTCTTAGAGAAGTTGCGGTACTTCTTCTCACGCGTCAGCTAGCTAACTGAAGGCTTCTTGTTGCGGTTCTTGTCGATGTAGTCGTTCTTTGTCGAACCACCGGTGTCATTCTTTGCCTTCTCCAGTTTGGGGCAATTAGCCCGAATGTGGTTGGAGCCACCACACTCGAAGCAAGTGATCATGCCGCCTCTCTTCCTCTCTCTCACCCTCTTGTATGCATGTGAAAATTTTCAAGCCAAAAGAGTAAGCTCATTTTCTAGAAATTTTTCCAGTTGGTCATCACTTAGCTTGCAAAGGGCGAAAAGAGAGAAACTAGCAGAAAGATAAGGGAAGATCCAGTGGGATCAGTGACCAAGGCCATCGACTGAGATTTTGTCTTGCGGGAGACGATATCGATCTCATGAGTATTGAGACGGGAGTAAAGCCCATCAAGAGTCAAGGTCGACAAGTCAGTAGTGTCCTTGACGGTGGTCACTTTCATTACCCAAACTCGAAGATCGGGTGCGGTCAAGAAATGTAGAGCATTATCCGAATCAGGGTATATACAACCGACTGCTCGGAGGTCGCTCAAAATCTTTGTAAACCGACTGAAGCACTCGTCAAGACTCTCACCAGCGTGTTGTTCAAACTTGTTGTACTCACGTTTTTACTGGTCCTACCTCACGGTCTTGATTTGAGTAGTGCCCTCATGGTAAGCATTGAGGGTCACCAAAATCTTGTGAGCGAAACAGAAGTGAGAAATCCTATCATAATCACTGCAGCTAAGACCCTGTATGAGAATGTTCCTTGCCTTAGTGTTTGCCTCAATGTCAGCCATATTGCCGGCCGTGACGTTTTCATCAGCAGGAACCTCATACAAGAGTTTCACCTTCTGCCATATCAGGAAGCCCTGGGCAGTGATGTATGACTCCATTCGCGACTTCCAAAAAGGGAAATCAACTCCAGAAGAAATAGAGGGCTTGGTGGAATACTTGTCCATCGCCATGACTCCTAAGACCGGTCAAGATCTATGAAAGAGCAAAACCGGCTGTGATACCAATTGAAAGATCGAGGTGGCGATCAGAGGGGGTGAATGATCCCAAATTATTTTTTATCCCTCAAAGAAGATCACAAAAGAAATTCTTCACCAAAGAAACCAAGTCAACACCCTTAGCAATCAAATGGAAATAGAAGAATCAATTTTCCCAGTTTTCAGCCTTCAGCCGGTACTACCACCCATGTGGAGCGGTACTACTGAAGTATTGTAGCTATAGTAAAACCATGCATGTGAACAGTGTTTTCAGCACGGGTTCAAAAGGAAAATTGATGAATCTTTTGATCCGTTAATCCAAACTCAATGAAACTTGGTAGATGAGATTCTAAGGATGTCAGAAACTTATTTCAAACTTCAATCACAAGGATTGACATCAAAGTTCTGACCTTTTGCCCGGGAAGGAAGAACGCTCCAAGTTTCAACAAAAATCGAAAGAACTTCGATCGAGGCTTGCTTGTAGGGCTATGATGATCAAGACGATCTTGAATGACTCCCCACACGTCCCAGCAAGCAAAAGACCATGAAGAAACTCAAGGAAATGCAATCTACAAGATCAAGCATTCAAAAACGTCACAAACACCTTCTTGCAAGAAAAACGCATGGATGTCCTAGATAATTGGAACATAATTTCAAAGAGAGAATCAATCATCAACCTCAGCAAAATATTCGTAAGAAATTAGAAGGAGGGGAGGCAAATCCAAATTGCATAAATATAACTTGCAAGAAAGTAAATGCGGAATTTAAATTGCGTAATTTAAATGTGTAATGTAACTGCGTAAAGAAAATTGAGTAAGAACATAAATGAAAAACTTTTCATTTTTTGAAGGAGAGGTTACAAAGCCTCACATTCATGTGGGCAAAGCTCAAAGGAGCATCAAAATCCTCAAAACCTTCAAGGGGGAAGGCTACCCCTCCACCTCTATTTATACAACTCTTGGACCACCTACCACCCTTGGATAAGCCTCTAAACTATAGACCACTCAATCAAGGGCTAGGATTGACCCACTCACTCAGCCATGCAAGGGCTAACCCAAAACCCACACACATAACGGGTTTTCTTGCACGGTTTTCAAAGCACACTAACTAGACCCGCTTACCTATCAACTAGGCCAAGATCCAATGGCCCTCATTGATCCATACAGCGCCTAGCTAGCATTTCTCGGCTTGCCACGACTCTGTCTCCGATCATCTTCCAGCGACCCCCGACCATCTGAACCTCCGACGCTCCTCGCCTAGTCCGGTTATCCTTCGCCTCACCATAATCTAGGATCGTCGACCTGCAACCATAAAAAATATGAAAACTCCTCACATAGCATTGCCCCACAAAGATAAACAAGAAATTCATCAAAGCTCACATTTTAAAATTCATCTTTATTCGTTCTGGCCGGTGCTACCGCCCTCAGGCCGGTAGCACTGCCCATGGTGGACCGGTGCTACCACTCGCCCGGTAGCACCGTGCTACCAAGGCCGATAGTATCGCCCAGCCAGAACCCTCAGAAACATACCCTCTTTGGAAATATTGCACCGGCCATTTGGTCCGGTGCTACCGCTCGTCCGGTAGCACCGCACTACCATGGCCAGTAGCACCGGGAAAACAGAGAAGACCTCAAATTACTTCCATTTAAAAATCAATTTCAAATCAAACTCAAACAAGAGAAAACCAAACTCAAATTTAATCAAATACTCATCACAAATCTAGGTAGATCTCCATATGGTCCTTCAATGTATCACTTATCACAGACGGTTTTATCCACAAACCGCCTGCGATATTGGCCGTATCATCTCAGACGGTTTGTTTATAAAACCGTCGATGATGTGTCAACATCACAGGCAATTTTTGCTACAAACCGTTTGCGATGTGCCAAATATCTTCTCAGACGGTTTTATTAAAAAAACAGTCAGAGATGATGTGTCTAATATAACCTCTTTTGTAGTAGTATGTGTGGTGGATGGAGATGCCAACAGAGCCGGCACCGTGGATGCCGTCGGTGTTGGGGCTGTCGCCGGGCGAGGAGACGGTGACGCCGTGCACCTCGACGGTCCGGCAGGCGTCGAAGGTGAGGTGGAACTTTGGGCTGTTCTTGATCGTTATCCCTGTCACGGCTACGTTCGTGCCCTGGTACACTCTGAGAGCCTTTACAGTAAGACATTTGCAGCAACGCATTATTAGCATTTAATATGTCCCAATCAACAACTGCTATCTGATATCAATGTGTAAATTATCGATCTTACTGTTGGACTGTTGCCTGTTCCGATACGATCATTGTCCAGCTCCTGCAGAACCAACGAACAAAATGCACCAGTTGCAATTTGAATCTGTAAATTCTCTGCAACCGTTACATGGATGACAGGTGATGTGGATGATTGGGTTACCGTCGTGGTACCGGTGCCGCCGCCCCACCAGTGCCTGCCTTGACCGTCAACGGTGCCGGACCCTTGGATGGTGAGCCCCCTCACGTTCTTGAACTCCAGCCACTACGGCACGTCTCCAGAGCGCCATGCCTTGGAGCCTGTGGGCAACAATTGTGCCTTCTATCTGAAAGATGCAAAGACGCAGGCCAAGCCCGTCAGATAACTTTCGTCCTTCCTTCAGCATGTCAATGGATCTTTCCGGTCATCGCAAACGATCGCCAAATGGTGCAGATTGTAATGTTTTTTAGATAGTGCTCTATCTGGTCACGAATAATTGTTGTTTTAGATATCAGCAGGGTCTTCAAAATACAGTTTTAATTACTAGTTCTACTATGATATATTAATAAAAAACTCAATAAATTTATAATATTATGACAGTACTTTTTGAAATATATATATATATATATATATATATACACACACGGTGGCGCTATTCTACTCCCGAGGGTAAAATAGCAATTCTGCGCTCCAACCGGAGAAGTAAATTCCATACGCTGACTGAAACGTACTGAGTTAATGCATTGCAAACAACACTAGTAACTACAATCTGCTAATAAATCACGAAATATTTTACTACAAAACAACTGATAAATTACTGTCGAAGCGCATGTAAAGCACACAGAATCCAAATTGATAGTAAATCACAGATACATTTTACTACATAATAACAGATTGAATTATTACCGAATCAGCTTCTAGTTCATGCGTATTGTAGTTTGTACAAGAATCTGTCTCTTCTTTGTTTTTTTCATATCTTTCAACTGATATTGATTTTGGTCTTAAAATTTTACAGTGTTGTATAATCTCCTCCCCGATCTATGGTAATTTTTTGAGAATTTTTCAAAACGTGTACTTATGGTTTTCATGAATAAGCATAAAGTTCTATTTGTTGGATCTGCAGTAAAATATTTGAAAATTTCTCAAAATATTACCACACGTAGGAGAGTTGAGCTTATACAATCCTGCAAAATTTGAATACCAAACTTAATTGGATTTGAGATATATGAAAATAACAAAGTGCCAAATAGCAGCATATACTATCTTTTAGTATAAAATTATAACATTTTAATGTTAAAAAAATTACCACACGTAGGGGAGGTAATATTCTACAACCCTGAAAAATTTCAAAATCAAACTCAATGGGATTTAAGAGATATGAAAATAACAAAATACCAAACAGCAACATATAACACATTTTACTATCAAAAAAGCTGCATTTTACTGCCTTTTACTCAATCTGTTACTACATGCTGTACACATCAGCTATATGGTGTAAAGTATATGAAAATCATATGTATAAATTTTCAAAAAATCTCAAAAAAATTACCATACGTAGGATACGTGAGCTTCTTCAACTCTACAAAATTTAAGAACAAACTCACTCGCATTTGAAATATATGAAATTGACAAATCACGAGACAGTGAAAAATCACAAGTCAATCGATTTTGTCTTTTTCATATCTTTCATCTGGTTTTGATTTTGATCTTCAAAATTTTCAAAGTTTTATAATCTCATCTCCCATATCTATAGTAATATTTTTAGAATTTTTGAAAATATATACTATTGGTTTTCATGAATAAAAATTTAGTTATGTTTGTCGGACCCGTAGAAAAATATTTGGAAAATTCTCAAAACAATTACCACATGTAGAGTTGGGCTTCTACAATCCTACAAAATTTGAAGACAAAACTCAATCGGATTTAAGAGATACGAAAATAACAAAGTGTCAAACAGCAGCGTACACTATCTTTTACTATAAAAAATAACACTTACTGTGAAAAATTCTAAAACAATTACCACACGTAGGGGAGTTGATATTCTACAACCCTCTGAAATTTCAAAACCAAACTCAATGGGATTTAAGAGATATGAAAATAACAAAATACCAAACAGTAGCATATACTATCTTTAACTATCAACAAAACTGCATTTTACTGCCTCTTGCTCAATCTGCTATTACATACTGTACACAGCAGCTATATGGTATAAATTTTCAAAAAATCTTAAAAAATTACCATACGTAGGATATGTGAGATTCTACAACTCTACAAAATTTGAAAACCAAACTCAATCGCATTTAAAAGATATGAAATTGACAAAGTACTAGACACTGAAAAATCACTAGTCAACCGAATTTGTCTTTTTCATATCTTTTAGCTTGTATTGATTTTGATCTTCAAATTTTTCAGAGTAGTATAATCTCACCTCCCATATCTATAATAATTTCTTTAGAATTTTTCAAAATGTGTGCTGTTGGTTTTCATGAATAAAAATTTAGTTCTCTTTGTCGGACCTGTAGTAAAATATTTAAAAAATCCTCAAAAATTACCACACATAGGAGAGTTGGGCTTCTACAATCCTACAAAATTTGAAGATCAAACTCAATCTTATTTGAGTTATTTGAAAATAACAATGTGCCAAACAGCAATGTACACTATCTTTTACTATAAAAAATAACACTTTACTGTGAAAACTTCTCAAAAAATTACCACACGTAAGGGAGGTGATATTCTACAACCTTGTGAAATTTCAAAACCAAACTCAATGGGATTTGAGAGATATGTGTCGGGGATTGGTTACCACGCATAGGCAATGGCCCGCTGGGCCCGAGCTCACTCGACCAAGAACCCGGGTCGCTATTGAGGTCGGGCTCGGAATACTCGGTTAGATTGCAGAAACCAGCAGTTACCGAGTCAAGGAGGGGCCTTAAAAGGTTGAGTTAAGGCGAACGTGGGCAATGGTTCCCAGCGCCGTTACCGCCATACTTCATTGCGCATCATGTCCGGATCTGGTGCCACTCCCCCGAGAATCTTACCCGACCGTTTTCTGTAATGAACTAAGCAATAGAGGTATAAAGATCTCCCCCTGCGCGGAAGGAAAAAGAAGGCAACAACACACACGACACAAAGAACCAATGTTCGACCTCGGCCCGAGCACCTATTGTATTCAACCATAGTGAATCGCCTACACCCTTCACCTTCGAGCAAGACTGGAGTAGAGTTGTTACCCGTACTGGGGGCTCAAACTAGTATAACTCGTGTCAACCGCTCCCTTCCTGTCACTCTTAGCGGTGATTAGAGTTCCTCCCTTCGAGCGGGAACGGTCTTGGGCTTTGCAGTCACATCACTCTCACCTCCTTCTTGCAGTCAGGCGATCCCTATCGTCAACAGCTGGTGCTCACCGTGGGGCCCAAGAGTTTGCCTTGTTTGAAGGAACTTCATTGCTTCAACATCACCAATGCTTTCGTCTTCAAACGTCAACATGTCGCATTCGGCGAGCACGAATTCAGATGCGGTTCCTGAGCGCAAGAGCTCCGCATCATGTTCTCACCCTCATCACCGCCGCGCGAACTACTTGTCTTCATGGCTGACAGCCCTGCGGCGAGTGAGAGAGCGGAGGATCGTGACCTGGACACCCTGAAGGAGGCACGTTGGTTGGCTCGGGTTGCTATCGATCAGGCTATCACCACTCTCCGATGGGAAGATAACGGGGAGAACCGCACCTCGTCCGGGTGGCCTAACCCTGCCCGCCTAGGCGATTTCACCAGCTGAGAGCGCTTGCGAGCCATCGCCTGGGTCACCTTCGTACACATGAGCCCGGAGTCCATCCCGGTCGCTTCCACGTCGTTAGGCCTGGAACATAATCCATGAACGTGCTCGACATCGGCATTGTAACAGTAGCGCCTATTCGAGCAGTAGCTTGTCCGGAATCCTTTCTCCGGACGTCCCGCCCAGGCATCAAAATGTCCACAACCGACTGCGCTATCACGCCGATGATGCATGTGCCAACCGTCACAATCAACGCGGGCTACACCAACAACCTGATTATGGACGTTGCGACGACCGCGACTCCAACTCCAGTAGTGATGGTCGCCATGCTAGACGTGGCACTGCATCGGCCTACGGCTACCCAGCATACTTCGTCGGCCTTCGTTGGGTGTACTGGCCGGCCCGATTTAAATCCGCTGTGATCAAGCGGTTTGACGGGACCAAGAACCCCAACGAGTTCATCTTGATCTACTCGACCGCGATCTTAGTAGGGATGAGGCCGTCATGGCCAATTACCTCCCGACGGTGTTGGACGGCGCGGCGTGCACTTGGCTCTTCAATCAGATGCCTGGCTCCTTTCGATCATGGCACCAGATATAGAACGCTCTTCGTTCCAAATTTTAGAGCTGCTACGAGCGCCCTGGACGTGAGAAGGACCTGGATCGTATCATCCAGGGGAAGATTGAGATTCTATGTGACTTTGTGCGTCGATTCATCCGCACGACGAACTTGATCCCGAGCATCTTCGACGGGGCCGTCATGAAGGCCTTCAAGTTTGGCGTTCGCGACCGGCGCCTCACTAAGGACCTGGAGATCATGGCGAATCTTGACGTCAACAAGCTATTCTAGATGGCAGAGCGATACGCGGACGCGAATGATGATGTACGCTAGAAGCGCGATTACGACCAGGGCAAGCTCGGCTTCAACATCGACGAGGCCAACCATCTAACGCCAAGGGCGACGGCTCGGATCAGCACAACAAAAAGCGGAAGAGAGACCGCGGTAGTGGCGGTGGCCAGCTGCGCATGGTCGCTGTGATGAACAGCGAGGACGAGGTATGGAAGTGCGGTGTCCCGACCAGGGGCAGCCGCGACCCGACCAGGAAAGACCTCGACCTTAGTGAGGTCGACCACGACCTCAATGAACACAACACTGACCCCAGTAGGGACAGAATCGGCTTGGGCCCCAGCGAGGTGACGCCCGTCCACAGGGTGCCGAGGTCCGACCCAGGTATGATTTCGACAAGTTCTTCCTATTCCATAAGGCCCACGGCCACGACCTGCGAAACTATAGGACCTGGCAGAACAAGCTAGACGCCTTTTACGACGGGCGTGGAGAGATGCCCACGCTCCCGAAGGAGGATGAGCGACCCAACAAGGTCAATGCCGGTGGGACTTAGAAGTCCTCGACTTGGAGTTTCAGCAGGGCGACCACCGTGTCGATGTAATCTTCGGCGGGTCATCGACGTGAGCTCAAAGATGCCGTGCGAACCGTATACCAGACCTCCAATGGGAAGCCCACTAACCAGCCATGCAATGGGTTGGAACCCCGATTACTTTCTCCTGGGATGATGCTTCCCCAGGAATGTCCAAGGATCTCAAGACTGCTCTGGTCGTGACCCCGATCGTAAGCAATACTGTGGTCGGGCGAGTCATGGTCGATGGGGGCAGCTTCCTCAACTTGCTCTTAGCAAGCACACTAGACCGAATGCAGATTCCCCGATCAAAGATCAAGAATGCAGCAGTTCCCTTCTTCGGCATTGTACCAGGGAGTTCCACCACACCGCTCGAGCATGTAGTTCTACCCGTCACCTTCGGCGACTCTGCCAACTTCCGCACCGAGCTGGTTACCTTTGAGGTGGTCGACGGAGAACTTACCTACAACGCCATACTCGGGCGTCCGACGCTGATCAAGTTCATGGCGGTAAATTACTACAGCCACCGCTGCATGAAGCTTTTGGGGCCCAATGGCGTCATATCCATTCGCGGCGACCTCAAGGCGGCACACGATTGCGAGAAGGCCTTGGCGCTCACCGGCATGCTACTCCCACGAGGCTCCGAAGTAATTTCGAAAAGTGCCCGCAGCAAGACGACGATCCAGCCCAGCGGTGTGACGAAGGCTGTACAGCTCGAAGAGGGCGACTCGAGCAAGAGCGTCCACATCGCCTCCAAGCTCAATTCGAAATAGGAACTAGAGCTTGTCACCTTCCTTCGCGCCAACAAAATCATATTCGCTTGGGAACCAGCAAACATGCCAGGATTCCCGAGGGAGGTGATCGAGCACAAGTTGCAAATAAGTCATGGCTGCCGACCTGTACGCCAGAAGCTACGCCGCTTCTCTCCCAAGAAAATGATGATAATAAAGGAACATCTCGACAAGCTTTTGAAGGCTGGTTTCATCCGTGAGATCGACTATTCCGAATGGCAAGCTAATCCTGTTATCGTGCAGAAAAAAGGTGGGAAATAGAGAATGTGTGTCAACCACACGGGTTTGAACTCAGAATGCCCAAAGCATAACTTCCCTCTTCCACTCATAGACCAGATCGTCGACTCCACTGCCAATGCCAAGATGCTGAATTTCCTCGACGCCTACTATGGCTACCAACAAATCAAGCTCGCAGTCAATGACGAAGACAAGACGGCCTTCATCACGTCGTTTGGGACGTTCTGCTATACGACCATGTCATTCAGCCTCCGCAACACGGGCGCAACGTTCCAACACCTAATGTTCAAGACCTTGGACACTCGGATCGACTGCAACCTCGAGGTCTACGTTGACGATATCATCGTTAAGAGCTATTCCGAAGACGGCCACACCGTCGACCTCACGGAAACCTTCGCCAGCCTGAACAAGCACGGCATCAAGCTCAACCCTGAGAAATGCGTGTTTGCGTTACTTCGGGAAAAGTGCTTGGCTACATGATTGGGGGCTCGGGGGTCAGCCCAAACCCGGAGAAAATCGAGGCAATCAAGAAGATGTCTCCTTCGACATCAACAAGACAGGTCCAGTGCCTCACCAGCCGCATGGCCGCTCTCAGTCGGTTCATTTCAAGGCTAGGTGAGCACGGATTACCATTTTTCAAGACATTGCGCAAGCACGAGGGCTTTGAATGGACACCCGAAGCTCAACGATCCTTTGACAAGCTAAAAGCAAACCTTTCGAGCCCACCGCTACTCACGACCCAGCGGTAGGGAGAAATGCTGCTGCTTTACCTCGCAGTCACGACCCAGGCTGTCAGCACCATCTTGGTGGCCGAGTGCAACGGTCGGCAACAGCCAATCTACTACGTTAGCGAGGTACTTCATGGACCAAAGGAGCGCTACCCCCGAGGTCCAGAAGCTGCTCTATGCCCTCTTCATGGATTCGCGCAAACTCTGGCACTACTTCCAGGCGCACATAGTGGTTATCCCGAGCGGATTCCCGCTCGGCGAGATCCTAAGGAACCTAGAAGTCGGAGGTCGTATCGCCAAGTGGGCTATGGAGTTGGCAGAATTCGATATATAGTTTGTAGCACGCAACGCCATTAAGTCACCCCACTCGATGTGCTGCTTCTTCGGGGCGCTAGTCCCCATGGCGTATGGGACCGGCCTCTTGCCCGCTTTCTTGCTCTTGTTTGCTCCAGGTTACGGCAGCATCCGCCTCGCCGTATCCAAGAGCTCCTCATTCTCCTACAATTATGAGCAAAGGTCAGTACGAGCTCGAGCACTCCCGACCTCGACCTTGGCGCGAGATGAGTTACCTCGCTGCTCCGCCTCAACACATTCTTGGGGACAGGGTCGTCCGTGGTGTAGTTGAACGCCGCCTTCCCGAACATCTCGAACATCCTCGCCGCTATCTAGGACTCCGGTGGGGCTACTAGTGAAAATGGGGCTATCAGTAAGAGCTCAGCCGAACTCGAGGGTTCCCTAGCTCGAAGGTGCTTACCACTTGGACTTTCTCGGGTAAGGTCGTCGCTCCCCTTAATCTCGTAGAACGGATACACCCTCTTCCGCACGGGGATCACTCGGTTCCGTAAGAAGTCATAGGCGATGGCCTGGCCGGTGAGACCGCACGTCAAGCAAATATGGATGGTTGCAACGGTCTCCTGGTCTTTCGCCAAGTCTTTAGGGTCAAGGATCTGGCGCTTGCTGTCGATGGGAGTCCCGTTGTACGCGAGCGTGCCGCCTTCTCCCCTCTTTAGGTAGAACCACCTCTCGGTCCATAGACTAAGGAAGTCTCGAGCATGGATTAGGGGGTAGGAGTAAGGAAGCCCCGTTCACAGCCAGAAGTAGAGACACCTGACCACAGGGTCCTTTGAGGTGTGGAACAAGGAATAGAAGCAGAAGAAAAGCGAGAGGGTTGGAAGGATTCCCAGGAATCCCTCGCATAGGTGCGAAAAGATGGAGATGAGGAGAATGGAGTTGGGCACCAGGTTAACCAACTCGATCTCGCATTGAGCAAGAACCGCTACCATGGAATCGCTCTCCAGCGTCCACATCCCAAAGAGCATGTATTGCTTGGTGCTGACAAGCTCATCTGCCTGGGGTTGCGGCTCATCCTTAGCGCCTGGCAGCCACCATGTCGTCGGGTCCAGCATCCCCAGCGTCTCGTGCTCCTTCATCCACTCCAGGGTCATCGTGCTCCTCCCAAACTTGGCCATAGGTTTCGGCTAGGTTTTGGGTTGAGGGAGGAAGATTGCGAAAGAGGGTTAGGAAGACGGAAGAGCGCTAGGATTCAATGCAGGGAGGATTTGGGGAATCCTTTGAGGAAGGCAACGATTTGGGATTTAAAGGGCCAGATTGTCGAAGCTAATGCTGGTTATGCCTCAAAAGGAGCGCTGTGGTTCCTGCGACGAGATTCAAAGCGCCGTGAGTTACTCCAATTTCTTCGCTCAAAGACCGCGGCGTCGATGTCCGAGCGTTTTTGGGTTCGACCACGCCATGGACTTTCGCGCAGTCTAGGCCTGGGCTCGAGCTTGAGCATTTCCAAGCCCGACCGGGGAGCCGTCCCATTCTCCAAGTCATCAGACTCAAGGTCATCTCGAGTTTCAGGATCACTGTTTGAGCCTCGGGGGCTAGCTGTTGGGGATTGGTTATCACGCACAGGCAATAGCCCGCTGGGCCCGAGCTCACTCGACCAAGGACCCGGCTTGCTATTGAGGTCGGGCCTGGAGGACTCGGTTGGATTGTAGAAATTGGTAGTTACCGAGTCAAGGAGGAGTCTTAAAAGGTTGAGTTAAGGCGAACGTGAACAACGGTACCTAAGCAGTAGAGGTATAAAGATCTAAGCGCAATAGCACACGTCATACTTCATTGCGATCATGTCCGGATCTCGCGCTACTCCCCGAGAATCTCGATTGTAACATGCCCATTTTCTCGTAATGAACTAATTATTGGTCCAATGAGGTATAAAGATCTCCTCAAGTATGGGAGGAAAAGGAAGGCAATAGCACACACGACACAAAGAACCAATGTTCGATCTCGACTCGAGAATCTCTTGAAGAACATGGGTTAGATAGACCCGCTATGGGACACTGCGAGAATGTTTCATTCTTATGTGTCATCGGTGTATCTCATACCTAGAAGATGTATGATCCTTAGACCTGAGATTGTCATATTCCCTACATGTGTAATAGTTTTCCTTGGGGCTATCAAACACTACTTCCTAACCGGATAGTTATAAAGGTAGCTTTCATGTTTACTATGAAACGTGCGTGTGATATGATTAAGAGGAAGTGAGCTTATTAATATATAAGATGGAATTTGCCACTCCAATGAAACGGAGATATATGACAAGGCCACTACCAACTATTGGTGTGATATGATTAAGAAAGTGCATGGCCATGCCGTGATTGAGTTTGTGATCTGGATGTTGCACATATGATGTGTGAGGTTAGTAGATTGGAGTCAATCACAACTTATTAATATATCACGGATATGGCCTATGTGTATGTGATGCATGTAATTTCCACATGGCTGCGTGCGTGTTAAGCCATAAGGCTATTTAAATTGTATAACGAAGATGGATTGAATCATCAAAGGATACAAGACAATTGGTGTCTAGGAAAACACACATGAGGCGGGTTTCTTAATTGGCACCGAATACGGAAGTGCTCCTCCCTCATGTGAGCCCTTGGGGCAGGTTGACTGGCCATGAGTCAAGTTGATGGAGGCATTCATTACTTGTTTTCATACTCAACAAACAAGAGTTACATATGATGTAATTAGCAAAGGTGTTGCTTACCTATGTCATTAAATTTCTAGCAGTGATGCCAAAGCTCACTAGTGTTTAATGAATATGGATCTTGAATACTCACTATGTGTCTATAAAAGGACATAAAATAAGTGTCTTTAATTAAAAGTTTAATAAAAGTTTTACATAAACATAGTGCTTAGAATCTTTGCATATTTTTGTTGTAGTTCAATGGCACCTTCTCCTACTCTGCTACACGGTTTTGCTTTGAGATCGGTTTTGGAAAGGGAAAAACTGAATGGAACTAATTTTGTTGATTGGTATCGCAACTTTGAGAATTGTTCTCAAGCATGAAAAGAAGGACTATGTTCTAGAGAATCAATTCTGATGAACCGGCCGAAAATGCTTTCGCAATTTGAGGGTTGAATATGAAAGCATGTTAATGTGTGAAGTCATTGTCTCATGCTAGTCACAATGGACTCTGAGCTCCAAAAGCAATATGAGGACAGGATGCTTACAATATGATTGTGGGCTTGAAGGGCATGTTTGGGAATCAAGCAAGAGCTGAGAGGTATGGTATCTCAAAGCTTTTATTTGCTTGTAAAATTTGGTGAAAAGCGGTCCGGTCGATCCTCATGTGATCAAGATGATTGGTTACATTGGGAGATTGGAAAAACTTGAGTTTCCTTAGCCTCGGTTTGGCCACATGTTATTCTCGGTCTACGCCTCGAGCTTTGAGCCATTCATTATGAATTTTCATATGAATAGCATGGAGAAGAGCCTAACAGAGCTACATGGGATGCTCAAGGCTGCGAGAGAAAGCATTAAGAAAAACCCAATCATGTGATGATGGTTGAGAAAACAAGCTGCTTTCAAAAGAGAAAGGCTAAAGGTGAGTGAGGGAAAGAGCAAGGGCAAGGGCAAGGCTCAAGATGAGATCATGAGCCTCAAAACTAAGCTTGAAGCTTAAAGTTGGCCCTCAAGAACATCGGGTTAGATAGACCCGTTTCCACTTGGTATTATGTTATAGGACACGGTTGCGAGAATGTTTCATTCTTATGTGTCATTGAGTTAGTTTTAGAACTCAATATGTATCTCATACCTAGAAGATGTATGATCCTTATGGGTTATGCGTCCTTGAACTCGAAAGAGATTGTCATATTGGCATTGTCCTACATGTGTAATAGTTTTCCTTGGGGCTATCAAACACTACTTCCTAACCGGATAGTTATAAAGGTAGCTTTCATGTTTACTATGAAACGATCATTTAAAGCAATGTGGAAGACTCCGGAAGTGAGTCGAGCGGCGTAACGGATAAGATGGAATTTGCCACTCCAATGAATAGGGTCCCATCAAAATCCGTTGAGAAGAGCCATATGAGATATGACAAGGCCACTCGTGTGATATGATTAAGAAAGTGCATGGCTCGAAATGGTGTCATGCCGTGATTGATGAATATGAGTCAATCACAACTTATTAATATATCACGGATGGACAATGACGAAGCAAGATGGATTGAATCATCAAAGGATGACATGCTTCTCGCCTTGAGATCAATCTTCATATACTTGGCAAATTCTGCATCTTCTGCATAGATCTTGAGATCAATCTTCATATACTTGGCAAAGGATTATTACATGAGTTCTTTTGATAGGTTCATTCGATTTGATCACAAGATGTTTGGGAGTTGGCATACTTTGCAAGAAACCGCTACCAACTATTGGATTGAAAAGGAGTTTTCGAATCCATGTCCAAACGTATGTGAACCCGCAGGTCACACACTTAATGGGTGGGACGCATTAATTTGGATTGATCCGTAATTAATGAACCTCGTGGGCTTAGCATTTGGTGGGCCCTGGTTTAGGGTTTCATCTCGTGGCTATATAAGGAGGGGAGGAGGAGGCGCAGGTGTGCTTTCCACGGTTTAGGTTTGATTCACTTGAAACCCTAGCCTCCTCCTCTCGCTGCCCTCGCCGAGCGACTAGGTGCTTGCACACGACGCGCGGCGTTCCATCTCTCGGACGTGTGGACTCATGCGGTGACGCTGCCGCGATCGCGGCGTGGGAGGACGATCCACGGCGAGGCGAGGACGATCCACTACATCGACGCAACGATCGCGGCGAGGACGAACCACTACATCGGCGCGAAGGATTTCGCAGCTGCGCGCCTAGTGGTAATCTTATCTATGATCCCCTTCTTGCGAGTAGCTTTACGCGTGATTTTTTTTTGTGCTAGCGTAGCATACCGCGTTTGTATTCAACCATAGTGAATCTCCTAAACCCTTCACCTCTGGGCAAGACTAGAGTAGAGCTGTTACCCGTACTGGGGGCTCGAACCAGTATAACTCCTCGTGTCAACCGCTCCCTTCCTCTCACTCTTAGCGGCGATCTTGCGTTCAGCCTATCCCGATCGTCGGCAATATGAAAATAACAAAGTACCAAACAACAGCATATACTACCTTTTACAATCAAGGAAGCTGCATTTTGCTGCCTCTTAGTCAATCTGTTACTAAATACTGACACAACAGCTATATAGTGTAAAGTCTATGAAAAACATATATCTAAGTTTTCAAAAAATCTCAAAACATTACCATACGTAGGATATGTGAGATTCTACAACTCTACAAAATTTGAAGACCAAACTAAATCGCATTTGAAAGATATGAACTTAACAAAACACTAGAAAGTGAAAAATCACTAGTCAACCAAATTTATCTTTTTCATATCTTTCAGATGGTATTGATTTTGATCTTCAAATTTTTCAAGGCTGTATAATCTCTCCTCCCAGATCTATAGTAATTGTTTTAGAATTTTTAAAAATGTGTACTGTTGGTTTTCATAATAAAAATTTAAATCTGTTTGTCGGACCCGCAGTAAATTATTTGAAAAATTCTCAAAAAATTACCACACGTAGGAGAATTGAGCTTATACAATCCTGCATAATTTGAAGAGCAAACTCAATAGGATTTAAGAGATATGAAAATAACAAAGTGCCAAACAGCAGCGTACACGATCTCTTACTATAAAAAAATAACACTTTACTGTGAAAAATTCTAAAACAATTACCACACGTCGAGGAGATGATATTCTACAACCTTGTAAAATTTCAAAATGAAACTCAATGGGATTTTTGAGATATGAAAATAACAAAGTACCAAGTAGCAGCATATACTACCTTTTACTGTCATGAAAGCTGCATTTTACTGCCTCTTACTCGATCTGTTACTACATGTTGTACACAGCAGCTATATGGTGTAAAGTCTATGAAAATTATATGTATAATTTTTTCAAAAAATCTCAAAACATTATCATATGTAGGATACGTGAGATTCTACATCTCTACAAAATTTGAAAGCCAAACTCATTCGCATTTGAAAGATATGAAATTGACAAAACATTAGATAGTGAAAAATCACTAGTCAACCGAATTTATCTTTTTCATATCTTTCAGCTGATATTGATTTTGATCTTTAAATTTTTTTAGGGTTGTATAATCGAACCTCCCATATCTATAGTAATATTTTTAGAATTTTTGAAAATGTGTGCGGTTGGTTTTCATAAATAAAAATTTAATCCTGTTTATCGGACCCAAGTAAGTTGTTTGGAAAATTCTCAAAATATTACCACACATAGGAGAGTTGAGCTTCTACAGTCTTGCAAAATTTGAAGACCAAACTCAATCGGATATGAGAGATATGAAAATAACAAAATACCAAACAGCAGCGTATACTATCTTTTACTATCAAAAAATAACACTTTACTGTGAAAAATTCTCAAAAAATTACCACACGTAGGGGAGGTGATATTATACAACCCTGTAAAATTTCAAAACCAAACTCAATGGGATTTGAGAGATATGAAAATAACAAAGTGCCAAATAGCTGCATATACTAATACCTTTTACTGTCAAGAAAGCTGCATTTTATTGCCTCTTATTCCGTTTGTCGTCACTGTAGTAAAATGCTATGTGGACAAAAGTAAATATTACTGTAATAGATGATAAAATCAAATGAGAACTGTTAGTAAAATATTATGTGTATGTTCAACAGTAAAATCTTACACACATCAGTAATTTAGTTTTCATTTGGTAGTAAACCACTTTTATGATATAAAGTCCGTAAAAAATATATGTACAAGTTTTGAAAAAATTCTCAAAAAAATATCATAAGAGAGGTGAAATTCTACAACCGTGTAAAATTTGAAATAAAAAATCAATCTCATTTGAAAGTTATGGCTAAATCAAAGAAAGAAAGATTCATGTACAAACTAGAAATAGCATTTATTTGTTATTTTCTGGTTGATTGCCACGGACTGTTTCGTTGAGCAGATTGGCTCGAACTAAGTTAAATGGCTGGGGAGTAGAATAGGCTATTCTACACGCAGCTGTACAATAGCATTTCTATATATATATATATATATATAATTTTCAAATATCCAATTTAAATTTTTAAGAAGATACTTAAAGTTTCAAAAGTTTAGCTACTTATGTTCAAAATAATAACTATTTGTGACAGAGGGAGTATAACAAGTTGATTTTTAATTAGCATGCAAGTTCTGTTCCACAACTGCCAGTAGTGCAACGTCGTTGTGCCGCACGTGGACCCAACTAGGCCTTTCGGATGTTACCAGAGTTAGTACTACCAGCCTTGCCGGCTTTCGGCATCCAAGACAGACAAGGTGGCTCACCTGAAACACAGTGTTGGGCTAGCAAGAATCGCCCCTGAACGTAACCGGGACGACGAGGAACCGGAAACTCGCCGGCACGACCACTGTCGACGCCCTGACGGCGCACGCCGCGGTCCAGGCGTCGACGAACAACTGCATTAGTTATCGAACATTAACAGTGATTAACATGTGTGTATCTAGACTAAAACAAAGACCAAATCACTTGTCCCGAAGTTGAAATGGAAATAAACGTATATATGGCACAAGACAACCATATCAAAGACGAATCATTCTGTACGCTTGTCATATATCCTCTGCACTTGCCTTGGTGTCGTCCGTGGCGCCGTCCCCCACGGCGCCGTAATGCAGCACGCTGAAGGTCGTCGGTGACGTCGTCGGAACCGGCGACGGTCGGCAGGATGGCGTGTTCGGCATCGGTTGCGACGGTGGGCCGTGTCGGCTGCCTGGCATTCGCCGGTGGGTTTCTCTTCTCGCGAGGCACTGATCGGAGAAGAATGGGGAGGTGACAAGCATAAGTAGGACGAAGAAGGAGGCGGCGGCATTGGCAGAGCCTCTTAGGCTTCTTGGCCTCTTCATGTCCTTTTAGCTTCTAGCCACGGTCGAAAACGTGTGTAATGACATGTTACTACCACAAGAATGCATGCCCGATCAATCTTAATTAAATAGTGGGTCACTCGATCGCTTGCACTTGCATGATGGGAGATAGGCATTGATTGCAAGGAATTCCTTGACGAATCAGTTAGTCACTTTTGTTGCCCTGAGTTGGTGCCAAAAAATATGACGTAGGATTGATCGGCTACGACACACAACGAACGCTGGGTTTAGAGTGTGCTAACCGGTTTGATCGTGCAATCGGTAAGACAAATTGAAAAAATATGCTCGAAGCCGATTTAAAGTTGCAATTGGCAAAAGATCTAAACAGCCAAAAAGGCCGATCAAATATACGGTAACGATAAGTTTAATTAGCCGATTAGGGCTAATTAGATGGTAAGAGATAGATCTTTCCGAAAAAGGCGAAGCGCAGTAAGATCGGAGAAAATCAAACCTGACGTAATCGATAAGATCAATAATCGGCGATGCGCAACTTTATTGCTCAAAATCGGATTACAAATAGGATTCTAAATCACAAGGCTACTTCTAGTCGACAAGAAAGTAAATAAAAAGTAATGCGAATTGTTTGATTTGATTGTGTTGTCATCCTCGCATGCCCTTGTCCATCTTTTATAGCAGATTGGTCGATCATATCCTTTTCTAATACGTTGTCCGCCATGATCCGTATCAATTTGTACTAGAATAGGATTTCTTAAAATTGGAGCAATATCGGTTATAATCATATCTTTAACTTTTCTTTCCTTATCCAATATCGATCAAAAATACCCTGTTATCTTTAGCCTGACAATTTGGCTATGTCTTACCAAATTATTGTGCAAACATATGCCCCCCATTTATGGAAGATAATATGTTATCTTCCAAAAATCTTCTCCATCAGCTTCCTTCATCATCGGCTTGATGCAATATTCTCATTAGTAAGTGCCCCATTTGTGGCGCCGTAAAATCTTGAGACGTGTATCTTCATTATTAACTGCACGCATCCCTTCTGAAATTCTTCCCGCCGTTTCACTTTTTTCACCCCCTATAAATATAAGGTCCCCACACTATCATTTTCATGTACACGAGCTCTCGGACTGCTTGCAATCGGCTTCATCATCACCTTCAAGACTTTCTCCAGCAACTCCTCCAACTCACTTCTTTCCTTCAATCGGCTTCCATGGACCTGAGCTAGGTATTCATTCCTATACCTGACAGTGATGATCAGTTCTATTTAGGACCGTTAGGCAATCCTGACCCGTCGGTCGTAATAGATCAGGAAGTACCTCATACCCCCTATCGGCTTCAGAGTACAATATAGAAGGATGGAGTAATAGTTTTAGAGCCTGGCTGACAACTTTGAGAGGTCGGAGAGATTGGTATAATCGGTTAGCGACCCATAAGATGCCTGAATGGGAGCAAGGTATAGTTGAGTGCCTTCCTTTAGTGACTACGGCTTGCTACTTCTGGTCGGATACCCTTAATGCCATTCTCTTTAGAACTAGTCCCATCGGCCTAACCCTCTTGGGTATAGCCTAGGTCTGCTGCTTAAGGCTGGATGGGGAGCTAATATCAGCTTTTAGTGCCAAGCCCTAGTACGAGTTGATTTGGACCAAAGCAAAAGGATGGCACAAGTACATCGGCAATAGTATAGGCCTACTAGAGAAAATAATAGCTGCTCTACTTGAAGTATACCATCTAGACGCCAAGAGGAGGAGGTGGAGGCAGCCAAGGCTAGGATTGCTCGTCGGGAAGCACAAGCTGAAGACCAGAAGCTGCATGACAAGCTTGTAGCCGACGCCAAAGCTAAGAAGTCCAAGTTCGATAATGACTTCAAAGACTTCAAAGCCACCAAGGAGATGGTGATTGAGCTAGAATCGGCTAAGAAGTCCCTGGAGGAGGAGCTAGCCAAGGTGAATGCCTCTCTAGCCAAGTCATACGGGCACATGGCTACATCAGCATTGGCTTTGATGGACCAGAATCTTGGTCTGGGTCTGGTCGTTGCATCGGTCAAGCAATAATCGGCTAAGATCACTCCCATCCCTGGCACTAAAGAAGAAGATAACAAAACTTTGGAGGACATGGAGGCGACCATCGCCAAGGTTACTGCGGCATTATCGGCTCTAGGCGCCAAATTTCATAACTCGAATCTAATTGGCTTATCTTGAGGCTTCTTTGAAACAATATTTCGTGTTTTGCAATGTTGGTTGCCTTGAAACAATTCTGCAACAATGTTTGAAATATTTTTGAATATTTAGTAATGTTTATAATCGGCTGTTTAGCAGATTTTATATTTATGTTATTCTTCTATTGTGTGATGTGTGTAATCGACGTTTAATTCCTAGTTTAGGCAGAATTAACTGCAACGAGTTAATTCGGCCTTTTAATACCGATAACTGCCTTTAGCCGATCAGGAACCAATCAAACGCTAGGATAGTATTTCTTCAAATATTTCCCGTTAATCACCTTATGGAACGCCTCTCCTTCCGGTGTCTCTAAGATGTAGGAGTTCCATCCACAAGCCGATGTATCTTATACGGCCCTTTCTATGTCGGGGACCACTTACCAAATCAGTTTTCTCTAGAGCCGACAGGTAGTATAGTTCTTCAAGCCAACTGGGCTTCACAAAACGACTTTAGGCATTACCTTCTTGTTATAAGCCTTTGCAATTCTTGTCTTATTCTTCTTAAGCCAATCCAATGTGTGTAAGCATAGTTCTGCCGAATGATCCAATTATCGATAATTAAATCCTTATATTCTTGAGCTGACAAACTATTTTGCCTCGCTATCCATATTGAGTCAATATTGATTTCCACGGGCAAAACGGCTTCCTGTCCATAAACCAATTAGTAAGGTGATAGCTTTGTTGCACCGTAATATGCAAATCGATAAGCCCACAATGGCTCTGATAGTGTTTCGTGCCAATTCCTAGGTTTTTCCTCAATCTTTCTTTTGATTAACTTGATCAATGTTTTGTTGAACGATTCAGCTTGACCATTAGCTTAAACATAATAAGGCGATGAATTTAATAATTTGATTCCCAAACCTTTGGCAAAGCTTTGAAACTCATGGACATAAACATAGTACCATGATCTGTCGTAATAGTTTGTGATATTCCAAACCGATGGACAATATGTTCTGTAACAAATCCAATAGCTTCAACACATGTAACCTTTTTAAGCGGGATTGCCTCGACCCACTTGGAGAAATAATCGATTGCGACCAAAATAAACTTATGGACTTTACTTGATGCAGAAAATATTTGTTCGATTACATATATTTTCCATCCTCTAAATGGCCAAGGTGTGATAATCGGATGCAAAGCCGATGCTGGAGCCAATTGTACGTTACCAAATTTCTGACAAGTCTGGCACCCTTTGTAATATTTGAAACAATATTCTAGCATTGTCGACCAAAATTACCCAGTACACCTTAGCAGCCATTTTATCTTGTGAGCCGATTGATGGGACCCACAAATACCTTCATGCGCTTGTCCCATAGCTACTTTAGCTTCATCGGCTTCAAGACATCTTAGTAACAAAACCTCTAAAGTCCGATAATATAACACATTATCAAGGATAACATACTTTAAAGCTTGTCGCTTAATTCTTCGATCATTAGGTTTTGAGGGATCAATCAAATACTCCATTATTTTCGCCATCCAATCATTAGTGGTTACACACATGATCGTTTTTTCAATCGGCTCATATCCATCAAATCGGCCAAAAAATTTATAGCCGATGCTTGTTGAGCTAGTAAGTTAGCCTTGTCATTCAACTCTCGAGGAATATAACTAATCTTAAAAGAAGTAAATAAGCCGATCATAGTAAGACACTGCTTCAAATACTTGATCAATATTTCATCGTAGCAGTTATACTCTCCTTAATCTGCTGGAGCACTAACAAGGAGTCACCATAGGCCTCACCATAATCTACTCCGATATTATCGAGCAATTGTAGGCCTTTAAGCAACGCTTCGTACTTGGCTTGATTATTAGAACATCGGCAATTTAGCCTGAATGCAAACTCAAAACTAAACCATTTTGGCGAAACCGGCACAACTCCGATACCATCACCTTCTCGACATACCGATCCATCAAAAAATAGTTTCCAAGGGGCGACAGATATTATATTAGCATTAGTCTCATGTCCTGTTAGGAAATCGGCAATTACTTTATCCTTAACTGCTTTAGACGATTCGTAAGTTAGGTCGAACTCGACGAGTGTATAGACCTATTTACCAAGTCGACCTCGTAAAATTAGAGCTAATAATATGTATTTTATAATGTCGGTTTTATAAATAACCTTACAAGTCGATGCCAACATATAATGGCTTAACTTTGTGCAAGCAAAATATAATGATAAGCAAAGTTTTTCTACAAAAGGATACCTGGTCTCCGCGTCAATCAACTGTCGACTTAAGTAGAAAATAATTCTCTCTTTTCCATTGACTTGCACTAAAACAACTCCAATAATCACCTCTTCAGCTGATATATATAACTTGAATGGTATACCTTTTTGAGGTGCAGCTAAGACTCGAGGATTGGTCAAATATTCTTTAATATTTTCAAAGGTTTTTTTGCTGATCGACTCCCTATACAAATTATTGATTGTCTTTTAGATTCAACAATGTGGTAAATCAATTAATACGGCCAAATAAGTTTGAAATAAATCACCGCAAGTAGTTAATCTTGCCGATCAACTTTTGTAAATCACTCTTACATGCTGCCGGCTTAGTTTGGGCTATGGCCTTAGCTCTTTCTTAATTGACCTCAATCTCTCTTTGATGAATCATAAAACCTAAAAATTATCCAACCAACACGCTAAAAGCACACTTGTATGGATTCATCTTTAGGCCATGTGCCCTTGTTTTTTTAAACATTGTTTCCAAATCGACCAGATGCTGCAAGTCTTCTTTAGATTTCATGACAACATCATCGATGTAGTTTTCCACAATATAGTCGATCAAGTCATGAAAAATCAAATTCATAGCTCTTTGATTTGTGGCACCAGTGTTCTTCAAGCCGAACGTCATGATTGCCCACTCAAACAAACCCATGGCACCAGGGCACCTAAAGGCTGTTTTGGGTACATCGGCTTCTGTCATGAATATTTGGTTATATCCAACATTACTATCAAGAAAATTAATGATCTTATTCCCCGATGCAACATCAATAAACATATCAGCTATTGGCATTGGGTACTCATCTTTAGGCGTAGCTTTATTTAAATCTCTAAAATCAACGCACACCCTGAGTTTGCCATTTTTCTTCATGATAGGAATTATATTAGAAACCCACTCAATATATCGATGAGGCCTGCTAAACATGGCCTCTAACTATCACTCAATCTCTTCTTTTATAACATTATACAAATCCAGATTAAATCATTTAGGAGACTGTTTAAACGGCCAATAACCTGGCTTTATAGGTAGCTGATGTTCAACAAGTTGTTGATTTAAACCAAGCATCTCATTATATTCCTCAACAAAACAATCTTTATAATTTTTTAAAATATCGATCAACTTTTCCTTATAATCTACAGCTAACCTTGAACTAATAAAAGTTGGTCTTTTCCTATCAACATCACCTATATCGACTTCTAGTAAATCAGTCGATATAAAAACTTGGCCTAACTTCTCAATTTCTTGAAAATTTTCAATGGTCTCATAGCTATCCGTTATTTACCGACAAATTCGCATTTTGTCTTGCAAAGTCTTTACTGTCGATTTGGACTCCATTGGCACAAAATCTCATCTGTCTGATCGAGTGTGCTTGGCCCCACATTGATCGGAATAAGCCCAGTCTTGTTGATGAAGATGAAATCACAATCGTCTAGAGCTTTGCCCGATATACATTCAGCTTCCTCCTGTTGCTAATTCGCATCTGAACCGACCATGGCAATATGAGCCGATGTAACGGCTTGTATGACTTCGACCTCATCCTCGTTCCACTGGACGATCATCTGGTGCTTAATCAATGGTACACAGTAATTGGCATGAATCCTATCTTGCCCAAGAAAAACATTGTAATTACCCTGCCCTTGGTGCCAACTACAAGGAAGGCGATCGGCAATGTCTTGCTGCCGACTGTCAACTCGATCACCACAACCCCCCTTGCCTCAGTAGGATTGCTTGTGAAATCATTTAAAACCATATTAGTTTTAATAAGATACTCATCGGATTTATCCAACTTCTTGCAAGTGGTGTACAACATTAGATTGACAGTTGCGCCTTCATGGATAAGCATCCTTGATATCAGCTTGCCATTGATATGTCCCTTTAAGTATAATGGCTTCAGATGCCAATGATCGACTCGAGGCTTTTCAAAAACTACGTCTTAAGCCCTCAAGCACAACTGAGCAAATGTTTTTTTGGCCGACACAGTCCTTATTTTGAACTCGACCGGCAATGTGAACACTTTGTTGATGTCCATCAAAGGTGGAGTGTCATCTCGAATCTAGGTCATCGGCTGAATCAAATTATTCCTCAGCTAGTTATTTCTTTCTCCACTCCTTTTTAACAGTTTTAATCAGCCAGAGCTCTTTGAAAGCTTGGTCTCTCTATTTTTCTTGCTCGTCCTCCCTCATTTCTTTGGTCCTTAGCCTTTGGAGTCGCCTCCTTTGTGATCGGCTAAGACCCGGAGGACACTCTCTTGGCTTAGGTTCAATTAGCTTTTGTAACTTTCCAGCCAGATTAACTTCAGCCACAGAGCTTGACCCCTCTTCTACCTACGATCGTGTTTGATTTGGTGTAAAAATCCTTTGATGGACCAATCTTTTAGGATTCACATCAGAACGGTCTTGTGTTGACTTTGATATTTTGTCTTTAGCCAATCGCATGTGCCAGTCACCTTGACTTGGATAGTACTCCATTGGGCACATATATGGTGACGGCAAAGCTGATCCCCTCTCCCAACAAAATTACCAGAAGGGACATCGTTGGTGAGCTTTTTCCAAATTATTAGGCCAATATAAGTTATATGGCCGACGTGCAGGATAGCGCGACTTATCATTCCTCCTTTCATATTTTTCAGTAGGTGGGTGAAGGTTGGCTTTTGCTTATGAATCGGCTTGCGTGGTGGCGATGCTTTCTCAGCCTTATACCACTTGCCAATTTGCAAGTCACCTTTGGGCTTGAAAGTCCTTGAGCTTCTCCCTTCATGGTTGGTCTCTATTTGCAATGAGCCGACCATAATTTTTAGGGTTTCTTTGCTGCTGGAAGTCAATTGAACATCAACATGACAAGCAACTTGTCGGGACCCGAATATGCAAATCCGGACCCTCTGTGTATTCTGCACTAGTCCAGGATCAAGCTAGTGCACACAAGCTCAACATTGATGAATATCACAATCATACTTAATGGTAACATAATAAAGACTTCATCAATATTAAATATAACTGTTCGACGACCTTATGGTCAACCTTACATTAATATGCCTCGCAGGGCTAAGACTGAAAGTAAATAAATAGCAGCGGAAATAAACTCAAGCGTAGAAGCCCTTCAATCTGTCACAGGCAACTAACAAGGTTCGCACCCTAGTTATTCTCCTCTTCCTGATACTCTTCCTCAAAAGCACGCATTGTTTCTTCTCTAACTGGTGATGTTTTATTGCAAGGGGTGAGTACATAAAGCACTCAATAAGTCGTGCACAAAATGCAAGTCTAATATACTATATGCATGGCTTATTACAAAGGCTAGGCTGACATGGTTAATTTGCATAAGTAGCATTGGTAAATGAGTAGCATAAATAGATTGAAAGACAGTAAAACAAATAATAACAATAATACATTTTCCATTTGTTTTCCAATAACCAACTCATAACCTTATTCCACATTTCATATCCATACCAACATTTGTTTTTAATGAAATCTAACCCTTGACTATAATCACCGAGCAATGCTCAATACCGTGAGCTTCAAATAGGTTTTATACTCTGCAGAGGTTATACACTTTACCCACAAGATACAACCATACACCACAAAGGCGAGTGATTATAACAAAGCCTTTCCAATGCTTATCTAAACTCAGTACTATCCGCTAAGGTTTCAATACTGGTGGGACTGGTTACCACATCCAGGGCCCCCCTCTTGCGCCATGTGAGCATACTCGTGCGAGGACTGGTTACCACTACCCGGGCCTCACACCACCACAAATAGTACAAAAGCTTAGACTCGACAGATTAATCAGCTAGGTCTGTCCCATAACAGACATGTGGTTGTATGAATGACTCAGTTCAAATTCTTGCAACGTTAAGTTCTTAATTGACCAAGGCAAGACTAACTAAAACTCATCATAACCATGAACCAACCATTATCATAAAAGGTAATGCGACCGCCCAAGGCCACATTGGCCCACCACAAATACATGCCACTTGCCTCGGTCTAAATCATTTTACCACCCCGATTGGTTACCATGCACCACGTGCCAACAACAACAATAGCAACATTGTGTGACAATACCCGACACACAATTTGATAAGCATGTTCCATAATCATTAAGCAAGATTAACCACTTTTTCATAAAACGATAACTCATTGCACGGCTAAGCATTCTACTTACGGTCTAACTAACCACATTGGCAATTATAGCTACCAATTAGTATTAAACCATGCTAGGTTGACAAACATGATATGACATAAGCATAACAAGGTGGATGTAACTCAAAGTGGATAATAAGCTCAAAAGGAGTCAAATTAGGAATTGGATTATATACGAGTTCAAACCTAAAACTGAAAATTTTGAAACTCCATACCAAGTACAATAATACAATATGGAAATTATGAATTCCACACTAAAACTGAAAAAACTGAAAGTAAAAATTTCCATGCCGATAAAAAGATATGCAAATTCGAAATAAAATTAATGGATGATTAGAGATATGATTTTTGTGTGAATTCTATAAAAAATATATATTTTCAACAGGATGTATACCTTTATTGATTACAAACTACGAGGAATTTTCCGTGCTAATCATGAAAAAAGAAAGTTCTAGCTATTCATCTAGCAGATCCGAGTTACAACGGTTTATCTTAAAAGAAAGAGTCTATGTCAAGTATAATAGAAAAATAACTGAAATTTGGGAAAACATGAATAAATTTAGCAGTTTGATTTTTGTGTGAATTCCAAAGTAAAATCCCTAAATAACAAAATTTGGATAAAAATTAAATGCAAATTAGTAAATGGGATTATATTAGAATGCCAACCTAAAACTAAGAAAAACTCCATGCGAAATGTAATCCAAAATATGCAAATTCGGGAGAAAAATCAAATGATGATAAGATATTTGATATGTAAATGTATTCTAAGCTAAAATTCCAAAAACAATTAAATTTCCAAGAAGAAGCAATTCGGAGTTTGACTTGGGAATGCAATCCCAAAATATGAAAATCTGAATAAATGCCAGAGAAGTGATATTTAGGGTATTAATTGCATGATTCTTGATCTCTACCTCATGTATCAATAATTCGAATTGAATTGTTTGCTTCTGACTCTATGATTGCAAACATTTTTCTTCTTATTTCCCCTAAGTACCATAAAAATAGCACAAGTGAATGCTAAGACGAGCACGAGAGCAAACAACAACACAAGATGAGATAATCACTCTTTTTTTCCTACGGTGCTTGGAGACTCACCGCTCTCATCTTGAAGTTTTACATGGTTGTATATGTCCATTCCTACGTCTCTGAATATTTTCTAAAAAATTTAAAACTTCTATGTAGATAACAGATACTCATACCTTAAGAGAAGATAACATATTATATGTCCTCGTTCATCTCTCAACTTTAATGAACAGGTCTGAAGACAGAGGACAGCGGTGGGCGGACGTCCGGTCGGGCGTGCTGCACGAGTACTTAGACCGTGTTTGGTAGAGATTATGGCTTCACGTCAGATCTGAATCTTTTAAGCTAAAATAAATAAAATTAAGTTTATATTTTTAGTCTAAAATTAAATAATATGACCTACCTAAACATTCTTAATATACCTACAGATCCAGCTTCACGGATCTATGAATTTAATGGAGCTGGAGCCGTACCAAACAGGACCTTAATTTATGTAATCAATGAATACATCGACAAAAACAACCAGTAGATCCAGATCGGCACTGATTATCAAAATATTGTCTTTGATTCACAATTTAAGGTAACTTCACCATATGGATAGTAAAAACCGCTCGAAAACCGTTTTGTAGGAACATTTCAATTGATCAGTGGTTTTTCGTGAAAACCGAGATGTTTTCCGTTGAAAACCGAATGGTTTTCGATTTTTTTTTGAATTTTTTTTGAATTTTTTTATTTCTTATCCCTTCTGTTTTTGACGGTTTTTAGCGGTTTCTCGAGCATTTTTTGCCGTTTTCACTGTTTCGGTTTTACGGTTTTTTACGATTTTGGTTTTGTGAACCTTGGCCGTGGCACAAAGTTCCTCCGCTTGTCCATCCCTCATCGAAAATTGTTCAGGCAGCCAACTACTTATGAGCATCTTCATGTTTTAGGTCGCTTGTTCTACCTAAACACATCCTTTTTTTTGGTATTCTTTTCATCAGAAACGACAATGTTGTTTTGATCCTACTTCGAAACGTGTCTTTATCTCTTGAGATGTTCTGCTTTCAATTGATCAACATGTTCTCCCATTTGCTTCCAGCTGACCTTCCATGCAGCCACCAGGGTCTGCTTGATCTTGATAGCACCACACACTACTACAGAACGGCACATCATTATCGTTTTATCTGTGTCAGTTCTTAAGCTTTTAGGAAAAACTAATTGTGATAGATAACTTCGGAGGGGTGTTAGTAATAATCACTATCGGTTCTGAGATTATAAGTGATTGTGATTAGCACTAGGCATATCACAATCGGTTCTCAACTAAAAAGTGATAGTGATATGCACGGTCATCATTATCGGTTCCAACAAAAGAAGCGATAGTGATGATCACCTACACATCACTATCAGTTCTTTTGATAGAAGCGATAGTGATGTGTATATACATCACTATCGGTTCCAAGAAAAGAAGCGATAGTGATGCGCACGTGATCATCACTATGACTTTTATAAAAAGAACCAACAGTGATGACTGTGCACATCATTATCGCTTCGAAAAGAACCGATAGTGATGTGCACATTCTCATCACTGTCGCTTCTATAAAAAGAACCAATAGTGATGAACGTGCACATCACTATCGGTTCTTTTCGAGAAGCGATAGTGATGTGCACATCACTATCGCTTCTTTTGTTGAAATCGATAGTGATGACCATGCACATCACTATCGTTTTTTAGTTAAGAACTGATTGTGATGTACCTCACTAGCTTATATATACCACTCGGGCTGAACACTTCTCTGTTGTTGTTTCAGAGGAGATTTCTCCGCCGCCACTCGACAAAATAGCTCATATTCTGTTGTTGAAAGCAATACATGGGTGAGAAAATTTGAAGTCCTCAAGGGTGGGGGTTAAGAGGAAAAATTTGAAGCCCTATCTTGAGGAGATTGTCCTCTTTTTGCCCTCATTTGTGGTTTTCTCCAAAATGTGAGCAATCCTTTAAACCCCTTTCAATTTTGCACTAGGTAATTTCGATATGTCGTGAATAAAGTTTAGGTTGCACTGGAATTGTGTATATGCTATCAGATTTCATACTCTTTATTTGACAAGCACACATCTATTTAATTATTGTAGTGCTCTCGTGTTAATATGGAATTATTGTTGCTATCATGTCATAAATGTTAGAGTTTAGGCTGCGGAACCTACGTCTCCCATTCAAGGATGCTTGTTTATAAATATGCCGAATGAAATGGCGTTTTATAAGCGAGCAGTCTCGAATTGTCCACATTTTTGGATAGTTTGACGATATATGATTCGGGCAAGTTCCTGAGCTGTGTTGTACAACTTCAGAGTAGATTTCGGTAGCATCTCCCTAATGTTCTCCAGAACACACCCCTCTTGACCAGTTGTCGAGACGTGTATATGGAGAACAGCGGGGAGATGCTGTCGAAATTTTCTCTGGAGTTGTAAACGGTTTAGGAACTTGCCTGAACCATATATCCTCGAATGGGATTAGGACCTAACCTATTTAGAGATTAGGAGTTATCGTTGGTACCCTTGTTTTGTTTCGTTGTAGTCAAAAGATTTGCAAGCTACTACACTAGCTATATAATTAGATTAATTATTTGATATCATGGTTGATGTTGAAAATGTATGTCTCCTATCTAGGGAATTGGAAGCTCTAAACCAGGGAAGAATCTAGGTATCGATCGGGAGTATATATTTTATATATCTTGGAACCTGTCCTCTATTTTGCAAAGGTAATATTAACTGAAATGATGTCTCAATATTTCAAATAACTAGCTAGGTGTCGCTTCAGTTTTTCTTTAATTTATTGTGCGAAGTTTAATTGCAGATGGACCGTGGGGAATGGATGTATCAGAAAAGTCATGTGAGTGCTGAATTTCAGAGGGGTGTTAAGGAGTTCAAAAAAATTGCCAAAGAGGACATGGTGAGGAGGGGGTGTAAACTTCATATATTGTCCTTTCATTGATTGCACCAATCTGAGAAGATTTAACAACTTATCTCAAATTGAGGACCACCTGATTCGACGTGGCTTCATGAGGAATTACACATGTTGGATACAACACGAGGAGACAGGTAGTACCCTTCCGGTATGCAATGAAGAAACGGTGGAATCGGATAACGAGTTGCAGCTTGATATGTTTGAGGATGAGAATTTGGAGCAAATGTTGTGGGATATGGAGGGTAATTACACGGAAAGAGAGTTTGAAAAGTTTAAAAGCTTGATAGAAGACGATACCAAACCGCTGTTCACAGGCTACAAAGCGGAATACACCAAGTTGGGTTCGGTCCTTGCATTGTTTGAACTGAAAGCAAAACACCGTTGGACAGATACAAGTTTCAATGCACTTCTAGTTCTTCTATCGGATCTGCTTCCAGAGGGAAACGAATTGCCAACAAGCATTTATGAAGCGAAGAAGGTACTATGTCCTATGGGAATGGAAATAGAAAGGATATATGCATGTCCGAATGATTGCATCTTGTATCGTAACATACATTAGGAGCTGTACGTTTGTCCAATTTGCGGTGTGCCCCGGTACAAACAAAAGGAGAAGCGTAACGACAAGAAGCGTAAGAGCCGGAGCAACGACGGTGAAGAGGTCACTAAAGGTGCACCGGCCAAGGTATTGTGGTACTTGCCCATCATTCACCGTCTGGAGCGGTTGTTTCCAAATCCCATAGAGGCAAAATTGTTGCGTTGTCATTATGAGTCTCGAAAAGAAGATGGCAAGCTGAGACACCATGCTGATTCGGCTCAATGGAGAAACATCGATTGGAAACATAAGGAGTTTGGTGCCAAAATGGGGAACATAAGATTTGGGTTGAGTACCGATGGAATGAATCCGTTTGGTAACATGAGTAGCCGTCACAGCACGTGGTCAGTTCTGTTGTGTATCTACAACCTCCCTCCTTGGTTGTGCGTGAAGTGAAAGTATATCATGATGTCGTTGCTAATCTCGAGACCCAAATAGTCAGGAAATGATATTGATGTGTACCTTGCTCCACTGATTGAGGATTTGGTAAAATTGTAGAACAAGGGGGTCGTGGTGTGGGATGTGTACAAAAGAGAGCATTTCACCCTACAGGCTATGGTATTTTGCACTATAAATGATTTCCAGACCCTTGGTAATTGGGCGGACTACAGTACAAAAGGAGCCAAAGCGTGTCCTATTTGTGAAGAGGAGACAAAGAGCCTATAGCTGTCGAATTTCAAGAAAACTGTGTTATGGATCACTATAGGTTTCTACCTCGAAGTCATCGATATCGTAAGATGGATGACAAATTTGATAGGAATAGGAAAATTCGTTTGGCCTCGCAACCTATGAGTGGAAGGCAAGTATATTCCCGTGTGGAAGATATCGATATTCAGTACGAAAAGAGATGTAAATCTATTCGTCGTGGTACCATTTGGAAGAAGAGGTCGATATTTTGGGACTTACCGTACTGGAAGGAGTTAGATGTCCAGCATTATATTGATGTCATGCACGTTGAGAAGAATGTCTGCGACAATTTGGTTGGCATCCTGCTGAACATACCTGGGAAGACCAAGCATGGTGTGAATGCTCGTCGCGACATGACCTACATGGGAATCAGGCCCAGGCTTGCAGTGATTGAGGAGGATGGAAAAAATCCATACATCCTTGCTGCATGCTACACCCTGTCCAAGAAGGAGAAAGAAGACCTCTGCAAGTGTCTCCAAGGTATTAAAGTTCCATCGGGCTACTCCGCAAACATTGAGAAGCTTATGTCCATGGGTGATTTGAAGTTGCTGGGCATGAAGTCCCACGACTGCTATGTGTTGATGACCAAAATACTCCCAGTTGCAATCAGAAATATTTTGCCAGAGGATGTCAGGTTTGCAATCACGAAGCTGTGTTATTTCTTCAATGCGATCTCCTGCAAAGTTATTGACCCCGATGTGCTAGAAAACTTACAAAGTGAGGTGGTGCAGACTCTATGTCAGCTTGAGATGCATTTTCCACCATCGTTCTTCGACGTCATGGCCCACCTTGTTGTTCACCTCATCAGAGAGATTAAGATATGTGGACCGGCATTCCTACATTACATGTATCCATTCGAGAGGTACATGGGTATATTAAAGTCCTACGTGAGGAATCGATCGAAGCCTGAGGGTAGTATTGTTGAAGGTTATGGGTCTGAAGAGGTTATCGAGTTCTGTGTGGACTATCTTGGAAAAAGACAAGCAATTGGTGTTCCTATATCTCGCCATGAGGGCAGACTTGCTGGCAAAGGAACCGTTGGGTCGAAACTAACGAGGCCACGGTTTAGTATGTATTGCAAATCACATCTGACAGTCTTGCAGCATAGCACAGAAGTTGCAGGGTACATCGAGCAGCACAAGTTGATATTACGGGAAGAGAATCCACATATGGATGAGCTTTCCATCATGCGGGAACACAACGATAGATTTCTCACATGGTTAAAACAAAAAGCTGAGGTCTCTGTTAGTGAGAATGTCAAATGGTTGGCTGATGGGCCTAGATTTAATGTACAGACATGGCAAGGGTACGATATTAATGGGTAGAATTTTTTTTAAATAATATATTTTAAAATTCAAATTTGAAAAATATACTACGAATTTTTTTTTGCAAAAGTATGCTACTGTCGCCCGTTGGTTGGGCGACTTCCACGTGTCGCCCAACCATTCGGCGATTAGTGGCGGCATCTGCTGGTTCGCTCCCCGAGGGCTTATTAACGAAAAATCGCCTGACCGGGGCGACGGTGTGCTGCTCCCCTTGTCGCCCACCAAGGCGACATTGCCCAAATAAAACGCCACCTCGGTACGAGAGAAGAACAAACGGGAGGAGAAGAAAAAGAAGAGGAGGAAGAAGAAGAAAGGAGGAGAAGAAGAAGAAAGGAAGGAGAAGAAAAGAAGAGCGGCATTTGCACGCAGTAATTTTGTTTACCGCTAATTTTATTTAGTGTTTAGGTTTATGGTTAGGGTTAGGGCTAAGGTTAGAACTAATAGTTTTCGCGGTTGGTTTAGTTTAGTGTTTAGGGTTAGGGTTAGAGTTTGATCTAGTTATTTTCACGATTTATTTTGTGTAGTGTTTAGGGTTAGGGTTAGATATAGTTATTTTCGTGGTTTATTTTGTTTAGTGTTTAGGGTTATAGTTAGGGTTAGATTTAGTGTATAGCAAGAAATCATGGCAGTGTTTAGGAACAAAATGTGGTTAAATCTAGTTATATTTTTAGTCGGTTTGCGGAAATGCATGTAGATCGATATGTTTTTGTACATATAGAAGTGCAAATATATATATTGTTAGGGCTGTAGATGTTTTTTAGAAATAATTTTAATGTACATATTTTTCGCATAGTTTTCGGAATCTAGTTTTGCTCCATAACAATATTTGAACAACTTGAAAATTTAAGGCCGTAATAGTTGTTTGCATCAGAAATGGGCACACTTGGTTTTCAAGTAATGATATTTGTAGGAATGTAGATGTTTTTAGAAATAGAAGGAGAGAGATGTATATTTTTAGGAATGTAGATAGATATATATTTCTCCTAGTAATTAATTTGTGTGTTAATGAATAGGTTCGCAGATATGTCAGAACGAGTTCCTTTTAGAATCTTTTATGGAGAAGGGGTTGTCATGTATGGTTCGGAGGGTGCGGATTTGAGTAACTTTCAGTATGTGGATAGAAGTTTAAGTAGGGTTGAAGAGCGTACATTTGCTGCTGTGTTGAATTAGTTGTCTTATACGTTTCGGATGGAACAAGAGAAGTGTCAGCTAAAGTTATCTTGCCTTTGCACCATGCGAGATGATCTTGTTTATTGGGAGTTAGTTGAGCTGAAGGGAACTGCAGCTTGGAGGTCATATGTGAGGGGGGCGGAGCAACGTGGATGGTGTCGAGTGCTTTTAGTGCAAGCGCATGAAAGGGTTGTTGCCCGCAGACACTACCGGACGCCTTGATGAGTGTAGTGAGCCTCAAAATAAGTTCACTTATGGCGACACTGAAATTGGAGAGTCTAGCTAGGAGCCGCATGTTTAGGGTTGCAATGAGGATATTGGCTACCAGACTGGTGAGCAAGTTGAGATTGGGGATGATGATGGAAACATTGGGCAAGATGCGTGGGGGCAAGTAGACGAAGGTGAGGAAATTGAGGAAGTAATAGCACATATGTAAGAGGAAGACCTTGAATATGAACAAGTAGAAGTGGAAGACGACGATAACTCGGATGAGGAAGATGAAGATGAAGATGTTGGGCCACTTGTGCCAGCAGATTGGAGCACACATCAATTTAATAACCTGGTTGTCAATGAAGGCAATGATACACCTTGGCAGTATAGCGACAATGAGGTGAGACCTAACAGCATGTACCCCACAAAAGAGGCAGTGCAGGATGCTATCAAAGATTGGGCCTTATCACTAAGAAGAACTTTCAGGGTTAAGAAGTCCACCCCAACCTGCTACGACGTGGTGTGCGAGATGCGAGGGTGCCCTCGAGAGTGCACGCGCACAAGCCCAAATGGGGCACCCACGGCTATGTTCAAGGTTGAACAACATAGTTGTATGGTGAGGAAACCCCGTGGCTCACAGAACCTCGTCTTAGGGTATATCGCGAGTGTCATGTACCCGAGATAGTTGAGAACTGAATTTTGAGTCCGTGCTATGATCCGAGCAATTGAGAACAGATTTCAAGACACAATTAGCTACGGAAGGCATGGCGAAGCGTAAGGCCTTGGAAATGAGATTTGGGAAATTTGAAGACTCGTACCATAATCTACCCGACTTTGCTCGCTTGCATTCTGTGGAAGAAATCTGGTACTTTTATGATTATCGATCTGTCCGTCAAGGAAGTGGCCGAAAAGAGGCATCTGAAGAGAGTTTTCTTCGCATTCGGAGCTTGCATTAGGGCGTTCTATCACTGCCGTCCATTGTTGTGTGTGGACGGCACATTCCTGACCGGGAAATACAAAGGACAAATAATGATAGCTGTGGGCGTCGACGCGAACAACCAGATTCTGCCTATTGCCTTTGCCTTTGTGGAAAGCGAGAACTATGAGAGTTGGCTGTGGTTCCTGCGGAACTTGAAGATCGGGGTGGTGAAGACTCGCCAACATGTGTGCATACTGCATGACAGGCATCTTTCCGCTTAGTGCCATCGCAGACGCTTGCAAACGGGGAAGAGAAGCCATTTCCCTGGGCTGACTTGCAGAGCCGATGGTGCATGAGGCATTTAGGCGCGAACTTCTATAAGCAGTTCAAGAACAAGGAATTGATGAACATGTTCAAGAGGCTATGTAAGCAGAACCAAGATACAAGTTCCGTACTCTTTGGAAGAATCTTGATGAGCTAACAAAAAAACACAAAGAGACTACTAGCGATGTAACACGAGAGCAGTGAGCCTTTATTCCCTCCGCAACAGAAGATGAGGCGACGAGTCATCGTCATGCAAAGGCCGATCAAATGTTTCTGACCGATAAAGCACGAGCCCAAAGAGAAGTGGTCATTGTTACATGACACACATGGTGCTAGATACGGTGTCATGACGACCAACTTGGCGGAGGTGTACAACTGGGTAATGAGAGGGATGAGGTGTCTCCCGTTGGTAGCAATTGTCGAGGGAGTGCTGCGGGGTACAACCAAGTATTTTGTGGATAGGCATAAAGTCTGTCAAGTAGTAATGAGAGATGGGAATGCCTTGTACTCAAGCATGATAAGTAAATACATGGATGAGAAGAGTAATAAGGCGGGCAAGCATAGAGCTATCAAAGTAGGTTCACGAACACTGCGCTTCGAAGTGATATGCAGAGATAAAGGACGGTGGGGAACAAATCAGAAGGTTATCACCCAAGAGTGCATCTTGTAGGCTGAATGTCAATGCTCGTGTAACAAGCCCCTCCTGTTGCACAGGCCATGTTTTCATGTGATAGCTGCATGTGCATTATTTGGAATGCGACCGGTACATATCTATCGAATATTTTACAAAGGAAAAGGTGATGGCAACACAGGGGCAGGAGTCAGATGGTTATGGTGTTGTCGGTTCTTTCACCACAACCCCGGTGTCGATGAAAGGTTCGGGTCCCCGACTTTGATGCAAGATCATACAAAGGAGGCCGCCGCAAAACCAGCGATCGGGAATGATATGGATGAGTCCAAACCGTAAGCGTGAAGAAATGTTCGCAGTGCAGCGAACAGTCACACGCTCAAGAACCGCCACCACATAACGAAGAGGATGAAGGAGGAGATGGCAACCCGACGGCGGGGAAGGATCGTAAATGCGCAAGGTGTGGTGGACGATGTCGTCGGACTACCGGAGAAGCTGTTTGAACTATTAGATGCTATATGTCAAATTAATATTTTGTTTATGTAATGTGCGTTGCAATCTGTTTTAATATAATTTGATGATGTAATGTGCGTTGTAATCTGTTCTAATATATTTTGCTGATGTAGTGTGCGTTGTAATCTATTTGATTAGAGTTTGTGGACGCTTGTGTATTTATTTGTACGCATTTGGTTCGATGTATTGTTCTGATGCTTGTGTATTTATTTGTACGCATTTGGTTCGATGTATTGTTCTCATGTTTGTGTATTTATTTGTACGCATTTGGTTCGATGTATTGTTCTGATGCTTGTGTATTTATTTGTACGCATTTGGTTCGATGTATTGTTCTCATGTTTGTGTATTTATTTGTACGCATTTGGTTCGATGTATTGTTCTGATGCTTGTGTATTTATTTGTATATAACTTTCTTTTTTGTAATTTGCAGGTATGGCTCACCAGGCTGTGGATGACGACTGGCCCTTTGAGTTGTTGGACCCAGTCGTTGACGGTCGTCACCGTGCACACTTCGCCACCGCTTCAGCAGAGGAGGGACAGGACCCTCAGGAGCTGGGCGTGCTACGACCGAGGCCACCGCGGAGCTCGACCCTCGATCCACGCTGGATCCCTGTGTAACGATTTATCTTTTAATTTCAAAATATTCCCGATGCAGTATCATAATCTGTTTTAATTAACTAGTGCGGTGCTCATATTAATCTAATATTTTTGTTTCATAGGCTGCGAGCAGCAGGATTGCTGCCACTGGCACGGATGTTGGAGGCGCACGCAGGTGCGCAGGGAGGGACGCGAGCCACGGTTCCCGCTTGAGTCCCTTCTCACCGCTCTCGTGGATCGGTGGAGACCGGAGACGACACCTTCCACTTACATCGGAGAGACGGCGATCACTTTGGAGGACGCCTCCTACCTCCTCGGTCTCCCGATCATTGGTGACCCTGTGGTGCCGCAAGACGCCGACCACTGTGGCGGGATGAGGTACATGCGCGGTTCCATGGTGTGCTACCGCCTGCCGCGTACCGAGTCTTCACCAGCACCCATGGTCCCACACACAGGTGGCTTCGACAGTTCGTGGTAAGCAACTAACCATTCAAACTTAACTTCACATATATATATTGGCTAGACTAATAAGAAAACTTAAATTTACAGGCGGAGCACATCGTCGAGCCTGCGGACGAGCAGAGGGTGAGCCGCCACCTTGAGGCGTACCTGCTCTGGCTGTTTGGCTGGTGCATGTTCACGAGCTCCCACGGGGATAGCGTGGACAGGCACTTCGTCCAGTTCGCGAGGGCGATCGCGGACGCACCCCTTGACGCCGTGCCGCAGTACTCCTGGGGGTCAGCGGTCCTCTGCGCGACGTACCGTGGGCTCTGCGACGGCTGTGGGCGGATCGCCGACGGGTCGATCCTCACCGGGTGTCCACTGCTTCTGCAGCTATGGGCATACGAGAGGTTCCAGATCGGGCGCCCCAGGATCGACACGAGTCCTCTTCTACGCGATGGTGACGACGATGTCGACGCACCGACTATGGGCACCATCTGGTTCTACCGACGGGTAAGATATTGCAAACCACGGTTGTGAAACCTACGCTTTAACATTTCTCAGTACTAATTGTAATGTTGATTTTTTTGTCGTCACTGCAGCCTAGGTGGGCACACGGCACGGGGCGGCTTAGCTACCCGCAGTTCGTCGCTGCCTTCGACCACCTCACCGAGGACCGCGTACGCTGGACGCCGTACACAGCGGGAGACGTCGGGCTACGTGTGCCGGGTGGATTGTCCACCCTATGCACACGCGACGCGACGTACTGGCGTACACGTCGGTTCCTCATGTTCGACGTCCTGGTCGAGGGCTACGCTGTCCATCGAGTGATGAGGCGATTCGGCTCACGATGTGAGTTCCCGGTCCAGGTCACCGGCAGGTCCCACACGGCGTCCACACGTAAGTTCCCTACATCGTTGTTCTCTAATATGTACGGTGTAATGACATGTAATAATGCTATATTTTTGCTTATCCGCAGGCAGACTAGGAGGGGCGGAATGGGGCACCCCATGGCACGTACGTATGGCGCCATGGGTCGAGGAGTGGGGAGGAGCCTTGGACGACGTCCATGCCGAGGATGCGCCGTACGACCCGCAGACGTACCAGGGGTACCGACAGTGGTACACTTCCGTAGCCGTGTGCGTTTGGTACGTGTCGACTGGATCCTCCTAGACACATCCCGTGGTGAGGACACGTATCCCCGCCATACGGACTCGGTTCTGCACGGTGCGGTAAGTTTCGTCTAATGTACGACGTATTTTCATATTGCATTTTCCAGATTAATGTGTTAGGTTAATTCGTAATGTATTTTTCAGACTGATGTGCTAGCCCGGTACTACGAGGAGTCCGGGAGCTTCCTGTCTCATCTGTCTCGTGGGATAGACGTGACCAGGGAGGATGTGACCTCCTTCTTCGCGAGGTTCAGGGAGAGCGCCAGACGCACCCTCGAGTTGGCAGGTTGCCGCACGCCTCGCGATGTGGCTGACGGCCCTCGCGGCGTGCCGCCATCGCAGCGAGGAGTGCTCGGTACTTCTTCACACCCCACGTCCTCCCGTCCCACCGTCCACGCCGACTTACGCGACAGGCGGCTGCTGGACACGCATTGGTCTAGCCCCTCACGCCGGAGGTAAGCTCTTCGCCACACTTCGTATGTTTTCTAATTATTTCTTGAATGTTACCAACAATTCTTCACTTCTTACAGCTCACAGCACGATGGTTCTCCTCACTGACTTCACCGCCCCGGCGACTACGAGGGCAATTTGATGATCTGGCCCATGCGGATTTCGACCTCGGCGATGGTGGCGTGTCGAGATACTTCGTTGGTCGGATGTGCCGGATCATCGCAGATTGTGGAGCACCACCACCGACGCAGCCTTCTCGATCGACGACGCTACACCTCCGGCTAGACCACGAGGGCCCACCACCCACCGGTGCGGTTGGCGTACTCAAGACGGGCAGGTTCGCAGGAGGCCCGCCCACCACGAGGAGGTGCCTGTAAGCGGGGCGCCGATGGTTTGTATTTGGCTTATGTATTTTGGCTTATGTATTTGGTTATTACGTTGTGACGTACTTTGCATCTTATGTACTTATTTGTATCGATATATTTTCCTTATGTTAGTAACCCGTACTTTTGGTTATGAACTATTGTTATTCTTTATTCTGATAGCCCCGCTTTCAAGCATGGCGAAGTACTATCGTCGTGACTTTTGAGCGAATAGCCTCATGCATCGACTTTGGCGACCTTGTCGGGCCGATGGGACAGGTCACATGCATCGGCTTTGGCGGCCTTGTCGGACCGATGGGACAGTCACATGCATCGGCTTTGGCGACCTTGTTTCGGCCGATGGGACAGTCACATGCATCAGCTTTGGTAGCCTTGTCGGGCCGATGGGACAGGTCACATGCATCAGTTGTGTGGAGCAGCCCCTCGGCACCACTATAAAAGCGGCGAGAGGTAGACATCCAACACCGCCAAACAAGCAATACACGCCGGTGAATCTTCACAAATTAGGGCGCGATGTCGTTTCTCGTCGCCTCTTGAAGCGAAATTCATCCCACCCCGAGTACCCGGATACTAGTAGCGTTGACACCCCAGTTCTGCCGAAGTTGCCCCGACCCAATTGCGACTGCAACCTTCCGGCGAAGATGATGCAATCTACCCACAGAGAGACGGCCGCCCGTGCTCACTACTATTGTGCCCGCTCTTACCGGGTAGACCTGCTAGTGTCCATACAATACAGAGTAACATTACCATTTCATGCATCGTTCTTTCTTTTCTCAGCACAACGACCGGTGTTGCTTCTTCCAATGGATCGACGGGCCGAACGGCGTGACTCACGAATTTGTCCACAAGCGCCACGACGCGAACCCGCCGCCGAGAACTTCAACCGGTGGGAGAGGCCGCCAGATCGCCCCATTCTAGAGCGATCGAGTTCGGGGCGGTGGGCAAGAGGCCAACCAATCGGTGAGTTTCATGCGACGAACTCATGCTTCACTCACAAAGTAGTAATTCTAAACCAGTTCATCATACAGGAGTTCAAAAGAAAATTGTGAAATTGCTCGAGTCAAAGGAGAAACCTCCTCGGGGCCACCCAAAGCCCGACTTTTGCGAACACGGCCTTGAGCGATGGTTGATACCGCCACGATGAACTAGCGGACCGGAGATTCTACCGGTACCCTTGGCCGAGGATGAATGGTGCGGCTACTTCAACTGGGTGGACCGGAGACGTACCACCCACATCTCAAACTTCCTGCGGGATAGCTGGGGAGCAACCCTCCCGTGGTGCTACTACCGCCCGAAAAGCCGGACCGAGTACGCCACGGTGTTATTCAGCGACCACAGCGGGCATCTTGTATTGATCGCAGGCACGCTTCCGGTTGTACGAGGACAAGCCCAACACACACCTCCTGCACCAATAATGGAGTGCGAGCTAAACAGAGCAGCGTCTCGGCAAGTCTCCGCCAACGCCAACGCAACAGAGGCGCAAGAGGTACCTCCTCTCAAGAGGAAGGGACAAGGAAGCGGTAGCCGAGGTCCGCACCACGCAACAAGTCCTTGACGCTTACGCGAGACCATCCGGAACCGGGTGGTATAAACATAGGGACGCCGAATCGGTATGACAAAAAAATTATGTCTTACACACCCGAGACGTACGGCATAGGCCACCCAATCGGCGACACCTGGGAGCACTGCGGATCCCCGTGGAGTTCTTTCATAGTGGGGATTGAGCAGTGTCCGAGGACAAATCGCAAAATTTACACGGGTCAGGTAATATGCAGAAAATGTAGGACATCATTCTGGCTATACCCAGATAGGCGGAACGATCATCTGTTCCACCATGACAAACACTGCTTTCGTTAGTTAGTTAGTTCGTCAAGCAATTTTTTCACTGTTGTAATGCCCTTGTAATATAATCTAGTCTATTGCTTATTTTACCATCTGAACTTTCGGTGCATTTGCCCTCATGTATATTCAACAAATAGTTTAACACATGATTACAAATCAAAGTTTAATAACGCGATTTAAGGGCATGTATCAAAGATCAAATGTGGTCCACTATTCGTAAAAATACAGTTTAGACATGACATTTTACGGGGCGCCGAAAAGGCTAAAAAACATTGCCGACTATATTACTTAGGGTTGTTGTGGAAATTAGATGCAAAGCAAGCTGTAAATTACATATTTCTCCATAATATGGAAGTGCATGTATCAAAGATCAAATGTGGTCCCCTGTTCGTAAAAATACAGTTTAGACATGACATTTTACGGGGCACCGAAAAGGCTAAAAAACATTGCCGACTATATTACTTAGGGTTGTTGCACTAGTGGAAATTAGGTGCAAAGCAAGCTGTAAATTACATATTTCTCCATAATATGGAAGTGCATGTATTAAAGATCAAATGTGGTCCACTGTTCGTAAAAATACCGTTTAGACATGACATTGTACGGGCCGCCGAAAAAGCTAAAAACCATGCACTCTACTTGTTTAAGGGAATTTTCAAAATTATTTCAATCCTAAATCTGTTTATCCAAAAATTTTATTCTTTAAGTCTCTCAGATTTTTTTCCTAAAATTTGTAAATTTTCTGGCCAAGTCGCCCTGCCATTGGGCGATTTATTCATGTCACCCTACCAGTGGGCGACTAGTGACGTGTCGCCGTTCCATTGGGCGACTAGTGACGTGTCGCCCTACCATTGGGCGACCTATTTTCTGAGTCACCATGTTGCCCTACCATAGGGCGACAAGGGTACATTTTTGCAATTCTTTTTTTTCGTGGTATATTTCTGCAATTTGAATTATAAAATATATTATTTAAAAAAAATTCTTAATGGGTACACCTTTTACACCGAAAATCAGGATGCGAAGAGTACTGTTCAAAATAGTGGTGTAAGCATAGATGCTTTGTCCGATGAACACCACTCAAAAGGAGGATTCTCAATGGCAATAAACTCTTACTACGGAATGATCGAAGAAATTTGGGAGCTCGATTACGGAATATATCAAATTCCATTGTTTCGATGTAAATGGGTGGGACTTCCACATGGAGTGAAGGTCGATAAGAGAGGTTTTACTCTTGTGGATCTGAATAGACTCACCTACAAAGATGACCCATTTATACTTGCGAAGCAAGCAACTCAAGTCTTCTACATACGTGATCTCGCCAATCCGAGGTTGCATGTCGTCCTTCATGGCAAGCGGCGGATTGTTGGTGTTAAAAATGTCATAGATGAAGAAGAATACGACCAATTCGATGAAATACCTCCATTTGCAGATGGGGCCTGTCTTAGCGGGGTCGACAACGACACACATGGAACCAATTACATACGAGTAGATCATCAAGAAGGGAAGTATTGTAAACAAATGGACAATTGTAAATAAATGGACTGTTGTAATGATTGTGTAACATCCCAAAATCTGCTCAAAAATTATTTTATTGCTTAAATGTGCATTTATGATTTTCTGGAATTTAATTGGATTTTTCTGGATTTATTTGAATTAATTTTAAATTAGGAATATTGACCTTTTGTTCAAATCTATTTAAATTTATGCAAAGTTAAAATAAAGTTTTGTCAAAAATATTTTATTTAAGTCCAGAATGTCTCAAAGTATTTTTGGGATTTTTCCTGATAATTTATTTGCCTAAAACTAAATAAATGAATTTTGGAATTGTTTTAAATCAAAAATCGTTTTAAAAGCGGGTGAACAGTAGCGGGCCGGCCCACAGCCGTGCGACCCAGACAGCCGCGTGGCCCAGCCTCCTCTGCGAAACCCTAGCCGATCGCAGCCGTTGATCCAAGCGACGGGCCAGATTAGATCGCATCGAGTGGATCCGGTCCGTTCATCGTGCCACGTGGACGGTTCCCGTGTGTCGTCTCCGAGCGAGACTCAGGCGCCGCCGCCGTGTCCGAGAAGGACACCGCCGCCGCGTCGGTTGGGATTCCTAGCGCCGTACGCGGCCGTCGAGGGCTATTTAAGGGGGCCGCAGCTTTCCCGAGGATGGTCTTTGCGTGCCGCAGCGATTGATCGGAGTCGTTCGTGAGAACCCTCGTAGATCGCGCCTGGGAGCTCACCGTGGGTCGTTGCACGCACCACCGCTCGTTTCGTGCCTTTGCGCCGTGGTTTAGCCGTTTCTCGCTGCTTGGGATCCGGATCCGAGACCGCTGTGTCATGGCGCATCGGTGCGAGGAAGCAGCGCCGCCATTTCGTCGCCGGAACGCCATCACCAAGGTCGTCGCCTCCAAGTCCGGTGGAGCTACGCCGCCGCACCGCCATCGCCGTGTTGAAGCTTCGGGAGCCATCAGATCTCTGGTGAAGGGTTGAGATCGTGCCACATCGCCGCGTGAACAGTGAACCTCTCCGGTAAGCGCTAGCCGTTAGATCAGGGTTGGCGGTCAGGATTTAGCCACGTAAGCCCGGATCTGTAGCCGTTAGATGCGTTATGTGTGGTAGATTTTGCATCGCAGAGAGGGACCAATCGGGTTGCGACGCGTGTCGGCGCGTAATGCGAGGCGCCGTGGACTCTGTCCACGGTGGACCAAAGGAGGTCCCGTGGACCGAGTCTATGGACCGGAACACGTGTCGGTGTCTGATTGGTTCGGGCTTTTGCTGACGTCACGCTTGCGCAATAAACCTGTTTTCAATTTAAAAATAATTCTGTTAATTCTGATTTTCTAATTTCTGCAATTTTAGTATTTATCCAAACTTCAAAAGGCTATATCTTTTGCGTTTTAACTCGGATTTGAGTGATTCAAATTTCTAAAAAATTTTAAAATTGAGATATATTTAATGGTGAATTTTAATTGATTTTTGGAGTTCATTTGCTCTCTGTTTTGGTATTTATTTGCTTTTCTCCTTCGGTACGCGTAGACGTTGAATTGTGCGACGCTTCGGAGGAAGATCCAGCAACTCAAGAGCAAGCTTCAGAATCAAGATCATGACCTATTCCAAGGCAAGTTGTGCTTTGATCATGTTGAACCCATGTTTATAAAATTGCTATACTTGTTTACCCTATTGCATATTATTTCAAGTATACAATTGTTTCAAATTAAATTGGGCTTAGCTAATATACCAATTTGATCTATACCCTACCTTGTCATTGTATGCCATGATCCATTGTCACCCTAGATTGGTTCAATATAGTTGGTTAGTAAATATAATCAACATGGGATTGTTAGATCGTATTAGTTGCTTAGCCATGCCACGTCATCACATGTGTCAGAATCATTGATAATTAATCTTGATTAATGAATATGGAATAATGTTATGAACTTGTGTGTCATGTGGGATCACACGATGAGATTGAGTTGTTGTGGCGAGTCATGTCACGCAACGATGTTGAATTGTTGATGGCATGTGGTGCTTGGTAATCAATTGGGTGATACTCATTTAGATTGGGGCAAGTGACAAGGGGCGAGTATGCCAAGGTGGGCCCGATGGGCAGAGGGTATGAGGATGTCTTGCCTTGATCACTCTAAGGACTTAACCTTGCAAGCCTTTGACCTGAGTCAATCATGCAACCACATGTCTGGTATGGGCCAGCCTAGCTGAGTAATTTGCAATGTCTTAATTTTGGTACTATCGTGGTCGGTGTGAGTTCCCGAGTTTTGGAGTAATTCACATGGCGCAAGGGGGGGGCCCTGGTTGTGGTTTTCAGACCCACCAGTGTTGAAACCTTAGCGGGTAGTACTGGATTAAGCCAGAGTATTGTAAAGGATTTGTCATGTCTCTCCGCCGAAACACCAAAGGAAGTGTGTTAACCCGGAAGGCACCAAGAGACGATCATGTCACGTGGGTAAAGTGCATAACCTCTGCAGAGTGTGAAACTATTCGGATAGCCGTGCTCGCGGTATTGAGCAATGCTCGGGAATTACAGTTAAGGGTTAGCTTAATTAAATGGACAACTTGGTTGGGATGGCAGAATGCCATGTGGAAGATGGAAATTGATTTAGGATTGGAAATTTGGTTTACTTGAGAAATGCTGAATCTATCTATTATTGTTATTTGTTTTAGAGTCTTTGCAATCTATTTATTGTATTTGTTCGTAAATGCTGCTTTGTTGCAAAATAGCCATGATAGCCTATCCTTTGGAATAAACCTTGCATATAGCTATGTTAGAATTGCATTCTGTGCACAACTTGTTGAGTGCTTTAAGTACTCACCCTTGCCAACAATAACATCACCAGTTGAAGAGTCTACATCAATGTTGGAGGAAAGATTCCAGGAGGAGACGAATGTTTAGGGCGCAAGCCTTGTCAGTTGCCTGTGGTATACTGAGGGGTTGTCTACGTTTTCATTCTGCTGCAGTTTAATATGTTATTCAGCCTTGCAAGGCATAGTCATGTAAGTTGACCATAAGGTCATTCAACTAGTAGTATATAATATATGATGTCTTTCATAATATTTCCGCTATGTATGATTGTGATATTTACTGATGTTGAGCATGTGTGCATAGCGTGATCCTGGACTAGTGCAGTATACACAGAGGTTCCGAGTTTGCATATTCGGTTCCCGACAGATTGTTGCTAATCTCACTGTTCCATTATGTATATAAAATATTTTGCAATGCTTGCAGAGTAGAAGTCCAAGTTCAATTGCTTGTTGTGGCTCCGATGGAAATTCAACATGTCTCTATGCCTAAAAAGCACATTGGTCCATATCCTGTGAAAGAAAATTCCTTCCAACGCAATTCTTGCTTAGAAAGCTTGTAAACAGTGCAAAGTTCATTTCTGCAAATTTTCAAACAATTTGGGCTTACTTTGAGAAAGTTTTGACTTTCGTACGCTTTACTCCTACAAATTGAATTTCGGCATATCTTGTTAATGCTAACTATTTTTTCAAAAATTCTTTTGAGAAAAGCTTTTTAGTATCCCACAGTATATTTCTACAAAATTTAAAATAATTGCAACTATAATTGTGATAGTTATGGCCTTTTTTATCTTTGATAAAAAAAGGACTCATAATACAGAATTCCTAATTTAGGTAATATGTCATGTGCTCATCCGTGTCGGTTTTTTTATAAAAGCGATACGAATATTGAGAAATCAGTGTGAGTTTTTTTTATAAAAGTGATACAGATATTGAGGAATCAGTGTCGGTTTTTTTATAAAAGCGATACGGATATTGAAGCATCAGTGCCGGTTTGTTTATAAAAGCGATACGGATATTTAAGAATCAGTGTTGTTTTTTAAAAGCGATATGGATATTGAAGAATCAGTGTCGGTTTTATTTACGAAAGCGATACGGATATTGAAGAATCAATGTTGGTTTTATTTACAAAACCGATACGGATATTGAACATCAATGTCGGTTTCATTTACAAAAGTGATACGGATATTGAAGAATCAGTGTCGGTTTTATTTACAAAACTGATACGAATATTGAACATCAGTGTCGGGTTTTAATGTAAAACCGATACGGATAGTAATCATTAGTGTCAGTTTTTCTTACAAAACCAATACCGATATTGAAGCATCAGTATCGGTTGTTGTAGTATAGCCGATTGAGACGTCCATATATGGGCATTTTATTCCCACGCCCAGCCTCATTTTATTCCCATGCGCATCCTCCATCTCCTAACCCTAGCTAGCTCCCGATGCCCCGCCCGGACGTGCCACCCGCCGGATGCCCGCCCGCTCCCCTCCTCGCCCCGCCCGGCCTTGACCGCCTCGCCCGACGCTCGTCGCCCCACCGAACACCCCAAGCCCCTCCTCGATGCCCGTCGCCCGTCACCCGCCCGATGCCCAGCAGCCTCGCCCCAACCGGACGCCCGCCGCCCCTCCTCGCGCCCGCCCGCCCGCCCGCCGGCCAAGCGCTCCGTCGCCCGCCTCGATCTTACCGCCTTGCCTGACCACCCAGCCCGGCGCCCCAACGCTGCTGCCGGACATCTAATCGTAATGTTTAGTTTGGTAAAGTTAGTAGTTTACTAATCCTAATGCTTCTCTAATTCTCTATTGTTACTAGTTTTAGATTAATAATGCTGTCGTCTTTACTAATGCGACTGTTTGGTACCTTAAAATGCACAAAATTGCAATAAGGCAGGAGGCTAATTTTCCTTATGTGAATGTGTGCATGACTGAAGCTTGTGAAATCATTATATATGTTTAGTTCAGTTACTTTTCATTTTGTCCTTTAAATCTCATTTTTGTATAGTTGTAGTGGATATTTGTTTTGTTTTTACATTGAATTCTATTTCTTTTGGATTTGTTTTTACAACAAGTTTGAATGGTGATTAAACAATTCCAAAAAAAACAAAGAAGCAAGGATCCCCTGAGTTTATTTAGGCACTATAACGAATGCAGTGCTCATTAGATTTACTAATTTTTGTAAAGGCCAAGTGCAAATTCTGAAGCCACATATTAAGCCATTATATTAGCTAGTAACCTGGAGTTTTATTCTCGCTCCAGAAACAATGGCTTTTGTGCATACTCCATGAACTCTCCAAAATCATAACCTGGTGTGCATCTTATAGTCAAGATTATCGTCCTGGTTTTAGTTTTTCAAATTTATTTCTAGAATGCCATAACAGCAGAAAAATTATATTATCACAGGTTCAAGTGTTCCAGCGACAGCTCGAACTTTTGCTAAGGAACTAAAGAAACCTGTTTTTGTTCAGTGTGTACGTGCCTTTGGTGATCTTCTGGCAATACTGAAGTAAGACATGGAAATATGTTCTTCATTACCTTTTTTTTCCAGAATGGAAATATATACTGAAGAAACCTGTTTTTGTTCAGTGTACATGTTTTAGCATTGCATCATCTGACCTAATGTGATTAACAGAATGTAACAAAACTAAATAATCTAAGCCATGACTAAGTTTCTTACTTGCTTGGTACAATTATTCTAGTTATCTTGAGTACAATTATTGTCTGGTTATGCTAGTTATCTTTTTATGCTTCTATCCAAGGTATTTCTATTCAAGCCAATTTTGCTTGCTTCGTACATATTTTTTAAGCTATGTTAGAATGCTAATTTTGTTAATGAGTTTTCTTTAATGTCTTTTTTTGGTAATATAATCAACATTACAGTTTAGGCTGCGGAACCTACATCTCCCGTTCGAGGGTGCTTGTTAATAAATATGCCGATCGAAATGGCAATTTATAAGCAAGCAGTCTTGAATTGTCCACACTTTTTGGACAGTTCGAGGATATGTGGTTCGAGCAAGTTTCTGAGCTATTGTACAACTCCAGAGTAGATTTCGGTAGTGTCTCCCTGGTGTTCTCTGGGTACACACCCCTCTTGGCCTTTTGTCGACACGTGTATCCGGAGAACAGCGGGGAGATGCTGCCGAAATTTTCTCTGGAGTTGTACAATGGCTTAGGAACTTGCCCGAACCACATATCCTCAGATGGGATTAGGACCAAACCTATTTAGAGAATAGGAGTCATTGTTGGTACGTCTTTAGTTGGTCAACAGATAGACTTTTCTTCTAAACAATTAAATGCTATGAATTATCTGTTCATCTGTTCCTTTTACATGATTTATTGTCAAGTGCACATAATAGCTATGAATTGCTTTCTCTCATATCAAATATATGATCATGTCAGATAAAAATACCCAAAATATCACAATTAGAGAGCATCGGCTCATCACTAGACAGAGTAGAAGGTGCTACTGAGGGGCCGAGTAAGGTGAGGAAGGCCCGAGGACCAAACAAAGGGGCCATAGGGAGAACGCCGCAGGTTCTCCACTTCAATGCCACGGTGGTCTGCACGGGTCCTCCCAAGTACAAGGGTCGATACCGGTCATTCTCGACCAATTAGCGAGGGAGAGAGTGCCCATAACTGTTAAGGATTGGAGAAAGGAAGTCAGTGCCGACCAGAAGAATCGGTTGTGGGACGAGGTTAAGCGTAAATGGATTATAGAGGAGGAAGATGAACGCAACGAGAGGCGGTACGCCTTGAAGAGGATGGGTGTGGCCTTAAGGCACTTCAGGGTCCTCATGCACAGTGAGTATATGCTGAAAGGCCGTACACCATTCGAGAGGCATCCATTCGTGACTCCTGATGTTTGGGAGGAGTTCACAAGGATGAAGGGTACGCCCGAGGCAGAGCAGCTGAGAGAGAGAGGAACACCACTATCCAAAGGAATAACACGCACCCACACCACCTCGGTACAGGCGGCTATGAGGGGAAGAAGGCAGAGTGGCGCGACTAGCCGAGGAGTGCGCGAACTCCGGGACGACGATGCCTTACTCCCACATATGTGAGGAGCGGGCACGCAACTGGGTATTAGCGAGGATAAAGAAAATCGTCGACACGCAACTTGTAGCTGCAAATCCCGCTTCCGTGCACGTTATCTCCACCATCGTAAGACATCTAACTTAGTACATTGCAGTTGAACCAACTTGTTGTATTTTAGATCTAATTCGTACTCGCTTATTACAGGAGGAGATAAGCCAGCGAAAAGAGCAGGGGACCTTTTAGAGCTAAGGGTCAATGGATATCCTGTCATCTGCAATCGGGAAGCCTGACCATAAGGGCCGGGTGCTCGCCGCAGAGGCAGGGCATACGAAGAAGTCCTACTTCCAAGATGACGCTTCGAGTGCTAGATCAAGATCATAGGAGGCACGTGTGGAGCACCTCAAGAACACGCTTGTCGGGGATCGGTCACCCTGACACATGTCCAGCCCCCCGGGACTTTAGAATGTTTTCCCCAATCTCGGAGGGTTGTTCCCGAGCTCGAGGGGAGGTCTCCCCGAGCTCAGGGGACGGTTCCTGAGCTCGGGCGAGGGCCTTCACCAGTGCATGCTGGCTCCCGCAACCTCCTCGACCTCGGCGCCTTCGACCCGACCTCCAGCATAGTATTCCCCTTTCTTATGTAACATGTCAGGTCCCCTGCGTGGGAACTAGGGCCCAACAACTCCTGTTAGATCCCCTGTGTGGGAACTAGGGCCCAACGACCCCTGTCAACTCCTCTGCGTGGGAGCTAGGGTCAACCGTTCCACCAACTCCTGTCAGTTCCCCTGCATTAGAACTTGGGCCAGCAACTCCTGTCAGCTCGCAGACATCACCCGACGTTGGCATTCGAGATCAACGCTCAGGGGTCTATAAAGCGCCGGACTACCCCGATCATAAAGATAGGCAAGAAGCAAGCAGAGGACACGGAGAAACAAGAAGCCACAACACAAGAAAAAAATGGAACACACTCACACGCTACACCACCTCACCGAGCTCCCCCTCGGTCATCACTTTCGAGTGGCCCCAAGGTCGAGCTCTCTGTTAGTCCTCCCCCGAGGAGCTTTTAGTCACCTTTTGCCTACGGGCAAGACTGGAGTAGAGCTATTACCCAACCAGGGGCTCGAACCAATATAAACGCTGTGTCCCCTGTTCGCTTGTCCTTCTTCCCCGAGCTATGTGCCTGCCGACGCTCCATCCTTCCCGGACGAGCATGACTCTGGGCCTCTCCCCTTTACACGATCCTTCCCCCCTTCTTTGCGGTTGATAGTCCCGATCGTCGACAGCTGGCGCCCACCGTGGGGCCCGAAGTTTCGTTTGTCCGAAGTTCGTCACATCAGTGTCATCAGCATCTCCAGCTTCGCCAGCGGCATGTCGCTATCAGCAAGTGATGAGGACATCACTACTACAGATATGACCACATTTGGTTGTGCCTACTCCAACACATCATCCACGGGCCAAGAAGAGAGAGAGATCAAATCCATCACGTTCTGGAATCCAATTCGGCCTCCTGAGACAGCACCGACTTCAAATATGAATAACTTTTGCATACGGACTCCGATTTGGGTGAACTTGGACTTGATTGAAAGCTTACAACGAGATCTTTCCAATGGATCTAATCTCAGGCCCAGATTCATCGTACATCAACCGGAATCATTAAAACAATGTACTACAAAACTGTTTTGGGCTGTTTCGGGCCTTGTAAGTGTTTTGGGGCCCAAGCCCAAGTTGTGTGCATCCCCCCTGGCTGCACACAACCCTAGGACGTCCCTCCCTGTTATAAACTTAGTAGCCACCGCTTTAGATACTTGGGTTTTGTTTGATTAGTTTAGCCAAGAGCAAACTTTGTGTCTTCGAGTTGTGCTGGACAGCCACCTTGTCAAGACCTTCAATAGAACCCCACCTTATTTTGGCCTTCAATTCTTATTTGCAATTTCAGATTGCTTTTACCATTGTTCTTGCTTGTTCTTCGTTGCTTGTAGAATTGAACCTCGTGTTCAGTTGATCGTGCCTACGGCAAGATCAATAACACTCGAGTTGGTTTAGCGATTGCTAAGGCGCATCGTCGTAAATGACGTTGTAGTCGGATCGTCAAAGTCGGTTCCACCCAAATCGATAGTTATCGCTCTCATCGAAAGATCGGGACACAACCTCGCATCGGGTGGTATCGAGGCGCCAAGTTGCTCGGTGAGAGATTCTATATGTAGATTAGTTTTTGTTTTCTGTCCTAAATTGAAAATTACTCCACAAAAATTCAACCTTTAGATTCAATCTGTTATTTTAGTGAGTTTTGTTAGGTTTTGATCCATTAGAGTCCTTGTTTTAGTTCTTGATTGTTTTTCCTTCGCGTAGCTTTTCTTTCAATCTGTCCAAGATACTTTGTTTTGTTCATAACTTTCGCATCTGAGCTCGGATTCTAGTGTTTTTGCACTTTTTGAAACCTGAGAACGATCTTCACAAAATCATAGTTGGGCATGAACTCTAATTCTGGACCTAAAGCTGTTTAATCTGGATATCAAAGTTGTTGAAGCAAGTTATACTTCCAATCGGATCGGTTCGGTATTTTGATCATAATTCTCACGTCCGAACTCCGTTTGGGAAGTTTTATACTTTCCTGAATCCTTAAAGAGTCCTCTACAAAAACGTTTTTGGGTGTCCTTTCTGATTCGGATTCCATCAAACCGAATTTGATTCGGATTCGAATTGGTCCCATGGGCTAAAATTGGGAGTATTCATGCAGTTCGGTTTTTGAGCCATAACTTTCACACCCGTGCTCCAAATTGCATGTTCTTGTATTCCTTTGAAAGCTGAGGACATAAGCTTCAATTCTTTCCATAGTGAACCTTCTAAATTCGGTCGTTTTGAATCTGTAATCTAGGCGACAAATCTGCTACCCTAGAAACTTTGAATTTGGGTGTTTTGCTTCAATTCGTGTTCTAGCTTTGTTCCTTTGAGTTGGTTGAGTCCAGTAGCATCCACAATCCATAAAACCCAAAAAATATCAGTGTACATACCTTTGGGAACCAATTCATCCTTTGCGAATACTTTGATCCCAATTGAGACTAGCTATTTGATATTGCTTAGGGCTGTTCATATTGATACATTGCATAATCTTGAATTATCATATCATACTATCTTGTGACATCGAGTTAGGGATTCCCAAAAAATTTGTTCATAGTAGTGTTGGCCGAAAGTCACTCAAAGAAAGAAAAGAGAAAGAAAGAGCCAAAAGGAAAAAAAAAGAGAAGAAGAAAAAGAAAATAGTGGCCGGTCGCACTACATTGAGCAAAACCCTAACTTGTGTTCATTATTTCAGATTGTGCAATTGTATTAATTGTTGAGCAATCTTGTGCCCTTTTTACATTCTTGAAGCAATAAGCTAGCGTCTCTCTACGACTTGTGCAATAGAGCTTTTGGTGCCTCACTTATTTTTTATAGCTCATTTCTTGATTGCATAAGTACCATCATCTTTGCGCGTGAGTTGCCTTGAAATTCGCTTATATCTTTGAGATCGGCAACTAGGACTTGTGAATTCTAGTTTGGGTCATTACTTATCATTACAATAACTAGAATTATCAGATTGTATAGGAAAAAGTATAGCCTACCAAGCTCCACATATTTTACCTTGTACGTTTGTTCGGTCCCTTGCAATCGCTTTATCCAAGCTTCGAAGAACTTTTGACACCGCCAACGGCCGACAACTCCTGCTGCACGGTAAGAACTTGTAAGAGCTTTGGTTAAGGCTTGAGAGTTGAGCGACTTTTCTCCACTTCCTAGTAGTTGATTGGGAATTACATAAACCTTTGTCTTTCCCTTTATGCTACTAACCATGTCGGTGACAAGAGTTCATTGCATCATTCTCCACATACGAAGGGCAATGTACAACTCACTAATGAGCAAATGTCATTTGCAAGAAGACTGTTTCCGGTCCATCGAGATCGCTCGGGGAGTTGCTAACACTACCCTTGCTACTATTTTGTCTAGACTTGATGATATGCTTGCATTGCTGTCCTGGAACTTCGGTCCTCCACCTCGTCTCCTAAGCAACAACAATGGTGTACTACGCACAACGGGTTCCCATTGCTGCCCGACTTCCCAAAGCATGGACCTGCTGCATCGGTCGCCCCACCACACATCGCCACGGGTTCATCCACTGATGATGAACAAGGTAAAATCAAGTTTGAGTTGCCTCCTTTTGGTGGAAAGTTCGATCCTAATGCATATATTAATTGGGAGATAGCGGTAGATAAAGAATTTGCAAACTATGACTTATCTGAAAACCAAAAGATTAGTGCCGCAGTTAAAGTGTTAACGTCAGATGCAGTATATTGGTGGAAGCATATATCTAGACATGATAAAGACCCTAAAACTTGGAATGCAATGAAAAGACTTATGAGAAATGATTATGTTCTGAATATGTTGCTAAATATTTGCTTACTAAACTTCAATGCTTAAAACAAGGTTCTAAAACTGTTATAGAATACTTTCATGATTTGCAAAATTGTTTGTTGCGTTGTGGTTTACAAGAATGTGAGGAAGCTACTGAGCTTAGGTTCATACGTGGACTTAATCATGAAATTCGAGGATGTTCTTGTTGATGAAACATATAGTTGTCTTCGTAATTGATTGAATGTGCTTGTAGAGTGAAAACATGCTTCTTGAATCTTTGAAAGAGCCTTTAGCTTCATTTGAGGTGCCCATTGTTGCACCTTCTATTGTAGCTAACATTTTGCAGAAAAGTGAGCACCATCGTGAGAAAGATGAAGAAGAAAATGTGCAGAACGAGGAGATATTTGCTGCTCCATACGTATGTGAAGAGTTGGAAATTGAAGTTGCACCTACAACAACCGAGAATGATTTAGAAGGTAATGTAAAATATATGGATCAGTATACTTGGTGAAAATCATTTTGAAGAGATACAACTGTCCATGAATCATGTTATCATAGAGCAACTATTAATGGAACCCATTGCTGATTTGCTTGCTATTTCTGGTGGTAAAGAAGAGTTGTGTGATAATGCTTCACTTATATCCACGCCACAACTAGTGAATGAACATGAAACATTTATATTTGAACTAAACACTTACGTTGAACACAAACATGTTATTCACATTGCCAATGAAGAAGATGAGCTTAAATTGATGTCTTCTTTAGATACTTTAGGTTACATTGAATTTGATGTTCTGTGTGATCTAGATAGTTTCAAGGAGAAGATTTTTGTACATTCTGATTTGCCATGGTTATCACGAAATATTTTCTATGTTGTTGGCAAACATAATGATAAAGGAGAATACAAAGTGCATAGATTATACATTTGTTCAGATCTGAGACCTCCACATCCTATGCAACAATGTGATCAATTTGATAATTCTAATATCATATCAAGTACCACTCATCGATTATAATCTATATGATAGTTTTCAAGAAAGGGAGTGTTTGGGTGATTTTGATTCACGAGACATTGATTTGAGCACAAAAGATATGCATGTTGCTTTGCTCTTTCTCGCTACTAACATTTTGCGGGAGAATGTGATGGAGTCGAGGGCGACTCCAATTCAAGAAAGGGAGAATGATGAGACCATGCTCGTCCGGATATGATCAACTCTATATCAATTTGGCGACACTTCACGGCATCCTCTCAGATCATCTATATCTACTAGGATGGCTTTCCTTCACAGGGGAAGGAAGCGTCCAAGAGTGCAAGCTTTCAACATGCCTTTATATCTTTGGAAAGAAATATTGAGCTTTGTGGAGGATGATCTGAACATGAGAATACTTTTGTTGAGGTCAAGCTAAAGTGAGCATGAGTCGAGGACGACTCAAATTCAAGAAAGGGAGGATGATGAGGACATCACTACTACGGATATGACCACATTTGGTTGTGCCTACTCCAACACATCATCCACGGGCCAAGAGAGAGAGATCAAATCCATCACGTTCGGAATCCAATTCGGCCTCCTGAGACAGCACCGACTTCAAATATGAATAACTTTTGCATACGGACTCCGATTTGGGTGAACTTGGACTTGATTGAAAGCTTACAACGAGATCTTTCCAATGGATCTAATCTCAGGCCCAGATTCATCGTACATCAACCGGAATCATTAAAACAATGTACTACAAAACTGTTTTGGGCTGTTTCGGGCCTTGTAAGTGTTTTGGGGCCCAAGCCCAAGTTGTGTGCATCCCCCCTGGCTGCACACAACCCTAGGACGTCCCTCCCTGTTATAAACTTAGTAGCCACCGCTTTAGATACTTGGGTTTTGTTTGATTAGTTTAGCCAAGAGCAAACTTTGTGTCTTCGAGTTGTGCTGGACAGCCACCTTGTCAAGACCTTCAATAGAACCCCACCTTATTTTGGCCTTCAATTCTTATTTGCAATTTCAGATTGCTTTTACCATTGTTCTTGCTTGTTCTTCGGTTGCTTGCAGGAATTGAACCTCGTGTTCAGGTTGATCGTGCCCACGGCAAGATCAATAACACTCCGGAGTTGGTTTAGCGATTGCTAAGGCGCATCGTCGTCGTACGTTGTAGTCGGATCGTCAAAGTCGGTTCCACCTAAATCGATAGTTATCGCTCTCATCGAAAGATCGGGACACAACCTCGCATCAGCAAGCTTGGGCTCGGATGCGGCCCTGAGTGCCAAGGCTCCACCTCCATCCTCTCGCCCTTGTTGCCGCCTCGCGAACGCTGGGTCTTCATGGCCGGCAGCCGCGAGGCGACTCCGAGGGCGGACGACGGCGGCCCAGAGACTCCGCGAGAGGCGCGTCGGCTCACCCAGGTCGCCATCAACCAAGCCATCACCGCCATTCGGCGAGAGGAGCGCAGGATGGCCCGCTCCCCATCCGGACAGCTCAGTCCTTCCCGCCCTGATGAGCCTGGCCAAGAGCGCCTGCGGGCCATCGCCCTGGTCATGGCTAACCCTACACGGGACAGCTCAGCCCTCTTCCGACGGTCCTTGGCCGAAGAACTCGACTGGGCGGCCGACGACGTCACACCTCCGCGGCAAGGGAGTCCCCTGGGCTCCGAGTCTCGCCCCTTAGCAAGCAGTAGCGCCTTGCCGCACGATCGCCGGCCGTTCCGCCAGCTGACTCCTTACCCACGGGCTCGCACCCCGTCACCATCCCTTCTGCCTCGCCAGGGGGAAGACGTGGCGCGCGGGCACACCTGTCGACAACAAAGCAACAGTGATGCTCGCTTGAGCAGCAACGCTTCTGGAGGCCTTTCCCCGGACATTCCGCCCAAGCGCCACAATGTTCACGACCGCCCGCGCCACCGTCCCAATGACGCTCCTGCTGACCGTCATGGTCGGCGCGGGGTGCGCCGTCGGCTCGAGTTTCCCCCGTCTGCGGATGGTGACTCCAACGCCAACAGTGGTCTCCCGGCCTACGGCTGCCCGGCGTACTCAGACGACCTTCGTCGAGTGTGCTGGCCGGCCTAGTTCAAGCCAGCAATAATGGAGCGATTCGACGGGACCAAGAACCCCGCGGAGTTCCTCTCCATATACTCCACTGCCATCTTGGCGGCCGACGGGGATGAGGCCGCGATGGCCAACTACCTCCCCACCGTCCTGGATGGAGTCGCCCGCACCTGACTCTTCAACGAGGTGCCCGGCGTCTTCTGGTCATGGCGCCAGTTGCGGAGCGCCCTCCACTCCAACTTCCAGAGCTACTACGAGCTGCTGGGACGAGAAAGGGACCTGGACCGTGTCATCCATGGAAAGGGCGAGCCCCTCCGAGACTTCGTTCGCCGGTTTACCCACGCACGGAACTCGATCCCCAACGTCTCCGATGAGACTGTCATCAAGGCCTTCAAGTTTGGTATCCGCAACAGACGCCTCACGGAAGTCCTCGAGATCGCTACAAAGCTCACCGTTAACAAATTGTTCCGCATGGCGGAGCGATACGCAGACGCGGATGATGTCATCTGCTGGAAGCACAACTATGACTGAGGCAAGCTCGGCCTCGCCTTTGGCGAGGCCGGGCCGTCCGGCGCTAAGGAAGGAGGTCCAACCCACGCGACAAGAAGCGGGAAAGACCGCGGCGCTGGAGGCGGCCAGCTCCGCGTGGTCGCCGCTATCGACAATAGGCATGAAGGGACGAAAGCGCGCCAGCCCAACCACCGAGGGCCTCGGCCCCAGCAGAAACACCCACGGCCTCAGCAAGCACCGCGCCGGCCCAAAGAGGGGAGGGTTGGCCGGGCCCCCTGGCGACGACTAACCACAGGGGCGACGAGCGGCTACCGCCGACGCCGACAAATTCTGCCCTTTCCATAAAATCTACGGCCACGATCTGTGAAGCTGCAGGACGTGGCTGTTCAAGCTGGACGGCTTTTACAGAGGGCATGGGGAGATGCCCACGCTCCCGAAGGGCGACGAGCGGCCCGGCGGAATCGACGTCGGCGAGGACCAAGCAGGCCTCGGCCTGGAGTTCCAGCAGGGCAACCACCGTGTGGATGTGATCTTTGGTGGCTCTTCAGCATATCGGTCCTAGCGCGAGCTGAAGGATGCCGCGCGCACCGTGTACCAAGCCACCGTCGGGAAGCCCACCGACCAACCCTGCAGGTGGGATGGTATTCCCATCACCTTCTCCCGGGACGACTCTCCCCCGGGGATGTCCCGAGACTTCAAGACCGCCCTGGTCGTCGCCCCGACCATAAGCAACGCCGTCGTCGACCGTGTCATGGTTGACGGGGGGAGCTCCCTCAACCTGCTCTTGGCGAGCGCGCTAGACCGGATGCAGATACCCCGAGCGAAAATCAAGAATATAGCGGTCCCCTTCTTCGACATCGTACTAGCCAGCTCGACCACCCCTCTCGGGCAAGTGGTCCTGCCCATCACCTTTGGCGACTCAGTGACCTTTCGCACCGAGTTGATCACCTTCGAGGTCGTAGATGGCTACCTCCCCTACAATGCCATCCTCGGGCGACCGGCTCTAATCAAGTTCATGGCCGCAAATCACTACAGGCATAGGTGTATGAAGCTCCCGGGGCCCGGCGGCGTCATAACGGTCTGTGGCGACCTCAAGGCGGCACACAGCTGCGAGGAAATGGCCCTGGCGCTTGTTGGCATGCTGCCTCAGTAGGGTCCCGAGGTGACCCCAAAGAACGCCCGCCGAAAGGCGGCAATCCAGCCCGGTGGCCCTACCAAGACCGTGCAGCTCGAGGAGGGAAGCTCGGGCAAGTGCACCTACATTTTCGCTCAGCTCGACCCGAAATAGGAAGACGAGCTCGTCACCTTCCTCCGAAATAATAAAAGTATTTTTGCATGGGAACCAGTGGACATGCTGGGGGTCCCACGGGAGGTGATCGAGCACAAACTACAAACAAACCCTGGCTGCAGGCCCGTGTGCCAAAAAGCAGGGATAATCAGGGAGCACCTTGATAAGCTCCTAAAAGCCGGCTTCATTCGCGAGGTAAACTACTCTGAATGGCTGGCCAACCCAGTAATTGTACAAAAGAAAGGCGGGAAATGGAGAAAGAGAGGTGGCATGATCACATGCTTCGAGTGTAGTGGCCCCAACCACATTCGGGCTAATTGCCCCAAACTGGAGAAGGCTAAGAACGATGCCGACGGTTCGGCAAAGAATGACTACATCGACAAGAACCGCAACAGGAAGCCTCCGGTTCGTGAGCCGACGCGTGAGATGAAGTACCGCAACTTCTCCAGAACAAGCTCTTCCACCGCGTCCTCGCGCGCTTGCGACATCAACCTCTCCAAAGCGGAGACATGGGCGACGAGGACGAGGATGAACCGCAAGAGAAGAAGGGCGGCGGCGACTTCTCCGGCATGTGCTTCATGGCCGACGCGTAGCGGCATCGGCGACTCCGAGCTATCTGACGACATGGATGATGTACCCACCTCGACGAGTTAAATGCGCATACGTAAATTAGGCAAGTTTCATGCTAAGGCTAGGTCGAGGTGTTACGAGTTAGAGAAGGAAGTAGGTACCTTGACTCGGGAGTTAGCTTCACTTAGATCTTCTCCCTCGAGTCAGCGATGATTGTGTTCTCTGTGATGTTGTTCTTGTGGAGTTGGAGAACCTAAGGACCATACATGATAGTGTGCTTCTTGAACTTGATAGTCTTAAGTTGAAGAATGCTAGCACTAGTTACATTGATGCTATTCTGTTGAGGCTAGTTTTCTTCATGCTCACTCCACTCCATCATGCTCTAATTGCCCTAAATTGCTTGCTGAAATTGATGCCATGAGTTCACACCTTAAGAAGCTTTCTGCTAGAAATGATGAACTTGAATTGCATGCTTCTAAGGACCCAGTCAGCTCATGTGAGGGCTATAGGCAACTAAAACTTGACAATGATGCTTTGAATGTCAAGTGTGATGAACTTGCTAAGGACTTACTAGTTAAGTCAAAATCTGGTTGCCTGCTGTGTGCTGGGGTTAAGGATGATGTGGATCAAATCCATGTCGAGCTTAGGAAGAACTTAAAAGACCAAACCCTTAGGATTAGAGATGCTCCTTGCGTTTCTTGTGAGGCCCTCAAGATTGAGGCAGCCGTGCTAAGGGAACAAAAAACACGTGCTGAGAGATCTTCTCTTTCTGGTTCTTCTTCTTCCTCTCCTTCCCCCCTGTTCTTCTTGTGCTTCTTTTTTTCGAGATTGCCAGTATCTTATGAGCACTCTCGAGAAGTTTGTTGGAGGCAAGAAGAAGCTCAATCTTATTCTAGACCAATCCAAGATTAGTAGATTCAATTAAGGTCTAGGATTTGATCCCTTGGAGCATGCTCGGGCGCATCCTCCCACCATTATGCGCGGCTCCAAGAGTGGTGAGATTGTGGTAGCTCCCAAAGTGAGTACCACCGTGTTTAGATCTGCGGGGGTTGTCCATAGGACTTATGACCAGAAGGGTGTTACTCCTATTGTACGCCTCTAGCAAGCGAAGTACACATGCACCTTCCGTAAGAAGGATGGTCACCTAGTAGATTTACCTTGAGCGCGCCAAGATCAATCGGCGTGGCGTGTTGCTGCCCTTAAGGGTATTCAAGGTCATCCCTGGACTTTGAGTGCTCCTAAGGCACACACCGCTTCTAAACGAGTTAGAAAGTACTTTGTTTTTGGCGATGTCGGGACTCGGTTTTCATGCCGAGTTCTTTGAGTTTTAGTCCTAGAGTTGTTCGTGGTAAGTCTTTCCGCTGTCCTCTTGATATTCCTCGTTTTTTTCATCGAGGTAGATATCAGCGGCGTGAGGTGTTTTCTGGTAGGAGATCCAGGCTGCCTTCTTGGGATGGTCGGCTTTTGCACCACAATGGGTCAACCCAGTTCGGCTCCTAGATCATCTACTAGAGTTGCTCTTGATCTTGTTAGGATTAAATGTCGAGAGAGACACTCGAGTCAGTCTTCTTACGTGGATTGGTACTGAGGAGTCGTATGGTTGATATTGGGTTCCTAAGTCTTCACTCTATCCCGATCTTGAGTCATCTTTCTCTTGTGTCTTGATCGGGTTAAATCGGATGGGGAAGGGAGATGTTTGGATTGTTGACTCGGTTGTTCTCGTCATATGTTGGAGATTCTCGTTGGTTCTCTTCCTAGTCCGAGGCCGGTGATGAGTTAATCACTTTTGGGGATGCATCTTCAGGTAGAGTTATTGCTAAATGTACCATCTGCATTAACCAAAATTTCTTTTTTTAAAGATGTTGCCTTAGTAAGTAAGCTGCAATACAATCTGCTCTCTGTTTCTCAGCTTATCGATGATTCTTTCGAGGTAGGCTTCAAGAGTAATACCTCTAGAATCCTTGATTCATCTGGAAGGTTAGTTTGAGGGATTTCTAGATTTGGGAGAGTCTTTCATGCTGATTTTTCTGCTTCTTCTGGAGACTCTCTTCGATGTTTGATTATACGAGTCCGTGATCTCTCCTTCGGCATAGGAGACTTGGTCACATTGGTTTTGATCATTTGACCCGAGTTAGCAGCCACGATCTCATTCGGGGTTTGCCAAACTCAAGATGGTCAAAGACTTAGTTTGCTCTCCTTGTCGACATGGCAAGATGGTTACTACTTCTAATCCTCCAGTCACCGTAGTGATGACTGATGCACCAAGACAGCTTTTACATATGGACCTTGTTGGTCCGGCTAGAGTCTGATCGGCGGGAGGGAAGTGGTATGTTCTTGTCATCGTTGATGATTTTTCTAGATACTCTTGGGTATTCTTCATGGCCTCGAAGGATGAGACTTTTTCTCACTTTAGAGGTTTGGTCAGTAGGTTGTCTATTGAGCTCCCAGGTGCATTACGAGCTATACGCAGTGATAATGGCACGGAGTTCAAGAATTCTTACTTTGAGAGTTTTTGTGTGGAGTCTGGTTTAGAGCATCAGTTCTCTTCTCCCTACGCCCCTCAGCAGAATGGCGTAGTGGAAAGGAAGAACATGACCCTGGTTGAGATGGCTAGGACGATGCTAGATGAGTACAGTACTCCTAGGAAGTTTTGGGCTGAGGCTATAGCTACTGCTTGCCATGTTTCTAATCGCGTGTTTTTGATAGCACATTTGCATCGCACTTCTTATGAGTTGAGGTATGGCGAAAGCCCGGTGTGTCTCATTTTCGCGTTTTGGTTGCAAGTGTTTAATCTTGAAGTCCAGTAACCAAGATAAGTTTGAGTCTCGCTCTTACGATGGTATCTTTCTAGGTTACTCGACTTCTTCTCGTAGCTATAAGTGCAGGCGTTGATGCGCATAGGATCATAGAGACCTATGATGTGACCTTTGATGAGGCTAGCCAGGAGCTAGACACGATGTTTCTGTGAGGACCGAATCAATCTGATTGAACCCACCGTGTTTACCGCACTAGTCCGGGATCAACGCTAGTGCACACGACTCAACATTGGTACATATCACATCATACTCAGCGATAATAGAATAATAGTTCATTCATTGATATATCTAAAGGTATGATCTTATGACCAACTTACATTATTAAGCCACGCAGGCAAGACCGAAAAATATAAACTAATAATTATGCGTGGAAAGTAGAAAGCGTAGATAGCTCATCGGTTCACCACAGCAATCGACAAGGCTCGGACCTTAATGACTCGTGTCTTCTGGACTTCCTCTTCCAACAGGTGTAGATTCTTCAGCTGTTGATTATTGTTGTTTGGCAAGGGTGAGCACTTAAAGCACTCAACAAGTTGTGCATGAATGCAATTCTATGTATCTATATGTAAGGCTTATTCCAATGGATAGGCTATCATGGCTATTTTGCATTAAGCGACATTTATGAACAAGTATAATAAATAGATTGTAAAGAATGTAGAACAAATAACAATAATAAATAAATTCAGCATTTTCCAAGTAAACCAAGTTTCCAATCCTAAGTCAAATTCCATCTTCCATATGGCCTTCCGCCATCCCAACCAAGTTGTCCAATTAATTAAACTAACCCTTAATCTGTAATTCCCGAGCTTTGCTCAATACATGAGCACGGCTATCCGAATAGTTTCACACTCTGCGAGAGGTTATGCACTTTACCCACGTGATACAACCAAACACCACCAAGGCGAGTGATTATAACAAAGCCTTTACAAAGCTCTCGCTTAACCGGATACTACCGCTAAGGTTTCAACTTTGGTGGGTCGAAAACCATAACCGGGGCCCCCTCTTGCGCCATGTGAATTACACCATAACTCGGGAACTCACACGACCACGATAGTACCAAAATTAAGACATTGCAAATTACTCGGCTAGGTGGCCCATACGGACATGTGGTTGCATGATTGACTCAGTCAAAGGCTTGCAAGGTTAAGTCCTTAGTGTGATCAAGGCAAGACTTCCACATACCCTCGCCCATCGGGCCCACCTTGGCATACTCGCCCCTTGTCACTTGCCCAATCTAAGTGATCATCACCCAGTTGATTACCAAGCACCACGTGCCATCAACAATTCAACATCGTTGCGTGACATGATTCGCCACAACAACTCAATCTCATCGTGTGATCCCACATGACACACAAGTTCATAACATTGTTCAATATTCCATTAATCAAAATTAATTATCAATGATTACGACTCATGTGATGACGTGGCATGGCTAAGCAACGATCTGAACTAATCCTCCAATGTTGATTATAATTATTAACCAACTATATTTAACCAATCTAGGGTGACAATGGATCATGGCATACAATGACAAGGTAGGGTATAGATCAATCGGTATATTAGCTAAGCCCAATCTAATTTGAAACAATTGTATACTTGAAATATATGCAATAGGGTAAAACAAATATAGCAATTTTATAAACATGGGTTCAACATGATCAAAGCACAACTTGCCTTGGAATAGGTCCTGATCTGTTTCGGAACTTGCTCTTGAGTTCTTGGATCTTCCTCGAAGCATCGCACAATTCAACGTCTCACGCGTCTAGAAGAAGAAAAGCAAATAAATACCAAAACAGAGAGCAATTGAACTCCAAAATCAAATAAAATTCACCATTAAATAGATCTCAATTTTACAAATTTTAGAAATTTGAATCACTCAAATCGAGTTAAATTGCAAAAGATATAGCCTTTTGAAGTTTGAAATAAATCTTGAAATCAGAAAATCGAAATTACGAATTAACAGATTTATTTTTAATTGAAAACCGATTTATAGCGTAAGCATGACGTCACGCTGGCGTCGACCTGGCGCGCCACCAATCGACGCGTTGCCACGCGTCCCGGTCCATGGACTCGGTCCACAGGACGCCCCAGTCCACCATGAGACGCGGTCCATGGCGCCTCATTCTTGAGCCCGACACACGGCGATGCTTGATTGGCTGCTGGCGATGGCACTGTCGATGCGTCTTGATCCGTCGACGGTCAAGATCTAGGGGACGCGGCTAAGCCTCAATCGCCGATCTAAATCCAACGGCTTGTACCTCTCGAGTGGCTCGCCAACGCGTCTGTCTGGAGCGCCCAACGAAGATCCAACGGTTGATGGCGATCGAAGCTTTCCGATGGTCTGCGGCGGCGATCTCTCGCCCGGTCTTTGAGGACGCGGCGGCATGGCGCTCCGGTGACAAAAGCGCAACGAAACCACACCACTTGGCCGGCGCGACTTGGCGGTCTCAAATCCGGTCCTTGGGTCCACGAAGGCGGCGGATCGGTGGCGCTTTCGTCAAAAACGGCGGCTCGAAGGTGTACTCGCGAGCTTACTACCGCAGCGGCGGCTCAAGCTCGAGGAATCCGGTAGATGCGCGGCGCGGTGAGAAATCAACGCCCGCCTCGGCGACTTAAATAGCCGCGGGGGCGTGTCCGGCTGGACTCGAAGGCGGCTCCGTGGCGGCGGACTCGGCGACAACTTCGGAAAAGCGGCGGCTGCATCGGTAGCGTACACGCGGCACTCATCCGACGACCCGGCATCTCGGCGGCGTGGGGCGAAACTTCGGCGCCGCGATCAAAATCGTAGCTCGGATCCAACGCACTAGGGTTTTACGAGATGGGCCAATTGGGCGCCCGAAATGGGCTCTGAGCGCCTGATATTGGGCTTCGGCCCGATCTTTGTTTAAAAGATTTTAACACTTTAATAATTTAGATAATTCTAGAAATTCATTTAATTGGTTTTAGGCAAATAAATAATCAGGAAAAATCCAAGAAAAATCTCAAAAATACTTTGAGACATTCTGGACTTAAATAAGATATTTTTGGCAAAACTTTATTTTAACTTTGCATAAATTTAAATAGATTCGAATAAAAGGCAATAAACTTGATTTGAATTTAATTCCAATAAATCCAAAAAAATCCAAATAAATTCCAGAAAATCTCAAATGCACATTTAAGCAATAAAAACTTAAGTAAGCCAAATTTTTGGGATGTTACAAACCTCCCCCCCTTAACAGAATCTCGACCCGAGATTCAGGGCTAGCTAGAGAAAAGGTTCGGAAATTCTAACTTCAAATCTTCTTCTCGCTCCCATGTGGCTTCACTTTCGGAATGATTGCTCCACTGAACTCTGCAAAAGCGAATAGACTTGTTTCTGGTCTTGCGCTCCATAACATCCAAAATTCTGACTGGTTGCTCTTTATAAGTCAAATCTTCTTGCAGCTCTATTGCATCCAGCGGGGTTTGCTCTGTGGGCACTCTGAGACACTTCTTAAGCTGCGACACATGGAATACATCATGCACTCCTGCCAAGGGCTGAGGCAACTCTAACTGATAAGCTACCTCTCCTCGACGGCTCAGAATCTTGAACGGACCAACATATCTTGGTGCAAGCTTCCCTTTCACATGGAATCTTTTAACGCCCTTAAGAGGGTAACCACGAGATACACATGATCTTACGGTTCAAAACTCAAATCTCGACGGCGATTATCGCGCATAGCTTTTACTGTCTTGGTGTGCTATCTTCAACCTTTCTCGATCATTGCAACTTGACTTTCGCCTCTTGAGAATATCGGCCCAAACACCACACGCACTCCTGTCTCATTCCAATTTAACGGAGTACGACAAGCACGTCCATACAACACCTCGAATGGTGACATCTGCAGGCTAGCTTGATAGCTATTATTGTAACTGAACTCTACATATGGCAAACATTTATCCCATGTCGTAGTATAAGCTAAAGCACAAGCTCTCAACATATCCTCTAAAATCTGATTTACTCTTTCAGTCTGACCATGTGTCTGCGGGTGATATGCTGTACTGAAATTCAGACGAGTTCCCATTGCTTCGTGCAACTTATTCCAAAATCTTGAGGTAAATTGGGTGCCTCTGTCCGACACGATCTTCTTGGGCACTCCATGCAAACATACAATCCTTAACATGTACAACTCCGCTAGACGATCTCCCGAGTAAGTGGTCTTTACTGGGATAAAATGAGCGACCTTGGTTAGACGATCCACAATTACCCAAATGGAATCGTAACCTTTCTGAGTTTTAGGTAAACCGGTGATAAAATCCATTCCGATTTCCTCCCACTTCTATTCCGGAATTTTCAATGGCTACAACAAACGGTGGTCTTTGATGCATAGCTTTACCCTCGACATCGTCGCATAAAGCAACATGTTGATTACTTCACGTTTCATATTAGGCCACCAAAATCTTTCTTTCAAATCCTGGTACATCTTAGCACTTTCGGGATGAATTGAGTACTTCGAATCGTGAGCTTCCTCGAGAATCAATTGCTTTAGTTCCTTTTTATCCGGCACACAAATTAGGCCTTTGAAGAACATGGTTCCTTGCTCATCCAGAGTGAAATCTACGGCTAGGCCTTCTTCCTTTTTAGCCTTAATCTTGGAAATTTTATCATCATCTTTCTGGCCTTCTCTAATCTGACCTTCCAGCGTTGGCTTTACTTCCAGTGCAGCTACCATTCCTTGCGGAACGACCTCCAACCTTAGTTTCTGAAATTCCTTGCATAATTCTGGTTGATCCTCCATTGTTAGCGTATTTGCGCTATGGCTCTTTCGACTCAGAGCATCTGCTACCACATTGGCCTTTCCGGGATGATAATGGATTCCCACATTATAATCCTTAATTAGCTCTAGCCACCTTCGTTGTCTCATATTCAGATCTGCTTGAGTGAATATGTATTTCAGGCTTTTATGGTCTGTATATATCTCACATCTATTTCCTATGAGATAATGGCGCCATATCTTTAAAGCATGCACTCGGACTAACTCCAAATCATGCGTTGGATAATTCACCTCATGCGGTCTCAAGCGTCTCGATGCATAAGCAACGACTTTGCCTTCTTGCATTAGCACGCATCCCAAGCCTTGCTTTGAAGCATCGCAGTAAATATCAAATCCATTCTGCACATCTGGCAATACTAATACGGGGTTGTTGTTAAACGCTTCTTTAATTCCATGAAACTTTTCTCGCACTCTGGCGTCCATGCAAACTTCTTTTCTTTCTTCAACAACTGCGTAAGGGGTTTCGCAATTGTCGAGAATCCTTCTATGAACCAACGGTAATATCCCGCCATTCCTAGAAAACTACGGATCTGGGTAACAGACTTCGGTTGCTCCCAATGCAACACTGCGTCCACTTTGCTCGGGTCAACTGCAACTCCTTTAGTAGTCATTACATGACCAAGAAATTCAACCTTTTCCTTCCAAAATTCACACTTGCTAAACTTAGCATATAGCTGATGTTCTCGCAGCCTCTCTAAAACCATTCTTAGGTGTTCCGCATGCTCTTCCTCTGTCTTTGAGTAGACCAAGATATCGTCTATGAAGACTACAACAAACTTATCCAAATATTCCATGAAAACCTTATTCATCATGTTCATGAAATATGCCGGGGCATTAGTCAATCCAAATGACATGACTGTGAACTCATAATGTCCATAGCGCGTAGAAAGCGGTCTTAGGCACATCCTCGCTCGGATCTTCAGCGATGATATCTGAGCGAAGATCTATCTTGGAGAAAACTCGGCTCCTCTTAAGCGATCAAATAAGTCGTCGATCTGGGCAGCGGATACTTATTCTTGATCGTTACTTCATTAAGTGCACGATAATCGATGCACATTCTAAGACTTCCATCCTTCTTACGAACAAACAAAACTGGTGCTCCCCATGGTGATGAACTAGGTCTAATGAAACCTTTCTCTTGCGGTTCCTCAATCGCTTCTTCATTTCCACTAACTCGTCGGTAGGCATCCGATATGGTCTCTTTGATATCGGTTGTCCTGGCGCTAACTCGATCACGAACTTCGATATCACGGTCGGTGGCAATCTGGCAAATCTTACGGAAACACATCCGGGTATTCTCGCTCTCGGCACCTCTTCCATCTTTGATGGTTTTCACGGCATTGACCATTAGCGCCCATTCGAACTGCGGTCGCTTGAAATTCTACTTTCTTGCCACTAGGGCCTTCCAAAGTCACGATCCTTGGCCACAATCCAAAACGGCCTTATGCTTAGGCAGCCAATCCATTCCAAGGATGGCGTCTAGGGATTGCGCATCTATCAAGATAAGATTAAGCTAGGAATTCTATCCCATCCATAAGCAACAGCTCCCAAACACCCAAGGCTAGATCTAAGCTCGGATCACGGGGCTTGGACTAAAGCACACACTTAAGATTCACCACTTTAAATCCATTCTTGGTTGCAAAACTTTGAGAAACAAGCGAATCGAAGCTCGAATCAAACAAAGCGTATGGCAGTCTTGAGTTGACCGGGAACTTACCCGATCGGCGTCCGTAGCTTCACGAGCTCCATCTGCGGTGATGTGGTTGATCCTCCAGCGCCTTTGTTGATTGCGGGGTTGCTCGGCTTGACTTGGTGCACGATTTCCTCCCGATCTTGGTGCCTTGGCGGTGTTGTCCCCAAGTTGAAGCAGAATGGCGTGATGCCTCCCTTACGTGGACACCTCTTAGAAAAGTGCCTGGCTCATTGCAGTGTAGCATCTCTTCACCGCTGGATTCTTTGGTTCCCTCTGGTGCATTGTTGCCTGTCTTTGGTGTCTGAAAATTACGATTGGCGGGCGAGTGCGAGGGTTGATGTCTTGTTCACGGTGGTGGTTGGAATCTAGCAAATTCTTGTGGTGACATCCTCAAGCGTAGATGGTTTGGGCGTCCACCGATTAGTCATTAAGCGCTTACGGTTTTCACCGGCTCTTTGCGCTTATCCTCTAGGATTAAAGCCTTATTGACTAACTCTGAAAATCTGGAAAGTTGTGGGTAATCAATCCCACTGCGATCTGAATTGATCCCTTCATGAAGCGAGGCGCCTTATTTGTATCTGTCGCTCGTCTTGAGGGCATAGCGAGCTAAGCTGGGTAAACTTTTTCGGTACTCGGCCTTTGGTTGGCCTCCTTGTTTCAAAGCCCTAAACTCTTCCTTCTTAAGGTCCATCATTCCCTCAGGGACATGATCTTTGCGAAAGCGATAGTAAACTCCTCCGGGTGATCTCTTGTGGGGCTCCATGGCGGCACGATAATTCTCCCACCATTCTGGCGGTTCCTTCCAATTGATGAGGCGTAGAGCACCTTCTCATTGCTTTCACATTGCGTGATGTGCGGCTTCTTTTCAATAGTTCTAAGCCGGTCCATCGGCTTCCAAAGGATTCACATTTCACGAGAAGGTTGGTGGCCTAGTCCTCATAAAATCGATAGCTTTGAGTGAGTTCGGGGTCCACCATGGTTGTTCGAGCTCTGAGGTTGTTGTTGTTGTTTCTTTGCGTTGGTCATCTCTTTGCATCTGCTTTGCATCATAGTCCGCATCGAGTTAGTCTGTACCGCAAGAAGCGCTCCCAGTTACGCATGTCCCTTTGGCGGTGGTTGAGGGCTGCCTCTGTCATTGGTGTTGTTGTTACAGCGCGATCCACTTCACGAAGCTCCGTTGTTCCCTCGAGTATTCACCATCTGATGATTGCCTCTTAGGTTAGGGAAGGTAGATGTAGCATAGATAAGAAGTAAGAATTTCTAAAGCGGGGAGATAGGTTATACCCAACTGAAATAAGTCTTTATTTATTCTTGGTATGGCTGCTTATTTAAGCCTACAAGCTTTGCAACACATACTGCACACTCAGCATTACAAAGAAGCAAACTAAACACGAAATCTTAACGTCAACTAAAGAGGTAAAAACTAACTTAAAGACGCGACTCACAACCGAGTCTCAACACAGCTCCAAGGCTGACACTCACTCATCCAGCCACCCTGGCTGAGATTGATCCGGCGCATACCGCGGGTGGTGGCATAGGGCAAACCTATCTGATGACCTCTGCTGGGTCCTCTGCGACCACGAGTGCACTCCCCTCTGGCTCCCACTCTCGCTCCTCGGGATCCTCCTCGGACTCCTCAGCTGGCTCCTGAACTCCTTGAGTCACGCGCTCCAGCTCGTCCTCAAGCGCCTCGGGGCCTCTCCCGGCTCGGTGATCATCCCGATAGTGAAGCACGGGTCACCTCAAGGAAACCGCAAACTGGATGGCTATAGAGCATAGAAAAGATAGAAGAGACTCACTACGGCTCGACTCGCTTCTTATCTTTCCCAAAGGATCGACATAGGAAGTCACTCTAGATCCCAACTAAGGAGTGCACATGCACTCTGCTCTACCCAGAGGCCCAATACCGCTAGACTTATAAGACCGTGAGGGAACTCAACCTAGAGAGAAGAGAGACGACTAATCACGCATGATAGCAACCTAAAGCACAAGATAAGAGGTCAATGCAAGGTCATGGTCTCTAAGGAAGTGATATCTAATATCAATGTGCTTGGTCCGGAATGTTGCATCGGGTTTTAGCAATGCAAATAGCTGAAGTGTTGTCACGTAAAAGTGGCACACTTCTATCTCTAACCCATAGTCCCGTAAGGTCGATCTCATCCAGAGCACTGCTACAAAGAACTAGTCAGCAAAGAACATACTCTACCGGCCGTGGATCAGGCAACCCTGGATCGCTTCTAGATGACCAAGAAACAAGAGAAGTGCCAATGAATTGGCAAGTGCGTAAGTGCTTTTCCTATCTATCCTACACCAAGAAAGTCGGCATCGTAAAAGGCTCTAAGAGATAGACAAGAAGACGAAGAGTACCAAATACCATAATCGGTAGTATGCAAAGGTACCAAGATGCGCTGATCACCGGGCGGTGAGAGGCGCGAGGAGAAGCTTGAATCGAGCGCATTGCACACAAAGCAAAATGTATGTCGGCCTCAAGCGTTGAGGTACAAGAGGGAGCCGATCATGTTCAAACTCCTTTTGATCAAGAGGCTCACCATCCTCATCGGGCTCGAGGACAAGAGGTGGCCATAGGAGTCATCACCGCTTCCCATCGACATGTCGAAACGCCTCAGAGGTCACGTATATTTGCCTTGATGCAAGAAAGTACCCTCCCGAGTCTCGCTTGATTTGAAGCCAAGAAAGTAGCTCAACTCGCCCATCATACTCATCTCAAACTCTCAGGCTCATCACCCGTAAAACTGAGACACAAGCTTAATGAGATGAGCCACCAAAATTATATCGCCCACATAAACTGACAAGAAGAAAATGAGACTCATGGTGTCTCGATGAATGTAGTTTTGTCTACTATGCCCATTTTGAAGTCATGGTGAGAAGATAAGACTTGAGCCTCTCATACCATGCTCGGGGCTCGCTTGAGTCCATACAAAGCTTTGGAGAGCTTGTATACATGACTCGAAACTTGGGGTTCTCGAATCTCGGAGGTTGTTTGACATAAACTCTTCCTCAATACATTGAGGAATGCACTCTTGACATCCATTTGATAGAGCTTGAAGCCCTGGGATGCAGAGAATGCAAGGTGATCCTAATAGCCTCTAGTCTAGCTACTAGGGCAAAGGTCTCCTCAAAGTCAAGACCTCAACCTGAGAGAAAGCCCTGCAACTAGCCTAGCCTTGTTGCGTAATGACAAATCCTCACTGCTTGTTTTTGAACACCCACTTGGTCCCAATGACATTATGACCAGATGGGGCTCGACAAGCTGCCATACCTTGTTCCTCTCAAAGTTCTCAAGTTCTCATGCATAGCATTAATCCACGATTCATCTGATAATGCATGAGAAACAACTGGAGCTCAATAGACAACCCATCGATCAAACCTCAAGTGAGAAAAAGTCTCATCCTTCGAGGCCATGAAGAATACCCAAGAGAATCTAGAAAATCATCAACGATGACAAGAACATACCACTTCCCCCGCCGATCAGACTCTAGCCGACCAACAAAGGTCCATATGTAAAAGCTGTCTCCTGCATCACCATCACTACTTGATCGGAGGATGAGAAGCAAGAACCATCTTGCCATGTCGGCAAGGAGAGCAAACTAAGTCTTTGACCATCTTGAGTTTGGGCAAACCCCAATGAGATCGTGGTCGCTAACTCGGTCAAATGATCAAAACCAATGTGACCAAGTCTCCTATGCGTAAGGAGAGATCACGGACTCGTATAATCAAACATCGAAGAGAGTCTCCGGAAGCGTAAAATCAGCACGAAAGACTCTCCCAAATCTAGAAATCAAGAACTAACCCTCCCGATGAATCAAGGATTCTACTGTGCATTACTCTTGAAGCTTACCTCAAAGAGTCATCGATAAGTCGAGAAACAGAGAGCAGATTGTATTGCGACTTACTTACTAAGGCAACATCTTTAAGAATGAAATTTTGTTAATGCAGATGGTACCTTTAGCAATGACTCTACCTCAAGATGCATCCCCAAAAGTGATTAACTCATCACCGGGCTCGGACTAGGGAAGAGAACTAACGAGAATCTCCGGCCATATGACGAGAACAACCGAGTCAACAATCCAAACATCGCTCTTCCCCATCCGATTTAACCTCGATCAAGACACAAGAGAGAAAGATGACTCAAGATCGGATAGAGTGAAGACTTAGGAACCCAATATCAACCATACGACACCTCGTAGTACCAAATGCATGAAGAAGATCGACTCGAGTGTCTTCCGACGCCAACTCTCACACGATCAGAGCAACTCGTAGATAATCTAGAGTCAAATCGGGTTGGCACGCCGTGGTGCAAAAGCCGCACCATCCCAAGAAGGTCTGCTCGATCTCCTACCAGAACACCTCACGCCGCCGATATCTACCTCGATGGGAAAACGAGGAATATCAAGAGGACGGCGGAAGATCGACACGAACAGCTCCAGACTAAAACTCAAGAACTAGCATGAAAACCAAGTCCCGGACGCCCAAAACAAAGCGACTCTCTAACTCGTTTAGAAGAAGGTGTGTCTTAGGAGCACTCAAAGTCCGGGATGACCCCAATACCCCTAAGAGCAAGAACACGCCACGCCAGTGATCTGGCGCTACCAAGCGTAAATCTACTAGGTGACCATCCCTTACAGGATAGGTGCATGTGTACTTCGCTTGCTAGAGGCGTATAATAGGAGTAACACCCTTCGTCAAGTCCTATGGACAACCCCAGAGAACTAAACACGGTGGTACTCACTCGAGCTACCACAATCTCACCACTCTTGGAGCCGCAAGACAATGGTGGGAGGATGCGCCGAGCGTGCTCCAAGGATCAAATCCTAGACCTTGATTGAATCTACTAATCTTGGATTGGTCTAGAATAAGATTGAGCTTCTTCTTCTCCAACAAACTTCTCGAGAGTGCTCATAAGATACGGCAATCTCTAAGAAAGAAGCACAAGAAGAACAGGGGAAGGAGAGGAAGAAGAACCTGAAGATGAGCTCTCTCAAGACGTGCATTTTTCTCCCTCAGACGGCTGCCTCAATCTTGAGGGCCTCACAAGAAACGCAAGGAGCATCTCTAATTCTATGGGCTTGGTCTTCTAATTTCTTCCTAAGCTCGACATGGATTTTATCCAAGTCCCCCACAATCTCAGTACATCGCAAGCAATATTTTTGTGACTTATCTAGTAAGTCCTTAGTAAGTTTAGCACACTTGACATTCTGTGGTTTCATTGTCAAGTTTTAATTGCTTCGACCCTCACATGAGCCGACTGGGTCCTTAGAAGCATGTGATTCAAGTTCATTGTTTCTAGCAGTAAAGCTTCCTAAGGTGTTCGCCATGGCATCAATTTCGCAAGCAATTTAGGGCAATTAGAGCATGATGGAGTGGAGTGAGCATGAAGAAAACTAGCCTCAACAGAATAGCATCAATGAGTAACTAGTGCTAGCATTCTTCAACCTAAGACCATCAAGTTCAACAAGCACACTATCATGTATGGTCCTTAGGTTCTCCAACTCCACAAGAATAGCATCACACAAAGAGCAATCATCAGTGACTCGGGAGGGAGAAGATCTAAGTGAAGCTAACTCCCGAGTCAAGGTACCTACTTCCTTCTCAAGCTCCGTGACACCTAGCTCTAGCTCTAGCATGAAATTTTCCTAATTTGCGTAAAGCTTCGCTGAGCTGGTCATAGGAGGGTACCTCGTCCAGAGTCAGTCAGAGAGCTCGGAGTCGCTGATGTCGCTGGTGTCCTCTGCTCTGCCACTCACGAGTGCCTCGTACGATCTCCGGCTCTGAGTAGTATCTCTCATATGATCTTCACAGGCAGGCGAACTCGCAAGGTGTGTTGCGGTAGCACATTCGTCCTCCACGATCCGTCGTCTTGGCGCGCTTGAGCGTCACAGGTGAAGTCGGAACGAGTCGTGAAGCTCGTCGGCGTAGTCGCGGCGGACACGGCGAAGAGCAAGTCGGGCAACCTCCTGAATTAAAACCTCGTACGAGAATCTTCTGGCGGAGATGTTGATTGGTCTGCTGGCTTCATCATTCTCCCAGGCGTAGATGATCAGCTTGCAAATAAATCCTCGGTGTACACCATTGACGGTCCAACTGCCTCCCCGGTAAAGCGGATGGTAGAAGCCTCCAAGCGTCTGAAGTACTCTCCTGACTCCATGGCGTAGCCGCGGTGACTCCTCGAAGGTCGAACGATCGGCATCTGCTCCACAAGAACTTTGAATAAGTTCTCCACCCAAAGCGGCAAGTAAAGCGGGTAAATTCAGCAAAGGCGAGAAGTAGAGAATGAGATGAGTCGAGAGTGTTTTATTAGTCAAATTTAGATTTTCTTTTAGAAAATAGTTTGGACACACACAAGACACCTCCATACTATCTAGGGCCAAGACCTCGATCGGTATGCTCGATACCACCTCTGTGAGGACCCAAATCCATCGATTCGAACCCTTGTGTTTACGCACTAGTCCGGGATCAGCGCTAGTGCACCGACTCAACATTGGTACATATCACATCATACTCAGCGATAATAGAATAATAGTTCATTCATTGATATATCTAAAGGTATGATCTTATGACCAACTTACATTATTAAGCCACGCAGGCAAAGTGAAAAATATAAACTAATAATTATGCGTGGAAAGTAGAAAGCGTAGATAGCTCATCGGTTCACCACAGCAACCGACAAGGCTCGGACCTTAATGACTCGTGTCTTCTGGACTTCCTCTTCCAACACAGGTGTAGATTCTTCAACTGTTGATTATTGTTGTTTGGCAAGGGTGAGCACTTAAAGCACTCAACAAGTTGTGCACATAATGCAATTCTATGTATCTATATGTAAGGCTTATTCCAATGGATAGGCTATCATGGCTATTTTGCATTAAGCAGCATTTATGAACAAGTATAATAAATAGATTGTAAAGAATGTAGAACAAATAACAATAATAAATAAATTCAGCATTTTCCAAGTAAACCAAGTTTCCAATCCGAAGTCAAATTCCATCTTCCATATGGCCTTCCGCCATCCCAACCAAGTTGTCCAATTAATTAAACTAACCCTTAGCGTAATTCCGAGCTTTGCTCAATACATGAGCACGGCTATCCGAATAGTTTCACACTCTGCGGAGGTTATGCACTCTACCCCGTGATACAACCAAACACCACCAAGGCGAGTGATTATAACAAAGCCTTTACAAAGCTCTGGCTTAACGGATACTACCGCTAAGGTTTCAACACTGGTGGGTCTGAAAACCATAACCAAGGCCCCCCTCTTGCGCCATGTGAATTACACCATAACTCGGGAACTCACACCGACCACGATAGTACCAAAATTAAGACATTGCAAATTACTCAGCTAGGCTGGCCCATACCAGACATGTGGTTGCATGATTGACTCAGGTCAAAGGCTTGCAAGGTTAAGTCCTTAGTGTGATCAAGGCAAGACTTCCACATACCCTCGCCCATCGGGCCCACCTTAGCATACTCGCCCTTGTCACTTGCCCCAATCTAAGTGATCATCACCCAAGTTGATTACCAAGCACCACGTGCCATCAACAATTCAACATCGTTGCGTGACATGACTCGCCACAACAACTCAATCTCATCGTGTGATCCCACATGACACACAAGTTCATAACATTGTTCAATATTCCATTAATCAAAATTAATTATCAATGATTCGACTCATGTGATGGCGTGGCATGGCTAAGCAACTAATCTGAACTAATCCTCCAATGTTGATTATAATTATTAACCAACTATATTTAACCAATCTAGGGTGACAATGGATCATGGTATACAATGACAAGGTAGGGTATAGATCAATCTGGTATATTAGCTAAGCCCAATCTAATTTGAAACAATTGTATACTTGAAATATATGCAATAGGGTAAAACAAACATAGCAATTTTATAAACATGGGTTCAACATGATCAAAGCACAACTTGCCTTGGAATAGGTCTGATCTGGTTGGAACTTGCTCTTGAGTTCTTTGGATCTTCCTCGAGCGTCGCACAATTCAACGTCTCAGCGTCAGAAGAAGAAAAGCAAATAAATACCAAAACAGAGAGAATTGAACTCTAAAAATCAAATAAAATTCACCATTAAATAGATCTCAATTTTACAAATTTTTAGAAATTTGAATCACTCAAATCCGAGTTAAATTGCAAAAGATATAGCCTTTTGAAGTTTGAAATAAATAATGAAATCAGAAAATCAGAAATTACGAATTAACAGATTTATTTTAATTGAAAACCGACTTATGGCGTAAGCATGGCGTCACGCTGGCGTCGGCCCTGGCGCCGACCAATCGGGACATGCCACGCATCCCGGTCCATGGACTCGGTCCACGGGACCGCCGCCAGTCCATGAGCGCGGTCCATGGCGCCTGTTCTGCGAGCCCGACACGCGGTGATGCTTGATTGGGTGCGGCGATGGCTGTCGATGCGTCGGATCCGATCGAGCGGTCAAGATCTAGGGGACAGCGGCTAAGCCTCAATCGCCCGATCTAAATCCAGCGGCTTGCCTCTCGAGTGGCTCACCGGCGCGTCTGTCTGAGGCGTCAGCGAAGATCCAGCGGTTGATGGCGATCGAAGCTTTCCGATGGTGCTGCGGTGCGATCTCGCCGGTCTTGAGGCGAAAGCGGCGCGCGGCGCTCCGGTGACCAAAGCGCCGCGAAACCACACCACCCGGCCGCGGCGCGGCTTGGCGGTCTCGAGATCCGGTCCTTGGGTCCACGAAGCGGCGGATCGGTGGCGCTTTCGTCAAAAACGCGGCGGCTCGAAGCTCGGGAATCCGGTAGATCGCGGCGCGGTGAAATCAACGCGCCTCGGCGACTTAAATAGGCTGCGGGGCGTGTCGGCACTGGACTCGAAGGCGGCTCCGTGGCGGCGGACTCGGCGACAACTTCGGAAGCGGCAGCGGGCGCATCGGTAGCGTACGCGGCACTCATCAAGCGGCCCGGCATCTCGGCGGCGTGGGCGAAACTCGGCGCACGATCAAAATCGACTCGGATCAACGCTCTAGGGTTTTAGGCGAGCCAATTGGGCCGCCCGAAATGGACTCTGGCGCACGATGATTGGGCTTGGCCCTTTCTTGTTTCTAAAAGATTTTTAACACTTTAATAATTTAGATAATTCTAGAAATTCATTTAATTGGTTTTAGGCAAATAAATAATCAGGAAAAATCTAAGAAAAATCTCAAAAATACTTTGAGACATTCTGGACATAAATAAGATATTTTTGGCAAAACTTTATTTTAACTTTGCATAAATTTAAATAGATTCGAATAAAAGGCAATAAACTTGATTTGAATTTAATTCCAATAAATCCAGAAAAATCCAAATAAATTCCAGAAAATCTCAAATGCACATTTAAGCAATAAAAACTTAAGCCAAATTTTTTGGATGTTACAGTTTCAGGCTCTTCTTATCACTCCGAGACCATCTTTGTAGAAGATGAGGATGATGGAGATGATGGTGTTCCACCGGATCCAGTCCCCTCTACACCTGAGGTGCCTCCTGTTTCCATTTCTGCACCTCAGGGAGACAAGCCCTTGCCTTCCGACTCTCCTTCAGCGAGTGGCTCTGTTCCTACCTCTTTTGTTCAAGAGGTAGAGGCCATACATACGGTCCTCCCAGACATATCCGAAAGCTCATCCACTGATCGGATCATTGGTGATCTGTTTGGCCAGTCACTCACTCAAAATCAGGTTTGTCGGTTCTGCCTCCACTCTGTCTTCGTTGCCTCCTTTGGCGAAGGATGTTTCTCATGCATTATCAGATGAGTCGTGGATTAATGCTATGCATGAGAACTTGAGAACTTTGAGAGGAACAAGGTATGGTAGCTTATCAAGCCCCATCGGTCATAATGTCATTGGGACCAAGTGGGTGTTCAAAAACAAGCGAGTGAAGATGAGGTTGTAGTTAGAAACAAGGCTAGACTAGTTGCAGGGCTTTTCTCGGGTTGAGGTCTTGACTTTGAGAGACCTTTGCCCTGTAGCTAGGCTAGAGGCTATCAGAATCTGCTTGCATTTTCTACATCCAAAGGCTTCAAGCTTTAACAAATGGATGTCAAGAGTGCATTCCTCAATGGCTATATTGAGGAAGAGGTTTATATCAAGCAACCTCTAGGATTCGAGAACCCCAAGTTTCCGAGTCATGTATACAAGCTTTTCAAAGCTCTGTATGGACTCAAGCAGGCCCCCAGAGCATGATATGAGAGGCTCAAGTCTTATCTTCTCAGCCATGACTTTAAAATGGGCATAGTAGACAAAACGCTGTTCATCAGACACCATGAGTCTCATTTTCTTCTCGTCCAGATTTATGTGGACGATATCATTTTTGTTGGCTCGTCTCATTCGCTTGCGTCTCAGTTTTCTTAGGTGATGAGTACATAGTTTGAGATGAGTATGATGGGCGAGTTGAGCTACTTTCTTGGCTTCCAAATCAAGTAGACTCGGAGGTACTTTCTTGCATCAAGGCAAGTATACCGTGACCTCTGGCGCTTCGATATGTCGATGGAAGCCGGTGATGACTCCTATGGCCACCTGCTGCGTCCTCGAGCCCGATGAGGATAGTGAGCCTGCGATCAAAAGGAGTTTTGAGCATGATCGGCTCCCTCTTGTACCTCAACGCCGAGGCGGACATACATTTATTTGTGTGTGCGTGTGCTCGATTTCAAGCTTCTCCTCACGCCTCTCACCTTGGTGATCAAGCGCATCTTCAAGTACCTTCGTGCTACCAGCGATTATGGTATTTGGTACCCTTCTTCTTCTTGTCTATCACTTAGAGCCTTTTCCGATCTTGACTTTCTTGGTGTAGGATAGATAGGAAAACACTTACGGCACTTGCCAATTCATTGGCACTTCTCTTGTTTCTTGGTCATCTAGGAAGCGATCGGAGTTACTGATCCACTGCGAGGCGAGTATATTCTTGCGACCGATTCTTTGTAGCGAGTTCTCTGGATGAGATCGACCTTGCGGGACTTTGGGTTAGATATACAGAGTGTGCCACTTTTCGTGATAACATTTACGCTATTTGCATTGCTAAAAACCCGGTCTGGCATTCGGACCAAACACATTGATATTAGATATCACTTCCTTAGAGACCATGTGGAGAAGGGAGATATCGCGCTTCGATTCGTAGAAGTGACCTTGATTAGCGATATCTTCACCAAGCCATTGGATAGCTCAGTTGTTGCCTTGAGAGTGAGCTTGGAGTCGTGAGCCCTTACGGCCTTCGTGAGGGACTGGTTTGTATATTATGTATTATATATTTTCTTCCAGCTTTTCTTTTCTTTGTGTTTCTTCAGGTGACTTTGGGCTTGTTTTCTTGAGTTGAGTTCACTCACTTAGACTTCGGCATGCCTTGCATGGACCTCTTATCTTGTGCTTTAGGTTGCTATCATGCGTGATTAGTCGTTCTCTCTTCTCTCTAGGTTGAGTTCCCTCACGTCTTATAAGTCTAGCAGGTATTGGGCCTCACAGGTAGGCAGAGTGCATGTGCACTCCTTAGTTGGGATCTAGAGTCGACTTCCCTATGTGGATCCTTTGGGAAGATAAGAGCGAGTCTAAGTCGTATTGAGTCTCTTATATCTTTTCTATGCTCTATAGCCATCCAGTTTTGCAGTTTCTCGACTTCTTTTCCTCATCCTGTTTTTCTGGTTGTTATTGAGTTCATTCAGGTTTTCTTTATGCCTAATCTTTATAATAACTAAACTTTAACCAGATTTGAGCTTAAAATTGATTCATTTGTTGAGGGGGAGTTTGGGAATCTGTTCATGCATTGCATTTAGACTGACATTTTCATTTTATGAGCTTTGTCTATTATGCAATTGATTTTTCTTCATGCTATACACCATGCTACATCATTTGAAGAAAATCACTAGCTTAGGTATGTCCAAGTTCATTTAACTTGCTAATCTTAAAAATGAAATAAGCCTTAAATGAAAAACTTGATGAAACTATTGCTTTTACTTGCTAGGTTTCTTCTCTAGAGGTTTGTGCCATAATTTGAGAAATTTTGGAGTTCTCTAGAGTCCCTATAGCAACTTGAGTGAAACTAGTTTGGTCCATGCTAGAGTCCTTCAATTGCTCATGAATCATTGTGCTAAAAATGAAAATTAAACAAAATTGACTCTTCTTGTGTACATACGACTCAACACCTTGCATTTACAAGACCGCTTCCCATTGCACTTGGGATGAACTTGGAATACATCGTGTTTGACCTAGACCATCCTCTTAAGAGTTCATCTTGAGATGGTCGCATACGGCTTGAGTCAATTGGTTGTCAAAAGAAAATGCAAATAAATTAAAAACAAAGATATGTGGGTAAAGAATGCAAATAATGTCAAACATTTGCACCCCTCTATTTCTTGTATGATGATAAATCAAAATTTGCATTAAGTGATAAATGAGCCCGAAGGACCTTGTATGCTCTTCTAGATTCCCCAATGTGTTGAGTAGGTTGAACTCTAGGTTTTCCTTTTGATGGTTGCAGGGCGACGGTGCTAGGTCATGGTGAGGCGGAGGATGACCGGGACTAGGCGAGGAGCGTCGGAGGTCCAGGCGGTTGGGAGATCGCCGGAAGATGATTGGAGACGGAGTCCGGGCAAGTCAAGAAGCAAAGATCGAAATGGCGAACAGAGGGGGGGTGAATGGTCGCAAATAAATTTTCCCAAAATACTCCAACACAAACCTCGACAAGATCGCTCAAAGGAAATCGTGAAAAACCCGAAAAATTAGACAACTATGTGTACCCCTAGCTTGCATGGATAAGTGCCATAAAATATGTGGGGATTTTTGAGTCACAATCCTGGTTGTCTAGTGTCCAAGATAAAGAGGAATCAATCCAACTCTTGCTTTTAGAAAGTACATCAATTCAAATCACGAAAGTCACTTTGAGAAAAGCAAAAGCAGAATTTCCAGAAATTGTCCTCCAATTGAACAGGAGGTTGGTGGGATTCTGCAGCTCACAAAATTTTGAGAATTTTTCTACCTATGAGCAGAAGCGTCATGAAGAACTCCACCAAATTTATCCTCAAAAATCCTTACATAAAAAACAGAAAAAATCGAAGAACACAGTCAGTCAAGAACTTCGAGCAGAAAGTTTGGGGCTCGGTTTTCACCTCATGGCGCCCAAACGATGCAACAAGTGAACTCCAAAATTTTTCTGCAGGTGGATATCAGCGTCCCTCACCTCCTCCAATAAGAATCACTTAAAAAGGATTTTTCTAGATTTTTATAAATATCAAATACTAAATACTGCACAAAGAACAAGTTCTGAACAAAGTTGGAACTTGAAAGAAAAGATGTTCTCTACTCAATCCAAGAGTGCAAAAGAGATGTAAAACCATATGAATACACTCAAAACATCCAAGGTCAACAGCATTTAGAAGGAGGGGAGGCAATCCAAATTGCGTGAAAGTAAATTGCGAGAATGTAATTGCGGGAAAGTAAATGCTGAATTTAAATTGCGTAAAGTAAAGACATAATGTAAATGCGCAAAATAAATTCAGAGATTGATGGATAAAACTTTCATTTCTGGAAGGAGAGGTTACAAAGCTTCACTTTCATGTGGGCAAAGCTCAAAGGAGCATTCAAAAACCTCAAAAACCTTCAAGGGAGGAGGCTACCCCTCCACCCCTATTTATACTACTCTTGGGCCACCTACCACCCTTGGATGAGTCCCTCAACCCTAGAGCACTCATCTAAGGGCTAGGATTAACCCACACACACAGCCATGCAAGGGCTAACCCAAAACCCACACACATACCCGGTTTTCTTGCACGGTTTTCAAAGCATACTACCTAGACCCGCTAACCTATCAACTAGACCTCAAACCGACGGCCCTCATTGATCCACGCGGCATCTAGCTAGCATCATCTCCTTTCCTTGTCTTCTTGACTTGCCCAGACTCCGTCTCCGATCATCTTCCGGCGATCTCCCAACCGTCTGGACCTCCGACGCTCCTCGCCTAGTCCCGGTCATCCTCCGCCTCACCATGACCTAGCACCGTCGCCCTGCAACCATCAAAGACAAGGAAACACATCACATAGCAAAGTCCAACAACACATGTAATCACATTTTGACCTCAACAGAATGATATACACTATGCTGACCAGCAAAACCCCGACCTCACGTGGTCTGATCACTGGTATCCATCCCGACAACTCGAGGTCTGAACGACTGGTCTCCACCAGCCAAAGCCCAGACCACTCGGGGTCGGACGACTGGTCTCCGACCAGCAACTCAAATTGCTCTATTTTGAAAATCAATCCAAATCAAACTCAAACTTGAGCACACCTTACTCAAATAAAGTCAAATACTCATCACAAACATGGATGGACCTCCACATGGTCCTTCAAGAAGACAAGGAAAGGATATGATGCTAGCTAGATGCCGCGTGGATCAATGAGGGCCGTCGGATTGAGGTCTAGTTGATAGGTTAGCGGGTCTAGGTAGTATGCTTTGAAAACCATGCAAGAAAAACCGGTATGTGTGTGGGTTTTGGGTTAGCCCTTGCATGGCTGTGTGTGTGGGTTAATCCTAACCCTTAGATGAGTGCTCTAGGGTTGAGGGACTCATCCAAGGGTGGTAGGTGGCCCAAGAGTAGTATAAATAGGGGTGGAGGGGTAGCCTCCTCCCCTTGAAGGTTTTGAGGTTTGTGAATGCTCCTTTGAGCTTTGCCCATATGAAAGTGAGGCTTTGTAACCTCTCCTTCCAGAAATGAAAGTTTTATCCATCCATCTCTGAATTTATTTTGCACATTTACATTATATCTTTACTCTACGCAATTTAAATTCAGCATTTACTTTCTCGCAATTTACTTTCACGCAATTTGGATTTGCCTCCCCTCCTTCTAAATGTTGTTGTTCTTGGATGTTTTGAGTGTGTTCATATGGTTTTACATCTCTTTTGCACTCTTGGATTGAGTAGAGAACATCTTTTCTTTCAAGTTCCAACTTTGTTCAGAACTTGTTCTTTGCGCAGTATTTAGTATTTTATTTTTATAAAAATATAGAAAAATCATTTTTAAGTGATTCTTGTTGTAGGAGGTGCGGGACTCTGATATCGACCTGCAGAAAACTTTTGGAGTTCACTTGTTGCACCTTTTGGGCGCCATGAGGTGAAAACCGAGCCCCAAACTTTCTGCTCGAAGTTCTTGACTGACTGTGTTCTTCGATTTTTCCTGTTTGTTCTGTAAGGTTTTGTGAGGAGAAATTTGGTGGAGTTCTTCATGACTCTTATTCTCAAAGGGACAAAAATTCTCAAAATTTTGTGAGCAGCAGAAACCCACCAACCGCCTGTTCAAATTGAGGACAAGTTCTGGAAATTCTGCTTTTGCTTTTCTGAAAGTGACTTTTGTGATTTGAATTGATGTTCTTGCTAAAAGCAAGAGTTGGATTGATTCCTCTTTATCTTGGACACTAGACAACCAGGATTGTGACTCAAAAATCCCCACATATTTTATGGTACTTATCAATGCAAGCTTGGGGTACACATAGTTGTCTAGTTTTTCTGGTTTTTCTCGATTTCCTTTGAGCGATCTTGTCGAGGTTTTTGTTGGAGTATTTTGGGGGAAAATTTATTTGCGACCATTCACCCCCCTCTGTTCGCCATCTCGGTCCTTCAGGGATGTATTCCTTCACGCTTAGTCCTCAACTTTTTACTTCAAGCTTCTATCTTCTTCATGAGGATGAGGAACTTCATGGCTCCCCGGGACCCCGAGCTCGCCGAATTGTGGGAGGCCTACGACCGCGCCATAGCAGAAGTGGCCGAGGAGGAGGCAGTCGCCCGTGACCGCGCCGCCATCGACGCCTTCCTCGAGATCTTTCCTGCCCTTTACAGGGCTAGGGAAGCCCTCATGGAGGCACTGGGTCGCGTGCATCGGGGCGAAGTGTAGGACCCCTATAAATGTAATGTTTTCCCAGGCATAATGCCTGGGGAATTTTATATATAATAAAGAAGTACCTTTCAAAGTGTTTTTCATGATTGTCGTTGTCATAGCTTAGACCCAGCTTGGGGCATTTCGAAGCTTGCATGGTTCCTTGGTCGAGTGATATTCGCACCCAACCGTCGTAGGATACACCTTAGGTCCGACTTGGGACATATTAGGATTTGCGCGACTCTTGGCCGAACGATACCTACATCCGACTGCTGTAGGATATAGCTCTGGTCCGACTTGGTACATATCATGCTCACGTGGCTCTTGGCCGAGTGATTCCCATATCCAACTGCTGTAGGATATAGCTTAGGCTCGACTTGGAGCATATCAGACTTTTCTTGGCTCTTGGCCGAGTGATACCTATATCCGACTGGTGTAGGATATAGCCTAGGCTCGACTTGGAGCGTATCATATTTGCGTGGCTCTTGGCCGAGTGATACCTATATTCGACTGGTGTAGGATATAGCTCTGGGGCATACCATTGGATTCATGCCTGTTTAGGCTCAACTCGTGATATATGATTCCGTCATGCGGTAACCACCTAGCGACCCAGCGTGGGGTATATCACAAGAAGATATTTTTTAATCCAAACTGGAGGATATCCACGTCCCGCTTGGCACGGTAAGTGATGAAACATCCCATCGTGGGGAGCAACGTGTCCCAAGTATGACTTGGTCAAACCACGACTGATCCCATATGTCAGAACGCCAGGCTAGCAAATCATCATAGAGCGGGGTCAATTTCTTTCCCGCCGATTCGGCGAAAATCTGATTTTTCCCCCTTTAAAGGTTAAGCCGATGGTTCATTTTTCCCATCGCGCTCTCCTATCTCTTCTGCTTCCTTTGTCTCTCCGCCTTCTCCGCCGCTAGGGTTAACTGCTATTGCACTTGCATCCTTGCGCCGCCGTTGATCTTTTCCTCCAAAAATGTCTTCTCATTCCTCCAAAGACCGCCTTTGCCGTAAGATTGGACCACTTCGATCTCGACGGAGGAACGGCTGCAATCCATGGTGGGTGACGGGGTTCTTCCGGCCCTCACTTTGATCTCCGCACGGCCGGCCGCAGGTGAATCCATCCCAACCCCCCGTTCTGAAGAGGTGGTGATTTTTGAATCTTTCTTCCAGCGCGGGCTGGGCCTTCCTGCTTGCACCTTTCTTTGCGGTCTTCTCTTCTTCTACGATATTGAATTGGTGAACTTAAATCCCAACTCTATCCTTCAGATCTCCCTTTTTGTTCACCTCTGCGAGGCCTTCTTGGGCATCCGCCCTCATTTCAATCTTTTTCGTCATTTTTACCTTCTGAAGCCCTATCCCTCAAAGAGCGACCCCAAGGTGATTGGGGGAGCTGGATTTCAGTTGCGGGAGGGTTTAAAGAAAAACTACTTTGTCATTCCCTTCAAAACCTCCAACAAAGGCTGGCACCAAGAATGGTTCTATTGTGCCAACCTTAAACCTGCTCTTCCCTCCTTTGTCGGGCGCCGCCTAAGGTGTCCCTTTCTTGGGTATCTACCCCCAATGATGCCGACATGGACCAGGTGTACGATCTTCTGGCGTTGATTGAGAAGTTGAAAGAAGACGGCCTGACGGGAGTTGGCCTGGCTCTTCATTTTGTTGCTCGTGGGTCTGACCAACTGAAGGGCGAGTCCATCGGGATCGCATTTGAAGGAAAGGACGATCCGACAGGAAGCGCCGAAACATTGTGAAGGAGCAGGTGTTTGCCCGGGTAGGCGACTTTTTCATCCCTAGCGTGGAGATGTCCAGCGTCAAATGCCCAAAGTCCTTCACTGCATCAAATCCTCCCCCCGAGGTAAGGAAGTTTAGCTGATGGTTTCCCCATTGGCCTCTGAATGACTCCTAATTGTTTTAACACTCCTTTCCAGGATCGTTTGGCTTTTTCAGTGACGCGCCTCTCCCGAAGATGCCCGTTCACAAGGGCGCTCCCTTTAAACGACCTGCGAGCTCCTCGGCCGGGACCCCGCCGCTAAGAAGGGGAAGAAAGCGATCGTCAAGGACCCTGCGAAGCCCCAGCGCCCGACTGGTGGCCCCAAGATTTAGGATCCACCAGCACGAGCCCCGGTGCTATCGGCCCCCCTTCCCCATGAGCCCGTGGTACAATCGAGTCCTATTCCGAGAGACTCGGGCAATCGGGAGGAGCCCAGGATTCCAGCTGGTAGTGCCCCGAGTGGTCCCTCCGGGAGTGGCTCCGCCTCCCGAAAGAAGCCTCCAATGAAAATAAAGAAGTCCGATAGGTTGGATATCCTATCGACTCTTTCTCTGACGCATTTGGCCGGCTTGTTCACCGATCATTCTTCTTATAGGAATCCTTCGTATGATGTTCCTGTCGCGACACCGTCGGGGCTCTGAAGAACACGAGCCGGGGCGTTCATGTCTTAGTTGAGGACCACGCGGGGACATAGGAGCGCCCTCCGAGCCCGGCCGCCTTCACGACACCTCATGCCCGGCATCGGGCCTCTTTGCTCGAGAGCTGTCTCCGTCCATCCCCCAAGGTTGAAGAGATCTCTCGGGTTCCGTCGGCTCCTGCTCGCCCCCAGCTCATAATGCAAGCTGCGTGGGTTGATTAGGAGGATGGCTTGAAGCTCCTGGAAGACTCGGAGGAGAAGAGATAGAGGAACGACTTTTACAGTTATGCCACTGCTTGTACACGCCTGGCCCGGGTAAAATTTTCTCTGCTCTCGCTGTCTTCTTGCTTATGTCAGTTAACACATAGTCACATTTTCCTGTGATGGTTATAGAAATTAGGGGAGCGCTCTGAAAAGAAGTCCGAGTACCTCCAGAAGATGCTCCTGGAGTTCCGGACGCGCCATGAATATCTGGCCGAATTGGAGCAGATCAAGGCTGGACATGCAGCTGAGCTGCGAGCTCTTCGGTCAGAGGTCCAAGCGTTGTGGGAAGAGTAGAAATCTCTGCAGCAGGAGAAGTTAGACGTCGTTGTCTCCCTTCGAGGTAAATATTTCCTGGGCCACCCCGAGTTCTCTTTTAATTATATTGTTTTTTGATCTTCTTATCTTCGTGTCAGCTCGGGACTCTGCTATTGTAAAGCTCCAGGAGCAACTTAAAGCTTCGGAGGTCTCCAAATCGAAGTAGGAGAAGGAGCTAGAAGGTACGATCAACAGCTTGGCCCTCCCATGCCTTCATTGCCTTCTTGGTACTTCTTAATACTCTGTCTTGCAGATTATAAATTCAAGACGTGGGCGCAATACGCCGTTTTTAACGAGAAGGTTGAAACTCTTGAGACGTCTTGCGCTAAGCTTCGTGAAGCCTCCGAGCCGTTGTTGAGCTTGCTTCATCCCGGAGGCGAGAGGCCACTCAGCAGGGACCAGGTCATCTCTCGACTGGAGAAAGCCCCCGAGGCGCTCAAGAGACTTTTGAAGGAGATAGCGACCAATGGTGGTAGCCAGGCTTTGGCGATCACCAAGTCGCTCTATCTCCGAGTGGATCTTGAAGCCATTAAGGAAGGCTACGCCTGCAATGTAGATGAAGATCGGGCCGCCGAGCTCTGGGAGGAAGTCAAGGATACCTCTTTGGCTGTTGTAGAAACTCTGTAGCTGTAAACGAAATATATGAAAATGTTTCTTTGTTTTTGCAGGTCTTCTTTTTTAGAAATGCTATTACGCTTAATGAGGCCATCTGAGTGGTTTTTCACTATCATGTCCGACTAGTCCAGCTCCCAGGCTCTGAGGCATGGTTCATGACGCATATCTCAGAGTCTTAAAATTTATAGGAGCAAAGTACTCAGACGCATAGTTTTCGAGAAGATTATTCGAGAACAACTTTAAGAGCAAACATTTATTCATAAAGAAACAATTACAAAGTTCAAGCAAAAAAACGACATAGATGTTCTATGTTCCAAGTGTTGCTGATAGTTGTGCCGTCTTCACACTTTAGCTTATAAGCCCCAGGGCGTATCACCTCGTCGATGACGTAAGGGCCTTCCAGGCAGGGAGAGCTTATGCTCGCACTGCTGATTCTTTCTAAGGACCAGATCTCCTTTGGAGAACGCGCGGCTCCTTACTTTGAGTCCGTGATAGCGACGTAAACCCTGAAGATACTTTGCCGACTGAATTGTTGCAACGTCCCTGGCTTCTTCCAGTCGATCGAGGTCTTCTAGCCGGCTCTCTTCCGAAGCGGCTTCTTCATAGCTTCGAACCCACGGGGATCCGAATTCTAACTCGGTGGGGAGGACCGCCTCTAAGCCATACACCAGGAAGAAAGGTGACTGCCCGGTTGCTCTGCTGGGGGTGGTTCGCAGCCCCCAGAGTACTGAAGGCAATTCTTTGACCCACCGAGTGGCGTATGGTTTGAGACGATCGAAAATCCTTACCTTTAGGCCTTGTAGCACCATGCCATTGGCTCGCTCGACTTGCCCGTTACTTCGGGAGTGTGCTACCGATGCGAAGCAAAATTTTATGCCGAGTTCGCCGCACCAGTCTTGAAATTTGCCGCCTCTGAATTGGGTGCCATTATCCGTGATGATTCTGTTTGGTACGCCGAATCTAACCACGATTTCATGGAAGAATTCTTTGGCCTTTGCAGCCGTAATTGTGGCGACTGGCTTGGCCTCAATCCATTTGGTGAATTTATCGACGGCCACGAAGAGATGAGTATAACCACCTTGAGCCTTCTTCAAATGTCCCACCATGTCGAGCCCCCAGACTGCAAATGGCCAGGTGATTGGGATGGTTTGTAGTTCCTGTGCCGGTTTGTTCATCTGTCGCGCAAATAACTGACATCCTTCGCATGTCCGGACGATGTCCTCTACATCAGTAATGGCAGTCGGCCAGAAAAATCCCTGACGATAAGCCTTGCCAACTAGAGTTGATGACGCCGCGTGATTACCACAAACTCCCGAGTGGATTTCCTTGAGGAGATCTCTTCCTTCTTGTTCTGATATACACCGTCGTAGTACACCAGAGGAGTCCTTGAGGAGAGTTCTTCCCTAATCACCACATAACTCTTGCTTCGGTGCATTATCCGCTCAGCCTGTATGCAGTCTTCAGGTAGCTCGTCTTTCATCAGATAGTCCAGATACGGAGCCGTCCAATCGGGGGTAATGACCAAGACTTCTGCCTCTTCGCTCTTCTCCACTCGGACATCCGACTTTGGCCTAGTGCTAATCGTGGACTTATGAATTTCTTCGACGAATACTCCCACGGACACTGTAGACTGGCAGGATCCCATTTTTGCTAGCTTGTCGGCTGCTTCATTGTCTCGGCGGAGCACATGAACAAGTTCCAGGCCATCAAAGCTACCTTCTAGCTTGCGTACCTCCTGGCAATAGGCGGCCATGTTGTCTTCGATGCATGACCATTCTTTTTGCACTTGATTGACCACGAGCATTGAATCTCCGCGAACCATCAAATGTCGGATACCGAGTGATATGGCAATGCAGAGCCCATGGATTAGTGCCTCGTACTCGGCGGCGTTGTTCGATGCGGGAAAAAGTATCTGCAGAACGTACCTCAACCGTTCCCCACTTGGTGATATGAGCACTATACCAGCCCCCGCGCTGCTGAGCATGAGGGAACCATCGAAGTACATCGTCCAATACTTGAGTTCCTTGATGACCGCCGGATTTTGAAGTTCCGTCCACTCGGTAGTGAAGTCGGCGAGCGCTTGAGACTTGATGGCGGTGCGAGGCTTGAATAGGATATCAAAAGCTCCAAGCTCGACTGCCCACTTTGCAATTCTCCCAGTAGCCTCCTGGTTGTGGAGTATATCTCCTATTGGGAAGGAGGTGACCACCGAAACAGGGTGCTCATGGAAATAGTGCTTGAGCTTGCGAGATGTAAGAAGTACGGCGTATAATAATTTCTTTACTTGTGGATACCGCACCTTAGATTCACTCAGGACCTCACTGATGAAGTAGACCGGATGTTGGACCTTCTGCACGTGGCCCGGTTCCTCCCTTTCGACGACAATTGCAGCGCTGACTACGTGAGTCGTTGCCGCAATGTAAAGTAACAGAGGTTCTTCTGGCATTGGTGAAACCAAGACCGGGGGCGTTGTTAAGAAGGTCTTCAAGTCTTCGAATGCTTGATGTGCCTCAGGTGTCCATTGGAACTTGTCCTGCTTCTTGAGGAGTTTAAAGAAAGGCATACCTTGCATACCTAGTCGGGAAATAAACCTACTGAGTGCGGCCATGCATCCCGTAAACTTCTGGACGTCTTTTTGGCAAGTCGGCGGTTCCATATTTGATATGGCCCTGATCTTCTCTGGGTTGGCCTCAATGCCTCGTTGGGATACGATAAACCCGAGCAGTTTTCCCGAAGATACTCCGAAAACACACTTCTCGGGATTAAGCTTCATGCTAAAAGCCCTTAGACTTTCGAACGTCTCGGTCAAGTCGGCGATAAGGTCGTTCTTCTCCCGAGTTTTCACCACGATGTCGTCCACGTATGCCTCCACGTTGCGTCCGAGTTGGGTGTGAAAACACCGCTGTATTGCACACTGATACGTTGCACCAGCATTTTTCAATACGAACGCCATCGTGGTATAGCAAAAGGCCCCAAAGGGCGTGATGAATGGAGTCTTGATATGATCCTCCACCTTTAAGAGAATCTAGTGGCACCCTGAGTAGGCATCGAGGAAACTCAGGATCTCGCACCCGGCGGTTGAGTCAACCACCTGATCAATTCGAGGTAGCCCGAAGGGATCCTTTGGACATGCCTTGTTGAGATCAGTATAATCAACGCACATGCGTCAAGTTTTATTCTTCTTTTGAACTAATACAGGGTTTGCTAGCCAATCAAGATGATACACTTCTTTGATAAAACCTGCAACTAAAAGCTTGGTGATCTCCTGCTTGATGGCATTCCGCGATCTGGAGCGAACCGCCGAAGCATTTGCTTGATTGGCTTTGCCTTTTCATCGACGTGCAGAGAATGCTCGATCACCTCCCTAGGAACACCCGGCATGTTGGATGGTTTCCAAGCAAAGATGTTCTTGTTAGCCCGGAGGAAGGTGACGAGCATGTCTTCCTATTTGTCCTCGAGCCCTGTCCCGATCAAAGTCATCTTGGATGGATCGAACGGGTCAAGAATAATTTTCTTGGTTCCTTCGCCGGGCTTTATCCCTGACGTGGCCTGCTTCTTGGACGGGACGTCGCCTTCTTCCTGAAATGCGGCAGCCTCTGCTTGGACATTCTTCCTCTCGGCGGTCGCCTCCTGTAGCTCAGCAAGTTCACAATTCTCTCGGTCGCATTCCAGAGATCGCTTGACGTCGCTACGAACCGTGATGACGCTTCTGGGTCCCGGCATCTTCATCATCAAATAGGTGTAGTGTGGAATGGACATGAACCGAGCCAGTCCGGATCTTCCCAAGATAGCGTGGTACGCTGTCTCGAAATCCGCTACCTCAAAATTTATGTACTCGGTCCGGTAGTTGTCTTTGGTACCGAAAGTGACGGGCAAAGAAATCTGCCCGAGTGGAAACGAAGACGCCCCAGGGATCACCTCGTGGAATGGCTGTGAGCTTGGCTTTAGCTCGGAGCGGGGGATGTTCATATCGTTGAAGGTCTTGGCGAATAAGACGTTGAGTCCGCTCCCTCCATCGATCAAGACCTTCTTGAGCTTTACATTGCGAATGACAGGGTCGAGCACTAGAGGGTACTTACTCGGATGCAGAACCCGGTTGGGGTGATCTGAGTGGTCGAAGGTGATCGGGACCTCAGACCACTTCAGATACTGGGGGGTCGCCAGTTCCACCGCATTGATCTCCCGAGCGGTGAACTTTTGCTTCGCTTGGACTCGTATCCGGTGGAGCCCCCATATATGTAGTTCAGCTCATGCTCAGGCTCTTGATAATCGTCCTCGTCTGGAAGGTCTCTCTTCTTGGCCGCTTCATCCTTCGCTGGAGCCGGCTGCTTGTTGCTTTCTCGCGCAAAACGCTTCAAGGTGAAGCAGTCTTTGGCGGTGTGCTTTCCCTTAGGGTGGAAAGGACAGATCGCTTCCATGACGGCACTGTAATCGGGTGCCTCCCTCCGCGCGGCTCGGGGCCAGTTGCGTTCTGCTACCACGACCAGCTCCTCACCTTTCCGCTTCTTATCGTTGTACTTGAAGGACTCGGGCTTGTTGCCTTTGTTCTTCTGCGGGCGATCTTCTTGGCACTCGGCCAGGGCGTCTGAGGCCGTGGCGTAGCGGTCGGCCAATGTAAACATCTCCTTCACGGACGTCGGGGGTTTTCTGGACATTTTCTTGATTAGATCAGGATCACTTACCCCCTTCTGAAAGGCTGCCACCACCACTGCATCGGATACAACCCTGATGGTGTTTTCTTCTGCATGAAACGCTGGATGAAATCTCTCATCGTCTCGTCCTTCTTCTGGTGAAGCTGGTAAAGGTCCCACGGGGTGCCAGGCCTCTCGTAGGTTCCATAGAAGTTCGCGATAAATTGATCGCAAAGATCGCTCCAGGAGTCCACCGAGTTCGCAGGAAGTCCCATGAGCCATGCTTGAGTCGAGGGGGTGAGGTTGACTGGCAGATAATTTGCCATCACGTTCTGATTGCCCCCGACCGCTTTAACCGCCAGGGCATAGACCTGCAGCCAAGCTTTCGGATCTCGCTCCCCGTTAAACTTAATGATGCCCTTAGGGTTGAACCCTTCGGGCCATACCACTCGGCTTAACCGAGGAGTGAACGCTCAGATCCCGTCAATGGATCTCTCATCAAGATGAGGGGGAGACCGGCGTGGCGAGCCTTTGGCTCGGCGATTATCGTCAACGCGTCGGGGTGGAGTTCGGCACGACGAATCCATGGCTCGACGATCGTCGTCATTCCGACCCCGGCGATGAAGGTCTCTATGGTCATCGCAGTCGTCGTACCTTCGATCACTTCGTCGATTGTGGCCGGTGCGAAAACGCTCGTAGTCGTCGTGGCACACGCGTCGTTCTTCCTCGTCCCGCTCTTGCCGTCTGGCGGTGATGTCTTGGCGGAGATCGTAGTTGAGAATTCAGCGAGCGTCTCCGACTGGTGGTGTGAGGCACCGACTGTCGGTATTTCGATTGGTTGCAGTCCGACTGCTAGCGACACGAGTAGCTGTGTGGGAGCGTGAGTGTGCTTCCCCTTCCGGCCTTTCTTGATTCTGCTGAATCGCTGCCGCCATCACCATAGCCTTGATCTGGCCCACGATCGGGCTGCTGGGCTATCAGATGCAATCATTGGATCCAGCGTATCGAGAAGCGTCTTGGAGGCGACGACGTTCTGCAGCGGTGTATGAAAGACAGCTTGGTCTCCCAACCTGGACTGCAGGATGTCCTTGTGGACATGGCGGCCGCGAGACCGAAGCGATCACGTCTGTGCCTCCTTACCCTTACGAAGTAGACGATCTTCCTCCGCAGTTTCTTGAACCTCTTGCTGGCGTTGGAGATCGGTCTTCTGCTCTTCAATGGCGAAGATGCCACGAAGATCGTAGCAATTCATCGCGATGCCGACTGGTTTGCTGGCCATGTCAAAGTGACATACCTGAGATGGGTCGGCCTGATCTTTACCAGATTGAATCTGGTTCAGGTCTAGGCAAACAAGTTCTCGCGCATCTGCGATGAAGTCCAAGCTTCCGAAGCAGAAAGCCTGGCCAGAGATGAAGGTGGCGGTGATTCCGCCGATCGCTGCCATCGAGTCTGTAGGAAAAGATTATAGCGCTCCCCCTACCTAGCGCGCCAACTGTCGACTTTTGTAGTCGGTAATAAATTTATGGGGCAGGCGCTAGATCTCAAACTCGAAGGTCACACAAGACAAGGGTTTAGACAGGTTCAGACCCTCGACGGTGGAGGTAATACCCTAATCCTGTGTGCTGAGATTATATGGATCTCTTGGATCTAAGGTTGCTCAAAGCGCAATGTGCTCTGGGCGATATGTGGTGTGTGTTGTTCTGAGGCGACTGCTCGATGCCCCTGTTGTTGCCTGCCCTCTCCCTTATATAATGGGGGTGGGGCGGTTTACAAAGTCTTGATCGGTCTAAGGGATCCGATCAGTTATAGGATTCTAGTCGGTTATAGGATAGAGTTTACATCTTTATCTACCCTATTAACGACTCGGATTACAATCGTATCTTTTATACCTAAATATACATACAACTGTCTATAGGATGTATCCCCTTCCATACGACAACAAGGCTTGGCGCGGGGCTTATCCTTTGGGCCTTCCTCTTGGCCCTGTCCTCTTCTCAAGCGATGTTGGGCCAGTTATGAAGATACCTGGTTTCATATATTGCACAGAGGACTCATGGGACATTTTGGTGTTAAGAAGATTGAGGACATCCTTACTGAACATTTTTATTGGCCAAAGATGAGGCGTGACGTCGAGCGCTATTTTGTTTGCTGCTCTACATGCCAAAAAGTTAAGTCTCGATTAAATCCACATGGCTTATTTATGTCTCTTCTTATTTCTAGTGTGCCTTGGAAGGATATTTCTATAGATTTTGTTTTAGGATTGGCTAGGACAGAGAGAGAGAGAGATAGTATTTTTGTAGTAGTTGATAGATTTTCTAAGATGGCGCATTTTATTCTTTGTCATAAGTGCGATGATGCTACATATGTTGCTAATTTATTTTTTAGGGAGATTGTTTGACTACATGGTGTGCCAAGCACAATTATTTCAGATCGAGATGCGAAGTTCTTCAGTCACTTTTGGAGGACTTTATGGAACAAGTTGGGGACGAAGTTGCTATTCTCTATTAAATGTCATCCCCAAACTGATGGACAAATTGAAGTTGTCAACCGTATTTGTCAACCATATTGAAGGCTGTTTTGAAGAAAAACTTGAAGTTGTGGAAAGAATGTCTACCTCATGCGGAGTTTGCCTACAACCAATCGCTGCATTTAACCACAAAGAGAGCCCTTTCTAGGTAGTATATGGCTTTAATCCTCATGCTCCAATTGATTTGTTACTTCTACCATCTTCAAAAAAGTTAAATCTAGATGCTAAGAAATATGCTGAATTTGTTCTTAAGTTGCATGAGACAACAAAAGAAAATATAGAGCGCATGAATGAGAAATATAGGGTTGCTGGTAGTAAAAGTAGAAAGGAAATAACTTTTGAACTTAGTGATCTTGTTTGGTTGCATTTGAAAAAAGATAGATTTCCATATTTGATAGTATAAGTTGATGCCTAGAGCTGATGCTCCTTTTAAGATTATCAAAAAGATTAATGATAATGCATACAAGCTTGATCTGCCTGCAGATTTTGGGTTAGTCCCACATTTAATATTGCAGATTTGAAGCCATACATGGGAGAAGAAGATGAGCTTGAGTCGAAGAAGACTCCCATTCAAGAGGGGGAGGATGATGAGGACATCACTCCTACAGATGCAACCAATACTTCTCCACACATTGTGCAAGTACAAGGTCGAAACTCACGAGTGTAAGGTCCAATCACACGAGCACGTGCACGTCAATTGAATTATCAAGTAATTTCATTTTTGGGAGTGAATTCTGTTTCTAATGAGAATATGATGTTGTCTAATGCGTGTGATTTACTTATTCTCATAAATCATGGAGAGGACTATAATGGTCGGAATACGAGAAAGAAGGTGACAAGACAAAGGGTCACACAGAGGATTCGAAGCCTGGCCCAAGCCGGCGGCTTCAACTCCTCTCCCTGGTGGCCACCCCTTCCACAAGCTCACTAGGCTGGTCCAACTACATTTGGAAGCCTTCAAACATGGTGATACGCCACATTCGCCAATTGGGCTTCAACCCATGTAATAGGAAGGCCCAAGAGGGATGTCCACGAGGAGTCCATGTCCGTGTCTGAAGGACCGAGATGGCGAACAGAGGGGGGGTGAATGGTCGCAAATAAAAATTCCCCCAAAATACTCCAACAAAAACCTCGACAAGATCGTTTAAAAGGAATTGTGAAAAACCCGAAAAACTAGACAACTATGTGTACCCCAAGCTTGCATGGATAAGTACCATAAAATATGTGGGGATTTTTGAGTCACAATCCTGGTTGTCTAGTGTCCAAAAGAAAGAGGAATCAATTCAAACTCTTGCTTTTAGAAAGGACATCAATTCAAATCACAAAAGTCACTTTCAGAAAAGCAAAAGCAGGATTTCCAGAACTTGTCCTCAATTTTCACAGGAGGTTGGTGGGTTTCTGTAGCTCACAAAATTTTGAGACTTTTCTCCTGTGAGCATTAGAGTCGTGAAGAACTCCACCAAATTTCTCCTCAAAAATCCTTACAGAAAAAACAGGAAAAATCGAAGAACACAGTCTGGTCAAGAACTTCGAGCAGAAAGTTTGGGGCTCGGTTTTCACCTCATGGCGCCCAAACGGTGCAACAAGTGAACTCAAAAATTTTCTGCAAGCGGATATCAGAGTCCTGCACCTCCTCCAACAAGAATCACTCAAAAAGGATTTTCTATATTTTTACAAAAATCAAACACTGACTGTTGCGCAAAGAACAAGTTCAGAACAAAGTTGGAACTTGAAAGAAAAGATGTTCTCTACTCAATCCAAGAGTGCAAAAGAGATGTAAAACCATATGAACACACTCAAAACATCCAAGAACAGCAGCATTTAGAAGGAGAGGAGGCAAATCCAAATTACTTGAAAGTAAATTGCGGGAATGTAATTGCGGGAAAGTAAATGCTGAATTTAAATTGCGTAAAGTAAAGACATAATGTAAATGCATAAAATAAATTCAGAGGTGGATGAATAAAACTTTCATTTCTGGAAGGAGGTTACAAAGCCTCACATTCATGTGGGCAAAGCTCAAATGAGCATCAAAACCTCAACACCTTCAAGGGAAGGAGGCTACCCTCCACCCCTATTTATACTACTCTTGGGCCACCTACCACCCTTGGATGAGTCCTCAACCCTAGAGCACTCATCTAAGGGCTAGGATTAACCCACACACACAGCCATGCAAGGGCTAACCCAAAACCCACACACATACCGGGTTTTCTTGCACGTTTTCAAAGCATACTACCTAGACCCGCTAACCTATCAACTAGACCTCAATCCGACGGTCCTCATTGATCCACGCGCATCTAGCTAGCATCATCTCCTTTCCTTGTCTTCTTGACTTGCCCGACTCCGTCTCCGATCATCTTCCGGCGATCTCCCAACCGTCTGACCTCCGACGCCTCGCCTAGTCCCGGTCATCCTTCGCCTCACCATGACCTAGCACCGTCGTCCCGCAACCATCAAAGACAAGGAAACTCCTCACATAGCAATGCCCACAAAGATGTGCAATAAACCATCCAACTCATCACTACCGCGTCCATACGACCAGTCATCGCCACTCTGGCAGAGACAACTCAAATTGCTTCATTTTGAAAATCAATCCAAATCAAACTCAAACTTGAGCACACCTTGCTCAAATAAAGTCAAATACTCATCACAAACATGGATAGACCTCCACATGGTCCTTCAATCTCCCCCTTGATGAGTATATTGACAAACCATACAAAAGGCATAAATTTGAGTTTGAAGAAAATGAAGAAGAAAGCAATTTTAGTTGCAAAGTCAAACTTGGTCCAAAGATAGAAATTAGAACCATGACCAAGTTGACGAAGAGGAATTCAGATTTTAGAGTTAAATTTAAGAAAGAGCAAGTTTTCAACAAAAACTCTAAAATCCAACTAAACATGTCAAATGTGATTATGAGATTATGATCCAACAGAAGTAGTAGCATAGTTTTACAAAGATCATAATAACCAAATAAGCATTCACATTTTTATCTTTTTAGTGATGCCTTTTCTACGTTATCTCCCCCTTTTGGCAATATAGGCATCAATTTTTTTTTATGTATGCATGAAATGCAATCGAAAGAGCTTTGAAGATTATCCAATTGATCAAAATGGAAGGATATTACACCAAGCTTGTCAATTTCAGAAGATGACTAAACTAAGACATGTCCAAGTGCAAATACGAGCTTAGTTTTGAATATTTCATTTTTAGCAAGAATTGACAAGTGCAACACTTAGCTTTAGTTTCAAAAATAGAAGAATAGCCACTCTAAGGATCAAAAGGAAAACCTAGAGTTCAACCTACTCAACACGTTGGGGAATCTAGAAGAGCATACAAGGTCCTTCGGGCTCATTTATCACTTAATGCAAATTTTGATTTATCATCATACAAGACATAGCGAGGTGCAAATGTTTGACATTATTTGCATTCTTTACCCACATATGTCTTTGTTTTTAATTTATTTGCATTTTCTTTTGACAACCAATTGACTCAAGCCGTATCGACCATCTCAAGATGAGCTCTTAAGAGGATGGTCTAGGTCAAACACGATGTATTCCAAGTTCATCCCAAGTGCAATGGGAAGCGGTCTTGTGAATACAAGGTGTTGAGTCGTATGTGCACAAGAAGAGTCAATTTTGTTTAATTTTCATTTTTAGCACAACGATTCATGAGCAATTGAAGGACTCTGCATGGATCAAACTAGTTTCACCCAAGTTGCTATAGGGACTCTAGAGAACTCCTAAATTTCTCAAATTATGGCACAAACCTCTAGAGAAGAAACCTAGCAAGTAAAAGCAACAAGTTTCATCAAGTTTTTCATTTAAGGCTTATTTCATTTTTAAGCTTAGCAAGTTAAATGAACTTGGACATACCTAAGCTAGTGATTTTCTTCAAATGATGTAGCATGGTGTATAGCATGAAGAAGAAATCAATTGCATAATAGACAAAGCTCATAAAGCAGAAAATGCAGTCTAAATGCAATGCATGAACAGATTCCCAAACTCCCCTCAACAAATGAATCAATTTTAAGCTCAAATCTGGTTAAAGTTGAGTTATTATCAAGATTAGGCATAAAGAAAACCGAATGAACTCAATAATAACTAAAAGCAGAATGAGGAGAAGAAGTCGAGCGCTGCAAAGCTGGATGGCTATAGAGCATAGAAAAGATAGAAGAGACTCACTACGGCTCGGACTCGCTCTTATCTTCCCAGTGGTGACATAGGAAGTCGACTCTAGATCCCAACTAAGGAGTGCACATGCACTGTCTACCGGGAGGCCCAATACACGCTAGACTTATAAGGCGTGAGGGAACTCAACCTAGAGAGAAGAGAGAACGACTAATCACGCATGATAGCAACCTAAAGCACAAGATAAGAGGTCAATGCAAGGCATGCAGAAGTCTAAGTGAGTGAACTCAACTCAAGAAAACAAGCCCAAAGTCACCCGGAAGAAACACAAAGAAAAGAAAAGCTGGAAGAAAACATATAATACATAATATACAAACCGGCTCCCCTCACGAAAGGCCGTAAGGGCTCACGACTCCAAGCTCACTCCTCAAGGCAACAAATCTGGAGCTATCCAAAGGCTTGGTGAAAATATCGGCTAATCAAGGTCACTCTACGAATGAGCGCGATATCTCCCTTCTCCACATGGTCTCTAAGGAAGTGATATCTAATATCAATGTGCTTGGTCCGGGAATGTTGCCTTGGGTTTTTAGCAATGCAAATAGCTGAAGTGTTGTCACGAGAAAAGTGGCACACTCTCTATCTCTAACCCATAGTCCGTAAGGTCGATCTCATCCAGAGCACAGCTCAAAGAACTAGTCTGCGACAACATACTCGGCCTCGGTGGATGTGCAACTCCGGATCGCTTCCTAGATGACCAAGAAACAAGAGAAGTGCCAATGAATTGGCAAGTGCGAGAAGTGCTCTTCCTATCTATCCTCTGACCCGACAAAGTCGGCATCGAAAAGGCTCTAAGAGATAGACAAGAAGACGAAGAGTACCAAATACCATAATCGTGGTAGCACGAAGGTACACGAAGATGCGCTTGACCACTCTGGCGGTGAGAGGCGCGAGGAGAAGCTTGAAATCGGCGCATGCGGACACACACAAAATGTATGTCCGGCCTCAAGTAGTGAGGTACAAGAGGAGCCGATCATGCTTCAAACTCCTTTTGATCGGCGAGGCTCACCATCCTCATCGGGCTCGAGGACAGCGATGGTGGCCATAGGAGTCATCACCGGCTTCCCATCGGACATGTCGAACGCCTCGGGAGGTCACGGGTATATTTGCCTTGATGCAAGAAAGTACCCTCCAGTCCGCTTGATTTGGAAGCCAAGAAAGTAGCTCAACTCGCCCATCATACTCATCTCAAACTCTGTGCTCATCACCTCGTAAAACTGAGACACAAGCGAATGAGATGAGCCACCAAAATTATATCGTCCACATAACCGGACAAGAAGAAAATGAGACTCATGGTGTCGATGAGCGAGTTTTGTCTACTATGCCCATTTTGAAGTCATGGTGAGAAGATAAGACTTGAGCCTCTCATACCATGCTCTGGGGCTGCTTGAGTCCATACAAAGCTTTGGAGAGCTTGTATACATGACTCGGAAACTTGGGGTTCTCGAATCACGGAGGTTGTTTGACATAAACCTCTTCCTCAATATAGCCATTGAGGAATGCACTCTTGACATCCATTTGATAGAGCTTGAAGCCCCGGGATGCAGAGAATGCAAGCGAGGATCCTAATAGCCTCTAGTCTAGCTACGGGGCAAAGGTCTCCTCAAAGTCAAGACCCTCAACTTTGAGAAAAGCCACTGTGCAACTAGCCTAGCCTTGTTGCGAATGACAACCCCATCCTCACTGCTTGTTTTGAACACCCACTTGGTCCCAATGACATTATGACCGGATGGGGCTCGACAAGCTGCCATACCTTGTTCCTCTCAAAGTTCTCAAGTTCCTCATGCATAGCATTAATCCACGATTCATCGGATAATGCATGAGAAACATCTTCGGCTCAAAGGAGGCAACGAAGGCAGAGTGGAGGCAGAATCGACAAACTCGATTTTGAGCGAGTGGCGCTCAAGCAGATCACCAATGATCGATCGGTGGATGAGCTTCTGGATATGACGGGAGGACGTAGCGAGTGGCCTCTACCTCATGCCTGAGAAGAGGTAGGAGCGAGCCACTCGTGAAGGAGAGTCGGAAGGCAAGGGTGGTCTCCACGAGGTGCGAGAAATGGAAGCAGGAGGCACCTCGGGTATAGAGGGGCTGGATCCGGTGGAACACCATCATCTCCATCATCCTCATCTTCTACAAAGATGGTCTCGGAGGGATAAGAAGAGCTCAAACATCGTGTCTAGCTCTCGGCTAGCCTCATCGAAGGTCACATCACGGTCTCTATGATCCTATGCATCAACACTCCGGACCCTATAGCTACGAGAAGAAGTCGAGTAACCTAGAAAGATACCATCGTAAGAGCGAGACTCAAACTTATCTAGGTTACAGGACTTCAAGATAAAACACTTGCAACCAAAACGCGAAAATGAGACACACGGGCTTTCGCCCATACCTCAACTCATAAGAAGTGCGATGCAAATGTGCTCTCAAAAACACGCGATTAGAAACATGGCAAGCGGTAGCTATAGCCTCACCCAAAACTTCCTAGGAGTATTGTACTGTCTAGCATCGTCTGGCCATCTCAACGAGGTCCTGTTCTTCCTTTCCACTCGCCATTCTCACCGAGGAGGCGTAGGGAGAAGAGAAGCGATGCTCTAAACCGGACTCCACACAAAAACTCTCAAAGTAGGAATTCTTGAACTCCGTGCCATTATCACTGCGTATAGCTCGTAATGCACACTGGGAGCTCAATAGACAACCTCTTGATCAAACCCACGAAGTGAGAAAAGTCTCATCCTTGAGGCCATGAAGAATACCCAAGAGAATCTAGAAAAATCATCAACGATGACAAGAACATACCACTTCCTCCCGCTGATTGCACTCTATTTGGACCAACGGTGTCCATATGTAAAAGCTGTCTGGTGCATCATCATCACTACGGGATTGGAGGATGAGAAGCGATAACCATCTTGCCATGTCGGCAAGGAGAGCAAACTAAGTCTTTGACCATCTTGAGTTTGGGCAAACCCGAATGAGATCGTGGTCGCTAACTCGGGTCAAATGATCAAAACCAATGTGACCAAGTCTCCTATGCGGAAGGAGAGATCACGGGACTCGAAGCAATCAAACATCAAGAGAGTCTCGGAAGAAGCGGAAAAATCAGCACGAAAGACTCTCCCAAATCTAGAAATCCATAAACTAACCCTCCGATGAATCAAGGATTCTCGGGCATTACTCTTGAAGCTTACCTCGAAAGAGTCATCGATAAGTCGAGAAGCAGAGAGCGATTGTATTGCGACTTACTTACTAAGGCAACATCTTTAAGAATGAAATTTTGGTTAATGCAGATGGTACCTTTAGCAATGACTCTACCTGAAGATGCATCCCCAAAAGTGATTAACTCATCACCGGGGGCTCGGACTAGGGAAGAGAACCAACGAGAATCTCCGGTCATATGGCGAGAACAACCGGAGTCAACAATCCAAACATCGCCCTTCCCCATCCGACGAACCTGATCAAGACACAAGAGAGAAAGATGACTCAGTACTGGGATAGAGTGAAGACTTAGGAACCCAATACTGAACCATACGACACCTCAGAGTACCAGCCACAGAAGAAGGCTGGACTCGAGTGTCTCTCTGACGCTCAACTCTCACACGATCAGGAGCAACTCTGGTAGATAATCTAGGAGTCAAAACTGGGTTGGCACGCCGTGGTGCAAAAGCGGACCATCCCGAAGAATTTGCTGGATCTCCTACCGAGAAAACACCTCACGCCGCTGATATCTACCTCGATGGGAAAAACGAGGAATATCAAGAGGGCGGCGGAAAGATCGACTCTGAACAGCTCGGGACTAAAACTCAAGAACTAGCATGAAAACCAAGTCCGGACTTTGCCCAAAACAGCGACTCTCTAACTTTGTCTAGAAGCGGTGTGTGTCTTAGGAGCACTCAAAGTCAGGGATGACCACGAATACCCTAAGAGCGACAACACGCTCACGCCGAGTGATCTTGGCGCGCTGAGCGTAAATCTACTAGGTGACCATCCTTCATGGAAGGTGCATGTGTACCGCCTTGCTAGAGGAAGAAGCAATAGGAGTAACACCCTTACAGTCGAAGTCCTATGGACAACCCAGAGACCTAAACACGGTGGTACTCACTCAGGGAGCTACCACAATCTCACCACTCTTGGAGCCGCGCACAATGGTGGGAGGATGCGCGGCGTGCTCAAGGGATCAAATCCTAGACCTTGATTGAATCTACTAATCTTGGATTGGTCTAGAATAAGATTGAGCTTCTTCTTGCCTCCAACAAACTTCTCGAGAGTGCTCATAAGATCTTGGCAATCTCGGAAGAAAGAAGCACAAGAAGAACAGGGGAAGGAGAGGAAGAAGAACCGAGAAAGATGAGCTCTCTCAAGACGTGCATTTTCTCCCTCAAGACGGCTGCCTCAATCTTGAGGGCCTCACAAGAAAAGCAAGGAGCATCTCTAATTCTATGGGCTTGGTCTTCTAATTTCTTCCTAAGCTCGACATGGATTTTATCCAAGTCCCCACAATCTCGATTACATCGCAAGCAATATTTTTGTGACTTATCTAGTAAGTCCTTAGCAAGTTTAGCACACTTGACATTCAGGGTTTCATTGTCAAGTTTTAATTGCTTCTGACCCTCACATGAGTATTTGGGTCCTTAGAAGCATGTGATTCAAGTTCATTGTTTCTAGCGAGCTTCCTAAGGTGTTCGCTCATGGCATCAATTTCGCAAGCAATTTAGGGCAATTAGAGCATGATGGAGTGGAGTGAGCATGAAGAAAACTAGCCTCAACAGAATAGCATCAACAGAACTAGTGCTAGCATTCTTCAACCTAAGACCATCAAGTTCAACAAGCACACTATCATGTATGGTCCTTAGGTTCTCCAACTCCACAAGAATAGCATCACACAAAGAGCAATCATCGGTGACTCGGGAGGAGAAGATCTAAGTGAAGCTAACTCCGAGTCAAGGTACCTACTTCCTTCTCAAGCTCCGTACACCTAGCTCTAGCTCTAGCATGAAATTTTCCTAATTTGCGTAAAGCTTCGTTGAGTGGTCATAGGAGGGTACCTCGTCCGAGTCATTTGTAGAGCTCGGAGTCGTGATGTCGTTGGTGTCGGCCATGAAGCACATGCCGGAGAAGTCGTCGCCGCCTTTCTTCTCTTGCGGATCATCCTCGCCTCGTCGCTCCATGTCTCCGTGTCGGAGAGGTTGATGTCGTCAAGCGGCGAGGACGCGGTGGAAGAGCTTCTTGTTCTTGGAGAAGTTGCGGTACTTCTTCTCGTGCGCTGATTCACGAACTGGAGGCTTCTTGTTGCGGTTCTTGTCGGTGTAGTCGTTCTTGCCCGAACCGCCAACGTCGTTCTTGCCCTTCTCAGCTTGGGACAGTTCGCCGAATGTGGTTGGGGCCACCACACTCAAGCGGTGATCATGCCACCTCTCTTCCTCTCTCTCACCCTCTTGTATGCATGAGAAAACTTGCGGCGAGAAGAGCAAGCTCATTTTCGGAAATTTTCCAGATTGGTCATCGCTTAGCTCGCAAAGGGCGGAAAGAGAGAAACCAATAGAAGGATCGGAAGAAGAAGATCCAATGGGATCGGTGACCAAAGCCATCGGTCGAGATTTCGTCTTCCGAGAGACGACATCGATCTCATGAGTCTTGAGGCGGAATAAAGCCCGTCAAGAGTCGAGTCGATAAGTCGGTGGTGTCCTTGATGGTGGTCACCTTCATCTCCCAAACCCGAAGGTCGAGTGCGGTCAAGAAATGCCGAGCATTGTCCGAGTCGGGTATATGCAACCAAGCGCTCGGAGGTCGCTCAAAATCTTTGTAAACCGACCAAAACACTCGTCGAGACTCTCACCGGTAGCGTTGATCAAACTTGTTGTACTCGCGCTTGAACCGAATCTGCCTCACGGTCTTGATTTGAGTAGAGCCCTCATGGTAAGCATCGAGGTTACCCAAATCTCGTGAGCGGAGCGAAGGTGAAAATCTATCATACTCACGCGGCTAAGACCTGTATGAGAATGTTCCTTGCCTTAGCATTCGCCTCAACGTCAACCATATTGATGGCCGTGACATTTTCATCGCCAGGAACCTCATACGGAGTTTCACCTTCGCCATATCGTAGTATACAGGCGTGATGTATGACTCCATCGGGATTTCCAAAAGGAAAATCAACTCCATTAAAGATGGGAGGCTTGGTGGAATATTTGTCCGTCGCCATGGCTCTTGAGACCGGTCAAGATCTAGAAAGAGCGAACCGGCTCGATACCAATTGAAGGACCGAGATGGCGAACAGAGGGGGGGTGAATGGTCGCAAATAAAAATTCCCCCAAAATACTCCAACAAAAACCTCGACAAGATCGTTTAAAAGGAATTGTGAAAAACCCGAAAAACTAGACAACTATGTGTACCCCAAGCTTGCATGGATAAGTACCATAAAATATGTGGGGATTTTTGAGTCACAATCCTGGTTGTCTAGTGTCCAAAATAAAGAGGAATCAATTCAAACTCTTGCTTTTAGAAAGGACATCAATTCAAATCACAAAAGTCACTTTCAGAAAAGCAAAAGCAGGATTTCCAGAACTTGTCCTCAATTTGCACAGGAGGTTGGTGGGTTTCTGTAGCTCACAAAATTTTGAGACTTTTTCTCCCTGTGAGCATTAGAGTCGTGAAGAACTCCACCAAATTTCTCCTCAAAATCCTTACAGAAAAACAGGAAAAATCGAAGAACACAGTCTGGTCAAGAACTTCGAGCAGAAAGTTTGGGGCTCGGTTTTCACCTCATGGCGCCCAAACGGTGCAACAAGTGAACTCAAACATTTTTCTGCAAGCGGATATCAGAGTCCCGCACCTCCTCCAACAAGAATCACTCAAAAAGGATTTTTCTATATTTTTACAAAAATCAAACACTGACTGCTGCGCAAAGAACAAGTTCAGAACAAAGTTGGAACTTGAAAGAAAAGATGTTCTCCTCAATCCAAGAGTGCAAAAGAGATGTAAAACCATATGAACACACTCAAAACATCCAAGAACAGCAGCATTTAGAAGGAGAGGAGGCAAATCCAAATTACTTGAAAGTAAATTGCGGGAATGTAATTGCGGGAAAGTAAATGCTGAATTTAAATTGCGTAAAGTAAAGACATAATGTAAATGCATAAAATAAATTCAGAGGTGGATGAATAAAACTTTCATTTCTGGAAGGGAGGTTACAAAGCCTCACATTCATGTGGGCAAAGCTCAAATGAGCATCAAAACCTCAACACCTTCAAGGGAAGGAGGCTACCCTCCACCCCTATTTATACTACTCTTGGGCCACCTACCACCCTTGGATGAGTCCCTCAACCTAGAGCACTCATCTAAGGGCTAGGATTAACCCACACACACAGCCATGCAAGGGCTAACCCAAAACCCACACACATACCGGGTTTTCTTGCAGTTTTCAAAGCATACTACCTAGACCCGCTAACCTATCAACTAGACCTCAATCCGACGGTCCTCATTGATCCACGCGGCATCTAGCTAGCATCATCTCCTTTCCTTGTCTTCTTGACTTGCCGGACTCCGTCTCCGATCATCTTCCGCGATCTCCCAACCGTCTCGGACCTCCGCGCTCCTCGCCTAGTCCCGGTCATCCTTCGCCTCACCATGACCTAGCACCGTCGTCCTGCAACCATCAAAGACAAGGAAACTCCTCACATAGCAATGCCCACAAAGATGTGCAATAAACCATCCAACTCATCACTACCGCGTCCATACGACCGTCAGATCGCCACTCTGGCAGAGACAACTCAAATTGCTTCATTTTGAAAATCAATCCAAATCAAACTCAAACTTGAGCACACCTTGCTCAAATAAAGTCAAATACTCATCACAAACATGGATGGACCTCCACATGGTCCTTCAGTGTCCACCTCCTAGCCACACCCAATTTAGATGCTTGTTTATGTTAGATAAGCTCCCTCGTGAGAAGGGTTTTGTTAGATTAGTTTTCCACGTGAAACTTCTGTCTTCTTCGCTTGAGTCATCTAGACCAACCATCGAGACCGTTATTGGAACCCCCAACACCTGTCCTTAAACCATATTCGCATTTTCATATTGTTTTTTCTTTGATCTTGTTTGTTTTTGGTTGCTTGCAAGAATTGATCTTGGTGATCAGGTCAATCGAGCTTTGGCACGATTGATAACAATTCTGAATTTGGTTCAGTGCTTACTTGGCATCGGTCGTGTTTCAGTCGGTAGCCTAGATCATGAGGGTTGTCTCCACAAATCGAGAGTTATCCATCTCACCGAAACATCGGGCCTCCATGTGCCTCATCAATTAGGGATTTGGATTTTTGGGTAGTTTTTAAAGGACTGTGATGTTATTATGCATGAGAACTGAACTGTAAATTTAATTGTTGCCTTTAGCCTTTTTGTTAATATATGAATGTATTTGCGAATGATTTATTTGCCCACAGTGATTAAGCTTTGCTATTTTGTATATGATTGTGATTTAGCAATTCAATTAATATTGATGTGTCTAAATAATTATGCGACAAATATATATATACACACACACACATATACATACATACATACATACATACAGAGCATGGTATGAGAGGTTCAAGTCTTATCTTCTCAGCCATGACTTCAAGATGGGCGTAGTAGACAAGACCCTGCTCATCAGACACCATGAGTCTCATTTTCTTCTCGTCCAGATTTATGTGGACGATATCATTTTTTGTGGCTCATCTCATTCTCTTGTGTCTCAGTTTTCTGAGGTGATGAGCACAGAGTTTGAGATGAGTATGATGGGTGAGTTGAGCTACTTTCTTGGCTTCCAAATCAAGCAGACTTGGGAGGGTTCTTTCCTGCACCAAGGTAAGTACACTCGGGACCTACTAAGGCGGTTTGATATGTTTGATAGTAAGCTAGTGATGACTCCTATGGCCACCACTGCTGTCCTCGAGCCTAACGAGGATGGTGAGCCTGCTGATCAAATGGAGTTTTAGAGTATGATCGGCTCTCTCCTGTACCTCACTACTTCGAGGCCGAACATACATTTCGCTATGTGTCTGTGCGCTCGATTTCAGGCTTCTCCTCGTGCCTCTCACTGCCAGGCGGTGGAGCACATCTTCAGGTACCTTCGTGCTACCACTGATTATGGTATTTGGTACTCTTCTTCTTCTTGTCTGTCCCTTCGAGCCTTTTTCGATGCCGACTTTGCTGGGTGTAGCATAGATAGGAAGAGCACTTCTGGCACTTGTCAATTTATTGGCACTTCTTTTGTCTCTTGGTCGTGTAGGAAGCAGTCCGGAGTTGCACAGTCCACCGCTGAGGCCGAGTATGTTGCTACAGCCAGTTGCTGTAGCTAGGTTCTCTGGATGAGATCGACCTTGCGGGACTTTGGGTTAGCTATAGCAAGTGTTCCACTTTTTTGTGACAATACTTCTGCTATTTGCATTGCTATGAACCCAGTGCAACATTCCAGGACCAAGTATATTGATATTAGATATCACTTCCTTAGAGACCATGTGGAGAAGGGGGATATCGCGCTTCAGTTTGTAGAGAGTGACCTCCAGTTAGCCGATATCTTCACCAAGCCTTTAGATAGCTCCAGATCTGTTGCCTTGAGGAGTGAGCTTGGAGTCGTGAGCCCTTATGGCCTATCGTGAGGGGGAGCTGGTTTGTATATTATGTATAATATGTTTTCTTCAAGCTTTTCCTTTCTTTGTGTTTCTTTTGGGTGATTTAGGGTTTATTTTCCTGAGTTGAGTTCACTCACTTAGACTTCTAGCATGCTTTGCATGGACCTCTCATCTTGTGCTTTAGGTTGCTATCATGCGTGATTAGCTGTTCTCTCTTCTCTCTTGGTTGAGTTCCCTCACAGTCTTATAAGTCTAGCAGGTGTTGGGCCTCCTGGGTAGACAGGGTCTATGTGCACTCCTTAGTTTGGGATCTAGAGTCAGCTTCCCTATGTCAGTCACTAGGGAAGATGAGAGCGAGTCTGAGCTGTAGTGAGTTTCTTCTATCTTTTCTATGCTCAATAGCCATCCAGTTTGCAGTTTCTCGCTTCCTCTACTCATTTTGTATTTCTGGTTTCAATTGAGTTCAGTTGGATCTTTCTTGAGCTTAATTCTGCTAATAACCCAACTTGAACCAGATTTGTACTTAAAATTTATTCACTTGTTGAGGAGGAGTTTGGGAATCAATCCATGCATTGATATAGACTGCATTTTCTATTTTATGAGCTTTGTCTATTATGTAATTGATTTCTTCTTCATGCTATACACCATGCTATTCATTTGAAGAAAATTACTAACTTAGATATGTCCAAGTTCATTTATCTTGCGAAGCTTGCTAAAAATTGAAAAATAAGCTTTAAAAGAAAAACTTGATAATACATGTTGTTTTTACTTGCTAAGTTTCTTCTCTAGGTGTAATTGTCATGATTTGTGAAATTTTGGAGTTCCCTAGATTCCCTATAGCAACTTGGGTGAAACTTGTTTGATCCATACTTGAGTCCTTCTTTTGCTCATAAATCAATGTGCTAAAATGAAATTTAAGCAAAATTGACTCTATCTGTGCGCATTAGACTCCACACCTCGCATTCACAAGACAGCTTCCCATTGCATTTGGGATGAACTTGGAATGTGTCGTGTATGACCAAGAACATACTCTTAAGAGTTCTTCTTGAGATGGTCGAATATGGCTTGAGTCAATTGCTTTTAAAAAATAATGCAAATAAAAAAAACATATGTGGGTAAAGAATGCAAATAATGTTAAACATTTGCACCCCGCTATGTCTTTTAAGACCTTAAAGCAAAATTTTCATTAATTGAAAATGAGCTCGAAGGACCTTGTATGCACTTATAGATTCCCCAAAGTGTTGAGTAGGTTGAACTCTAGGTTTTCCATTTGATCCTTAGAGTGGCTTTGCTTCTATTTTTGAAACTAATGCTAAGTGTTGCACTTGTCAAATCTTGCTAAAAATGAAATATTCAAAACTAAGCTTGTATTTGCACTTGGACATGTCTTAGACTAGTCTAATCTAAAATTGACTAGCTTGGTGTCATATCTTGTCATTATGATCACTTGGATAATCTTCAAAGCTCTTTATATGCATTTCATGCATACATGTTGAGAAAGGGGGAGACAATATGAAATCTTGATGCGTATATTGCCAAAAGGGGGAGAAATTAAAGAAAATGCATCATTAAAAATATAAAAATGAAAATGCCTTGGAACTTATGATTTTGTTGAAAACTAGCAAATCTTAAGAATCATAAACTTTTAGAGCTTTTTGTGGAAAAATTGTTCTTTCTATTACCTTGCTCTAAAATCTGTCTTACCAACTTGGTCATGTTCTCAGTCTCTTCTCTCTGGACTATTTTTGATTTTACAATCAAATTGCTTTCTTCTTCTCTAATTCAAACTCAAATTAATGCCTTTTATGATGTTTGTCAATATACTCATCAAGGGGGAGATTGAAAGACCATGTGGAGGTCTACTCATGTTGGTGATGAGTAATTGACTAAATTTGAGTTTGGTTTGCTCTGGTTTGAGTTTGATTTGAATTGGATTTTCAATATGAAGCAATTTGAGTTGTGTGCGGGCGGCTGCTGCCGCCATGTGGGAGTGGTAGTCTTGGTGGCGGCAAGATCTGGCTAGGAAGTGATAGTTATATTCTAGAGAGAGGTGTTCACTGGTTCTTCAGGGGAGCGTCACTACCGGCCATGTGGGAGCGGTAGTGCTAGCTGAGCGGCACTACCGGCCCTAGGAGGCGGTAGTGCCGGACAATAGAGCGAACGTTGAGTTTGAATTTTGAAATTGCGTGAGATATATTGCATATCAATTTGGATATTGCTATGTGATGTGTTTCCTTGCTTTTGATGGTTGCATATCGATGAAACTAGATCATGGTGAGGCAAAGGATGATCGGGACTAGGCGAGGTGCGCCGGAGGTTCAAATGATCGGGGATCGTCGGAAGATGATCGAAGACGAAGTCGTGGCAAGCCGTGAAGACAAGGAATGGACGAGATGCTAGCTAGGCACTGCATGGATCAATGAGGGCCATTGGATCTTGGTCTAGTTGATAGATTAGCGGGTCTAATTAGTGTGCTTTAAAAATCGTAAAAGAAAACCCATTATGTGTGTGGGTTTTGGGTGAGCCTAGTATGGCTGGTTGAGTGGGTTAATCCTAGCCCTTGATGAGTGCTCTAGGGTTTAGAAGCTCATCCAAGGGTGGTAGGTTGCCCAAGGGTAGTATAAATAGAGGGGTAGGGGTAGCCCTCCTCATCTTGAAGGTTTTTGAGGTTGTTATGCTCCTTTGAGCTTTGCCTACTTTGTTATGAGGCTTTGTAAACCTCCCTTCCAGAAATGAAAGTTTAATCCATTCCTCTCAATTCTGAATTTACTTTCCGTATTTACATTATGCTTTAAATTCAGTCTTTAAATTCCGTAATTTACATTCATGCAAGTTGGATTTGCCTCCCCTCCTTCTAAATGATTTTGGATCTTTTGCTGAGGATGTATGATTGATGGATGAGTCTTCTTCAGACCATATCCCAATCATCTAGGCAAATCTTGTGTTCTTTCTTACAAGAAACCGATTTTTGTTCATGAGAAGATCAATCTTGGAAGATCGGGTTTTTATGTGTTCTTGTCTTGTGTTGTAGCTTGCTGTGACATGTGGGAAGTCATCTAGGATCATCTTGATCATCAAGAACCACGAGCAAGTTTGGGGCTCAGTTTTTGGTTTTGTACCCGTTCTTGTGTACCCTTCCGTAAATTTGAAAAAAGTTGGAACTTTGATGTCGATTCTTGCAATCACCAGTTGGAATAGGTTCCTGACATCCATAGGAAGGTGTTCACAAAGTTTCATTGAGTTTGGATTAGTGGATCAAAAGATTCCTCAATTTTTCTTTTTGAACTCGTGCTGAAATAACTGTTCATCTGCCTGTTTTTACTATAGCTATAGTAACCACAGTAGTACCGGCCGCAGGCTGAAATTTTTGAAAACTGATTCTTCTGTCTTCATTTGATACCTAAGTATCTTGCCTTGGTTTCTTTGGGTGAAGAATTGCATTTGTGATCTTCTTTGGGGGATAAAATTTAATTTGGGATCATTCACCCCCCTTCTAATCACCATCTCGATCCTTCAGAGTTGCATCGGTGGCAACCATCCCGAGAGATGACATGGCTACGACGGCGATGTCATCGACAATGTTGCTAGGTGCACCCTTCCTGTAGGAGATTCTCTACTTGACATCTCCGAAAGAAGAAGGAAAGAATTGTGAAGAAGGAAAGGTAACTTACTTCACCAGTCGAAACTTTGCTTACAGGACTTTCTTCTGCACAGTTGATTTTGCCAGGACCGGTTTGGTCCCGACAGCTGGGTTCTCGGTTGACACTGCCGGTCGAGGAGATGGTGCCAATGGGTCAGCAACCAGCGGTAGGTCTGCAAACAGATGATTTCTATGAACAAAAATGTTTGTCACAAACGAATTCAGCAAGCACTGACCGATAGTGATATTACCTGCTCGACTGCTCTAGTCGAGGAGATCCCACTCGAGGAGTTGTTTGTGCGGGAATTGCCAACGTCTGCACATTGGCCCCCCAGGCGGCCCGCTGGTCGTCCAGTATCTGTTGGATTACGTTAGAAGGAATTTCAAAACATCCGAGTGAGCGATTGAAGATCACCTGGTTGGTTGGTCTCAACAGTGAGGTTTGAGGCTATTTGGCTGGTCGATGGAAGGCTGGAGACGCCGACCTCCTCGCTCGAGGAGACTTGACCACCGCTTGCTCTAGGGACACCTCACCCTCACTCGGGGCGATAGTAGGTGCCGGATCATCCAGGGGAGAGCCAGCTCAGCGAAGACAGAGCCCGATGCCTGATCATCATTTTGGGTCGGCTCATCATTTTACAGGCTAATGGCTCCGAATTGGCCCACTTTCCTCATCAAAATTGGCTTCCTGAGGAGATGCTAGGTTAAAGTGGTTGGCAGATGCACGAACGATGCATTACAAGCCACGATGCAGTACTCACCTCTGGCCGAAGATTGGTGAGCGAGTATGCCTCGATGCCGCAAGCGCCAGGTTCTGAGCCCTGGAACATTTTGCTCAGCCTAGATGAGATGTTCGAGTCTAACAGACCTGGCAAAAAGCGAGTTGGCTCTCATCGACTAAAGCAAAGAGAACAAGAATATTATTAGTGCTTACTTCCAGGATTATCCCTGGTGGCATCATCGACTCCGGAGTAGTCCCAGGCCAAGTGATCCCGGCCCTTCAGCGAACTCGATCGGTGCGTGAGGAAGTCTCTAGCGACATGCCACCCAGTCAGCCCGATCTTCCTTAGCTCCTCGATCTTCTGAACGTAGCAAGCGTTGCGTGCTGCTGAAGGAGGGACTTTCGTCTAGAGGTCAATCGAATTGGGGAGGAGTGGTCGATAATCTAGAGGGAAGTTCACAATATCCAGAGAGGTGATATAAAACCATCGCTTTTTTCGGTCCAACTGCCAGGAAGAGTTAACGGGGACAAGGATATACAGGCTGGACACTCCGCTGCGGAGGTGGAAACCGGTACCCCCTACTGCATCATTTTTCGACCTCTTCAGGCTGTAGAAGTGGCGGAATAAATTGAGGCTACGCTTGATACCCAGATAGGCCTCACAAAGATGGACGAACACACTGAGCATCATGATCGAATTGGGGCTCAGGTAGGAAAGCTGGATCTGATAGAAGTCCAGGACATCGAGCAAGAACTGAGAAGGGGAAAACTGAGTCCACAGCGGAAGAAGGCTTCAAACAAAACGGTCTCATCCTCATCATTAGGGGTGAGATATAACTCACCGAGTAACGGCTTCCAATAGAAGAACTCCCAAGGAGGAACAAAGCCATCTTTCTCCAATTTGGCAAAATGCTTCTCCGTCATCATCGACTTCTACCACACCCTTTGGAAGATCTCATCGTCGAAGGCTGCCTCGGCTGTCTCAGGTTTCTTCTCTGGCGGTGGAACAATTATGGCACTGGCTGAAGGGTTGGACGCCATTAAGGAAGATTACGACAGATTCCTTGAAGGTGGCGGCGCTAGGGCTAAAGGGTGCGATGGAGGCTCCGAGAATAAGATTGAAGGCAAAACGGGGGGGAAACGGCTATAGTTCTGAATCTAGGAATTTATACGCCAAAATCTTCTCTCCAGGCGAACGGTTCACTCCCCGTGGCACGGCGCCTCGATCAGCGAAAAAAGTGAAATGATAGCGCTGCACTAATCTTGGCGTTGCAGATGAGAGCAATAAATGCTCAACAACCCAACGTTTAGATTTTTTTTGAATTTTTTCTAACTCTGCGGAAAGTCAAGTCAATAAGTTAACATCGAGTAACTTGAGGACAACCTAAGGACTCAAGTTGGGCTGATGCGGGGCGCTCGACCCGGCAACGTCCGTACTCAATACTTAGCGATTCCCAATCTACTCAAGTCGTTCAACCACAAGCCGGCGGGGCATTACTCGACTAAGCCAGAACTTGGCAATAATCGACCAAGCACTTGAATGGACCCTCCACTGGGTACATTTTGGAGGCTACTGTCGAATATCTAAATATGGGGTGTGAGTATACACCAGAAACATGAAGACCATACCATATATGCTGAAGTAAGCATCTGGAGACTCCGGATATCACAGGCTCAATTCTATGGGATATGATTGCACGGAGAAGATAATTTCATATTAGGAAGGACTCGATTTGTTCCCGTTATGAGGAAACCAACTCGAGTACGCCTGGTATCTAGGGAGGTTTGGATATGCTGCGAATATCAACCCGACGATAGACTCCTCATCGACCACGATCTGATATTCCAAGCCGACTACAACTCAATCTGAGGCGGGGTTACCCGACTATATAAGACCGGGGGTAGGCATCCTCAAGGGCATCGAGACTCAAACAGACAGATAAGGAGAAGACTTTTAGAGCTCTTACAAGACGCAGAGCAGCCAGGAGCCAACAGATCGCGCTTCATTGACCTCCAACCGTAGTTTAACATCGCCTAGATCCAATCTTCATTGTAACTAGGGATAGACACATTGCTCTGTACTCCATACATCAAGTTCGTACATCATTCGCACAGGACGTAGTGTGTTACTCCTTCCGGGGCCGAACCTGTATACATCGTGTGCCACCGTCTTTCTGCTTGACTTTGCTAAACCGAAAGTACCCATAATCATAAGTTTATTGTCGAGAACTAACCTTCGACACATACATATATATACATATACATATATATGTGTCTCTATATATACTGTATAGTCTTCTGTATTATCAATATGGCAAAGGTGTTAAGACAAGTTAATATTGCTTAGTGTATTAAGGAAAAAAATAAAGGTTTACCAACGATCTTGAGTATTTATTTATTGTAGGCCTATCGGTGAAACATAACATTGTAGGAAATCTAGCATTGCGTTTGGGTTGTTATGGTGTTATGGCAAGCTAAAGATTTCTAAAACCAGTTCTCATGCTCATCTTAATTATTTTGATTAGTTAATGAGGCCAGTATTACTTAAAGAATTTAACTGCCTAAATAACCATGTTCTGTGGCCTAGTTCATGTTCTCATGTTCTTAACTATTAGCGAGAGTTAACTTTGTGAATATAAAAGTGCTTAAATAAGATTTGAAGTCTCAGATCTATGCAACATGACACTTGGTGCTAGGTGGATTGCTCGTTTTCTTTAAATGGTTTAGTGACTAATATGGTACCGTTAGTTGTCGTTACCTGGCTGGACATGCTATTGTCCATAAGAGGTTCCTTTGGTGCTGAGATATGGGTTTTAATTGTGAATTTGTCAAGGCTTAAGGGCTGAGGCGTAAATTGGTATAATGACAAACTGAGCCATCGAACAGCATAGAAACTTGCTATATTTATATATATAATTTAATAATCTAATTAGGGATGTAATTAAAGATGTGTGATCATTTGTGTTGATCATAAGACACCCTTCTTGGGTTACCTTTGTAGGTATTGGCTTATTTTGTGGAGAACACTAATTTATCTCTTTGCAAGCGCTTGTTTTTCTGTATGCTTGTGTTTAAGGTTACTTCATTATATTAGTTAGTGTTTAGACGTGTTTGATTTATAATATTGGGTCTTATAACAGAACTTATGTTGGTTTAATTATTCCTCTAAATTATTAGTATCACAAAAATATACTAATAAGATAATGTTTTATGTATTTGGCATTTAGAAATGTTGATGAAAGAAATTTAGTATTATGCACTTCAAATAAAATTTAATGATTTGTGATAATATATATGTCCGTGAAATCTATTGTTAGACCCGAGCACTATCAGTCTTATTGTCGTGGTTCACTGGGTTTTATTTTGGTTGAGGTGATGCGTAGTTTGGCTCGAGTGAACGAGGATAGATATGTCCTCTTCACCCCCACTTCCACATGTCTAGGAAGGATCACAAAAAACCCAGCTCAAAGGTGAATGGAGAGAGAACCCCTGTGCCTTGGAAGGATTGAAGCTGTTTGGACACTCAATAGACAAGTGAACTCCAATCCATGGTTGTTGATCCTGCGGAGCCTACCCAAAGGTTCAGGCCGGATTGTAGGAAGTAGGTGACACGTTTTTGTATTTCTATGAGAAGAAATAGGGGGTCCTGGAGTAGGTAAAACAGTACTCATCATGGAATTAATCAACATTGCTAAAGCTCATGGAGGCGTATTCGTATTTGGCGGAGTAGGGGAACGAACTCGTGAAGGAAATGTCGAGCTATGTTGAGACAGATGCGTTGCTGAGGAGTGGGAAGGTGGCCGGCATGCATGAGATGCCGAGGGATGTGCTGATAAAGATGGACGAAAAAAGGCAAGGGTATATGTTTATCCTTGAAGGAGGCTCAATATCTTGGTGCACTAAGATGATACTACGGTAAGAAGTTTAGAACCTTTGAGGTGGAGCATCGTCGGTTTTTGAGTTGGTCCTATTAGTCTTTTAACGAAAATAGACAAACGATATTAACGTCCCAATATATTTTAGGTAACAATTAGGTGGGTTTTTACATACGTACATATAAGTAAGATTCATCAATCATACTCTAACTAGCTGAATGCACATGCTTTGCTATAGATAAAAAAATTATATTACCCCGACATGTCGAGTCACCATCGTCGGGATCAACCTGCACAGCATATGCCCTTGGTTCTGCCTCCGCGCTTGGTCAGTCACTCCTCCATGCCATCGGCTTCGCCACATGCCAAAACTGCTTCCCTATATTTTATGTTTTTTGTTAGAGAATTTCTAGGGAGATAGAATTTATTTGTTGGTATATTGTTTTTTCTTTTAGAGAATATTTAGGGCAATGGAAATTGTTTGTTAATTTATTATTTTTTTGTTAGAGATTTTTATTTTTAAGGAGGTGAAGTAGAGAGACAGATCAAACATAAGCTTCTTTTAAAGTAGTAAAGATTTCTTAGAGATTTTTTTTAAGGAGATGAAAAGAGAAGGTGAAGTAGAGAGGCAAATGAACCACCACCAGTAGCTTTTTTTTAAAGTAGTAAAGATTTGCAGTTTCATAATGCTTCTGAGTCTATGACTAAGTTTAAAAAAAAGGTTACTAGGAAGAAAAAGTTAAAATAAATTAACCATTTCATATATTAGTTTCAACTAAAAAGTGCAAAATCGGCTATTAAGGCATGCTTTTGTTAAAATGTGGGTTGAAAACAATATTCTCCACTGTAGTATTGTTTTATAATTTTATAATCTACACTTGCTTTGATCCTTTGCCCCTAAATATAAGTTGATGTTTACCTTTCACACTATTTGAGAGACAACTTTGCCCAGTAACTTCGGGTGTCATAAAAAATCTACAAAATTATAATAGTATATATGAAGGTTCTGTTGAAAAGATGTCAGACAATATCATTTCATCTGATAATCTATCCCTTTATATTGTCTAAGTAAATTTTCAATAGTACATTACGAGGGAGCAACATTCAAACACCGTACATTTCAAAAAAGAACTCTTAAATCTGAGGCATTCTATACGCAGAATTTCCAAACCCAAACAAGAAAACACCACTATGAAAGGTTAACTTGAAAATTGAAGTCTTTTTTTTGTTTACAAACAACTAGGGGCCTTCGGTTTACATACTCTGTATATTATATCCCATAGGATTCTTAGCCTTCGCGCGCACCACGCTGTTTCCAGCCGACGCGTTCGCTTCGCGCTGCGCCACATCGCCAGTTTGCGTCGTCGTTTATACGGGTTAAGTATTTTGTTCGGCCCGTTTGAACGCTAACGCGTCGTAGCGCGGTGGAACGGCCTCTCCTTGCGAATGCGAGGGAGCTGCTTCGAGTCCTAGGCGTGCGCGTCGATCGGGCGATTTTTGCCGCGCGACGCGTGGCAAGGCCACGTGTCGCGGCCGTGTGTAGGTCCGGTATTTTGTGGAGAGACCCCTGAAATTCCAAAAATTACGTGCAGGCCCTTTTTTGCTAAAAAACCCTTAACAAAACAGGAATTCACTCATTTTTTGCGGAAAGGCCCCTGAAAATTTCAAAAATTACGTACATGTCCCTTTTTTGCGAAAAGCCCCTCAACAAAACCAGAATTCGCCATTTTTGGGAAAAGTCCCCAAAATGTTTTAAAAAATATGTAGAGATCCCTGTTTTGGAAAAAGTCCTCCAAAATTTTCAAAATTACATAAAAGACTCCCAAAAATCCAGGATTCACCTTTTTTTTGGGAAAAGGCCCGTCAAAATTTAAAAAATTGCTCAACAAAACCGTAATTCGCACTTTTTTGGAAAAAGCTGCCAAATTTTTGAAAAATTACGTGCAGGTCCCTTTTTTGAAAAAGGCCCTCCAAAATTTTTAAAATCACGCACAAGACCCCAAAAAGATCCGGGATTCGCCTTTTTTGTGAAAAGGCGCCCAAAATTTTTGAAAATTATGTAAAGGGCCCCCCAAAAATCCAGAATTCATTTTTTTGGGAAAAGGCCCTCCAAAAAATTGAAAATTGCGTATGGGTCTCTTTTCCCTGAGAAGACCAAAAAAGGGGAAAGACACCCAAAGATTTGGGAAATTACGTATAGCCCCTTTTTCCCGAGAAGACATCTAAAAAATTCGGGTTTCGCAGCCTTTTTTGTAAAAAACCCCTAAATTTTTTTAAAATTACGAGAAGACCCTCGTAAATTATTCTATTAATGTGTGAGCGCGTTGCGGCTGGCGCGGCGTGCGTCGCTCCCACACATCTAGTATTTCCCTAAGGCACATGGCGTATGATTTGGAAAAGATTTCCCGTTTGGCGCTATAAAAACACTGACCAAAAATATACCACTCCCTGTTTGTACTGTGGGAAATATGCAGCACAATATCAAGAATTCCAATTCCAGTAATTTTCCCTGATATTCATTTGTTGGATTGCAGGAATTCTAGAGGAAACGGGAACATCGATTTTAAAAGAAATTCTCTCTTCCCACGGATTCCAGCGGAGGGAAGACTGCATCAGACCTATGCTTCTTTTTTTATTTTTTTTTCAATTCTTGGCGTAGGATCAACGCGGAGCACAGGAGACAGTTTCTTCCCCTCCCTTAGTCGGCAAGCTCCCGGCTGTTCAGAGCGGATGGGAAGAGGATGAACAGAGGCAATGGCCCAAGCGCTAGAGCTCCGGTGCAGGAAACTCCCTCAGAAAAAGCGTTTTTATTTTGTGTGAGAAAAAGCTTACTATAGTTTGTAACTTACTTTACGTTTTCTGTGCCTCAACGCGTAGACGCTATCTGCACCCCGCGCGTGAAACTGTTGTTACACCTCCTTCAATTTCCTACCTGTTAGCCACTCATAGGCTCATAGCTCCCAATTGCGTTCCAGACTTCCAGTTCTTAAAATAAAATCACCACTTGCAGACTTATATATCGTTTACATAAATATCTTCCAGATGAGATGAGCTCTTATTCATTATAACAAGTATCTTCCAGTTGGATTTGAAAACGAAGTCCTAAGAAACAGCCACATCTGTAAATTCGGCTCCCACTGCTGCTGTCCTGCTTGTAGCTTCTCAAGACCACAAGAAATTCAGAACACCAAAATAGTCACAGATTTTCAGGGCTCAGAGCAGGACAAAGCTCCCTGAAGGAACTTTCTATGAACAGAAAAACAACACAAGATGGTACTTTCATCACTTTTTCTTCTTCCCGCCTTTTGACTTCGAAGTGCCCACAGCTGAAGAACTAGCCGCCGGTTCCTGCTTCTTAGTCCTCCCATGATGCTTGGGGACCAGCTCTGCTATTTGGATCATCAGTTGCTTCTCTGTAATGTGAAGGAGTGGTGTCAGTAGGATAGAACATTTTCATCAACGTGCACATCATGGCAAATATCTTGTTCTAAGATTTCAAGAATGACCAGCCATAAAAAAATGATATTAGAAGTAACAAGGAGTAATGTCCTAGTTGGAGTAACTTCAGCATTAAAGTAGCAGAACGTACAAGGAATCTGTTGCTAAAGTAATTAGAATAACAGTAATGCTATTTTCATATAGTACTTCCAGCTGCACGGTTCCCGCTTCATTTAACAAGAAAAGAAAAAATAGTTTTTTACAGAGAGGGAAGAAAAATAGGAGGTGTTCGACACAATAACATCAAGTTTCAAGATACGCGACAGCAGTACAGCACAGCAACGTTTTGTTGTAATCAACATTTAAAATGTTTCTACCGATTCAGGCAAAACTGTCTCCAAATGATATTAGATGGATGGAGTTAGACACTACAAATAAATAGATAAAAAGACCTATTTTCATCAACACTACACAAACACAATTGTGAGGAACAACAGGGGATGCTCTTTTATACAGTAATATTCCATGGAATAAATTGGAAAATCATATCAGTATTAGAAAATTTATAAATGCAACATTCTAGAAGAGTCCAGATTCAGATGGATGTGTATCCTAATAGACCCTTTCGACCAACTTAAGAACTATATGTGATGGAAGTTTTCACTTCTTTTAAAACAAGCTGAATTTGAAAGCAAGAAACTAAGATTTACCACTCTAATGCATCAACTCTATTTAGAAAAAATCGAACCAATTTTTCAGATGAACAACATCATTAACATGGTGCTGGTTAACAGAACTACAGATTCAACGCAATTAAGTAGGAAGGATATAACATAGTTACACATGGTATAGTCAAACTAGCCATATTATTCAGAATGAAGGATAGCTGATGATAACTAAATTCTTGCACTGAAATCTATTGTCTCTAACAAGATGAAATAAATAAATAAATGATCAGACTGAGACAACATTACCCCACAAAGCCCAGGAAATATTTGGTCCAGCTAATTCGTTCCTATTGTTACATGTAAGCCACATAACTGAAAGGACTAGCAAATCAGCAAAAGAAATTCTACATTATAAAAAGGAAATGAAGTAAGCATACCATACACATCTCTAACAACCATGAAACCAAATCCAAGTCGAGAATGAAACTTGCTTTCCTAGTAGGGCAAATAGGGAATATCTGGTTTCAAAATTTGCTTCAAGATTGCAGGTGAACTCGTTATACTATTCTTTTTCAAGCGTTTGATTTGGGGTCAAATACCGCCCCCCCCCCCCCCCCAACCCCCTCTACTAGAAATTTTCCAGCTGCATAAGGATGACTTGTGGAGGTCCTAACGAACCTATGTTACTGTTTTTTCAACTAACATCCATAGGGGCATAACGGGGAAAACAAAATAAACTGTTTCGTGCACTCCATCGCAATCTTATCCCTTATTGTCCAATCTCTACTCGCATTTTTCAGTTAAATCATGATATGCGGACAGGGCTTCACGAGGTGTCCTCCAGAACACATCCAACGTAAAGGCCAGGTCACATGCCTTGCTTTTTGAATATTCTATGGATTGAACATCATAGTTATTAAAGTGTCATTGAATCGTCGCTTTGTCGTTGCTTAAGCGGTAAAGTGGTTAGGGAGGTGTTCGCCATGGCCTCGCGTTGCCAGGCATGCCTATGGCATCCGCCTTACGGCCAAGGTGTCGCCATGGTGTCACTTAGGCGGAGAATGGCGTCGGGGACGGCTGAGGCGAATGCCATAGGCAGGGGATGAGCGGGAGATCGAAATCTGGGCAGGCTTGGGGTAAGAGTGCAGGCTAGCAAATAATTGAAGAGAGGGGGAGACAAGGGTCGGGCGAACCCTAGCGCTGCCACCTTCCCCATCTGCTCCGGTGCGGCTACAAGCCACCTCCTCTGCTCTCCTCTACACGCCCTCACCCTCTCCAGTTCTAGGCCTCCCTTCCCTGCCTCCATCCCCGTCACGGCGTCGCCTTCTATGCCGCCTCCAGATCCAGCCATCCAGGTATGCTCTGCTCTCTCTTTTCCCTGCCTCCCTCTCAGCCTCCCCCTCCCGGCCTCCCCCTCTCACCTTCTCCCAACCATCCTCTGCTCTGCTCTCTCTGCTATTGCTCCCATCCCCTTCTCCCTGGCCCCCACCCCCATCTGCTTTCTACTTTGCTCTGTTTTATGCTCTGGTCTGTATGATACTCTGCCATGCATGATGCTAGATGCTAATGCTACTGTATGATGCTTGCCGATTGCCATGTTAATGCTCTCTCTCTGCTAATATGCTCTTGATGCTACATGGGCTCAAGAACCAGCAGCATCAAGGTATGAATGTAGCACTGAATTGCTGATTTAATTTGCTTCCATACTAGGCTAGGATGTGTGTATGGTGTCACCTCACCACGCACCTTAAGCGCTTTGGCAGAAAGAAGGTGGTGAGTTGCCTCGCTTCACGCCCTCGCCATATCGCTTTAATAACCATGTTGAACATTCACATGGTTGTTTCCTACATTGTGGAGCCTTGTCGTCAACATCCTAAAACATGGATTTGGAGAATGTCAAGTTCCTAGTCTTTTTTAACTCTTATGTTCGACGTTACTACGATAGCACAACTCTAGTGCAAGCACTTGTAAATGCTTCAATCAATTCTCATTAATTTCATAGTTCTCTTTGTTGGATTTCTACATTCACTTGAAAAAAATACAACCCAATAAGGACAATTTTGCTTTCTCTGGCTTAGTTGCTATGAACTATAAGTAGATCAGTTGTAGCATTTGCAATACTTTGTTTGCTAAAATAGCAACCATCAGTTGGCTGTTAGTAGGGGAAAGTGAAAGGGAGAAGATATTAAAAAAATGGGATAATGAAAGATAGAGCTTGGGTAAAATATGAACAAGGAAAGGATGGCAAAAGACATGGCATGTGAACCTAGATTAGAACATAATTGATGGCTAAACACATCTTATATGCCACCTCAAACTATGATGTACATTAATGTACTAGTGAAATATGGATAATTAACTTTATTTAACCATTGTTATGTTCTAATATGTTTATTATGTATTTTAATTAACATAATCTTTTACCTGCTCGTGTGTCACCTATTATGCCTTGTTCTATGGTTAGTTGGCTACTAGCCTTATTCTCCCATTGTCAGCTTCTATGATGTTAACTCTTCATAATGAATATTATTGGTTGTATGTTGTTAATCAAACACAAAAAGACATCAGCATGTTCAGACAAATGAGCCACATTGATTTCTAATTCTAAGAAAAGATTCGGCCATGAGTTTGGTGGTAACTAGGAGCAGAACAAAACAATCAAGCAAATTTGATAATATTAAATTTTAAAAGGTCAGTCATCAGATCCAATACATGTTCCATTGGTTTTGAGATAATAAATTATACACACTTCTGCAAAATCCATAACTAATTGCAGAATCAATATATGCATATAACGACCATTGACCAATAGCGTAAACCATATAGTAAGCAATTCAAGATAATCGTATCTATGTGAGCCATGAGGTACCAGCGGATACCTAATTAAGACGAACTACTGGTGTGCACTGTAACAGGCAGGAATTCTCTTCTATTCATTTTGGGATAGCCTTATTCATTGCTATTAATGTTTCAGAAGGATCTAAATCTTTGCTACTAATGATGATAGCGTAAGATCAAAAGCTCATCTTCACAACATTACAATATTATGAAATGAAGTGAGAATCACACAACAAATGGATTTGTTTTTCTTCTACCATGCATCTTTTTTGTAACAAGCACATTTCTGTGCATAAAATCTGGAGGTTAAATACAACAAGAATACAAATTTCACAAAACATTGACAAAGGAGTTAGACATTGTGTGGGACCAAAACTAAATTCTTTCTAATGAATTAAAGTGTGCCTTTTAACCATATCCCATGATCAGTGTCATTTTTAAGACTTTGCACAAGCCTTATTTGTTCCTAGACGTGATAAAAAAATGCAGAAACTATTTGCACACAAAAAACATAGGCAAATCATATAATTATTCTTGTCGGCTCCACTAGCTGCACTGATAGGAATTTAGGATATTCTGAAACGGTATACTTCAGAACAAAATCTTGAGCTTTACTCACGGAGCAAAGAGCATTGTTACATTCATCAAATACAGTTTAGAAACAGTTGAGTGACAAATACAAGGAAAGATGGCTTCCAGGATCAATTAGCAATTCAGCACTTACTTGTTTTAATCGTAGGATTGACTGGGGAGCCGTCATCCTTCTTGAGCTGCACCCTCACCCTCCCCACCTGGAAGAAATCTCGCGGGTACGCCTTATCCAACTACACACAACATGAGCAGTACAAAAATTAACAACTGTACAAATCCAAGGAAGAACAAGGGGAACTGGTAATCCCGAGCGGCAAAATTCAAAAGAAAAGGACGAAAGAAGAACTGGTACTTCGATGGCGTGAGGGATCTTGAGGTAGGAGCAGCAGTCGGCGATCTCGATGCATGTGGGATCGGGGCAGGCCTTGCCGCCAGCGATGCGGCGGCCCTCGGCGACAGTCTTCTTGGAGTTGATGTATACCGGGTAGATGATGTTCCACTTCTTGATGCTGCTCCTCATGTCGCCGCCGCCGTCCATCTCGATTCCAATCTAACACGGGCCAGATTCTGGTCCAAGAACAACAGAGAAAGCGGAGAGCTCGAGGTTAATGCGTTTCTTGGTCGTGGTCGGACCAATCTTCTTGTCGGGTCAGGGCTCTTGGCTCAGGCAAGAGAGGGAAAGCAAGCCATGGAGATGGAAGGGAGCTTTGGTGCTGGGAGATCTGGTGGCTTGTTTCGACGATGAAACCGGACGACCAAGGGGCAAGAGGAGACAGGGATCAGGGATGGATGCAGACATTGCAGAGGTGCCCAAAATTTAGAGACGGCCAAATGGGCCCGGGCTAAACGGGCCGGTATGAGGCACGGCACTGTTGGTCCGGCCCAAGCACGGTACGGAATATAAGTAAATGGGACGTGCCGGCCTGGCCCGCTCACCCGTGCCGTGCTTGGGCCGACACGACGGGCCGGCCCGGCCAGGCCCGTTTAGCCCGTTTAGTTTGAAAAATAGCCGTTTTATAGTCGTTGGAAGCTTAAAAAAATTGAAAAAATCCCGAATTTTTTCCTATAAATAGGTGGCTGCCTCCCCCCTTTCCACACCAGCAATCTTACATTCTCTTATATTCATTCTCTTGTGAAAATTCTTTTACTCTTGGTGGTAATTTAGCAAAATTCAAAATAGTTTGCCGAAAATCCGAAAGTTGGCTTCTAACTTCTGTCAAGAAATCAAGGTAATAGTTGTGATTTATTTTTTATTTATTTAGTCTTGTGAATACTTATAACGGTAGTACCCAGCGGCCAAAGCGACGAGGCAAGCGGCCTCAGCCTGACTCAAGCCAATGAGGCCGCTCCTAGCCCATTCTGCGTAGAAAGCAAACAAAGCCACGCGAGGCAGCCTTCCCGGCCAGCCGAGAGGCGTCTCGGACTAGCGAGGCTCCAGGCCCCATGGCGGGGCGAGACCCATCGGCTCGGCCAAAGCGAGCTCCGACCCGCGGCGGTCGGGATCCCGACCGATCGTGCCAAGACAACCCCTGCCAGGGGCGTGTCAAAACTTCCACGACCATGACCACGTACCCCACGAGCGGGGTCAATCGAGCGACTATACAAAGGCGGTGGCTCCTTCCCAAGAAGGTTTAATGGTAGCCAAGTCATGCTCCCGATCCATCGGTAGGTCCGCGTCTGATCTGAAAGCGCCCTCTCCGAGGCAACACCCACGCCCGGTAGCGACAGCGTCAACACTCGAAAGGTTCGCGGAGGCGGTCGCCATTTCAGGGAAAATACTTAACCGCTCGACCGGCTAAGCTACCGACCCAGCATGGGCAAGGCGGCGGTGATCGATCAGCGAGAACCAAGGGCCGAAGCTCCTAGTATAGGTCGTCTCGCCCTCCCCAAATCTCGATGTAACTGCCCCTTCCTTTCGTATAAAGGAGGCGGGAACCCATGTGGCGGAGGAAAAGAGGAGAAAGGAAGAGGGGGTGAAAAGAGAGAGAGAGCTATCAAACCCATCTCATTGAACCATTGGCATTCTCGCTTGTAAAACTTTGTGCGATCATACGTACCAAGAGTAATACAACACCACCACGGCGGAGTATGGACCTTGGCCCGAACGGTATACATCTTGGACTTCGAGTCTAACCATTCGGAGTGGAGCGCGACCCCTTAGACTTACAAATTTACTTAGGTGCTCGGCGCAAGCGGTTGGGCGCCAGTAGGGGACCCGCGCGTCTTCATCACCATCTCGGATTCCGCTCGCCTCCCGATGGCATCTTTCATCGCGACGGCATGACCACCGGAGAGCGGATCCGCCGGCTCCCTCAACTTTGTCGTCACGCGGCGGGAGGCTTCGCTCATCCCCCGCCACCGGAGGCCGGCGCCCGTGGCCGGGCGCCATCTCTGCGACCGCCAAGCTCGGCTTGAGCACCTGCGAGTCCCAGCCGGAGCCGGAGCGCTCGCCGCGTCGGCGTAGCTCCGTGGGCGGGTAGGTGGCCGTATCACCTCTGCGAGCTCACAACTTGTGGCGATGGTGGCTACATGCGGCCTCCATCCACGAGATCTTTGGAAGACTCTTCCGACCACCGACTCCGGCTTCGACACGGAGTACCACGCCCGTGTGGCGACTCTCCTTGAGTGCAACATGGCGGGCATGGCCGATTTAATCCTAACCCCACGGTTCTGGGGCCCCATCCGCGCCGAGGCGCGGGAGGAGGAACACCGGCAGCGAGTGTCTTGAACACGCTCAAGCTCGCCACGCCGAACTCGGCGACAGTGAAGAGCTGGATAAGCGCGGTGAGCTCGACCGGCTCGGGCTAACACAGGGGCGGGATGAGCCGAGGCCGGCAGTGCCGGCGGCCAGCCAGCGACAGGTATACCTAGCGGGCGGAAGAATCAAGCGGCCCTCGGTTCTTCCCATGCAAGCGAGCGTGGGCTGCGGTGCGATCTTGCTTGAGGCCTCGGAGGCAGGTGACCGGAGGCCAAAGCCACGTACCACAACCTCAGGTGGTGGAGCGTGCGGCCGTGCAACACATGCAGAGCCTCCGGCTCCTACCGCTCTGGCGCCACCTCAGTCAGTCAGGGCCCGTCTGCCGCGTGGCCGGTGGGTCCGGCCAAGGCAGCGCCACACCACGAACCACCCAGCTCACGCGCCCGTGCGTCGGCGCCTCGGCGGCGCCTCGGCGTTCGCGCCACCTCGGCGCGGAGAAAGCGGCGGAGGCCGTCACTCACGTGTTGTGGGCGGCGGCGCCACCGCCGCGACCAAGCCGATGGTCGGACCACGGGCTTTACGCCGGGGATCCGCGGCGGATTTTCTGCCGAGTTCGGCGCCGACCAACATCGCCAAGTACCAGGGCCCACGAACCCGGGGTTTGGCTCGAAGACTACCGGCTCGCATGCGGCGGGGAACAACGGATGACCTCTTCATCATCAATACCTCCCCATCTACCTTGCAGACTCGGCGAGCTTGGCTCAGTACACCCTTGAGAACCATCGAGGCTGGTGACACTGAAGAATCTCTTCGTCGGCAACTTCGGAGCACCTACAAGCGCCTGGTAACTCCTGGGACTGAAGGGTGCAAGCGGCGACCTGGGAAACTCTCGGGACTACATCCGGCGGTTTTCCGCTAATGCAACGAGCTCCCGACATCTCCGGCCCGATGTCGTGGGAGCATTCATCTGGCACCTCTGCAAGGCCACGGTGCACAAGGTAGGTATCTCAAGCCAGGACCACCAAGGAGCTCCTCGACGCCGGCACCAACCACGCCTCCGTGAGGGTGTGGGGGCTATCTTCGAGGAAGGAAAGGCCCGACAAGGGCCGGCGTCGAATCGGATCCCTTCGATCGCTCCGACAAGCCCAGGCGGCATGGAAAGCAGTCGGCGAACCTCAAGTGGTCGCCATACGATCGCCCTGCCAAGCGGCGGTGCGATCGGCCGTCGCGCTGACCACTTTGAGAAATTGATGGGCGGCCGTGCGAACCACGGGTTCCTGTCAAGCACAAATATCGGGATGCGAAGTCTGAGGCGCTTCTCTCCAACGCCCCGCGCGTGGCTGAGGCAAAGGAAAAAAGCGGCCACGGCCCCACGGGCGCGGAGAAAAAAGCGGACGGCGAGTTCCCGAACTCGGCGGCGCCTCATGATCTTTGGCGGGCGGCGTGTTCTGTTGACAAGCGCCGGCTTAAACTTCGCCTCTGCGAGGTCCACACCGTCGCGCCATCGTCCCCAATATCTCCGGTGGTGGAGTTTCCAATCACCTTTGATCGGACCGATCACCCGTTCCGTTCCCAGTAGGGAAGGTACCGGTAGTCGACCCCATCGTGGGAAGAAGCGCCTCATCAAGGTGCTCATGGATGGTGGCGGCGGTCTCAACATCCTCTACGTGGAGGCGCTCGGCGCCATGGGATTCCTCGCTCGAGTCTCCGTGAGAGCAAGGCTCCTTTCACGGCGTCATCCCGGCCAGTGAGCCCATCCGCTCGGCGGTCGACTGCCGTCACCTTTGAGGAACCGGAAATTTCATGCGAAACCCTCACTTTGAGGTTGTGGATTTCCGGCTCCTATCACGCTATCACAGGAGACCATGCTCGCCAAGTTCATGGCGGTCCCAGCTATGCTTACCTCAAGCTGAAAATGCCGGACCTCGAGGAGCCATAGCAGTAGCATCGTCTTTTCGGCTTCGCTTACAGCTATGGCGCGTGATTGCGAGCTTGCCTCGGCGATCATCGCATCCGCCGAGCTTATCAATCTCGGGAGGAAGCCTCGAGTCGCCCGAATCCGCAAGTCGGGGCGGGATCCTCAAGTCCGCCAAGGACACAAAGAAGGTTGCGGTCGATCCTGCGATCCGACCAAGACCGTGCGGTCGAACCACGCTCCCGCCAAATAGGAAGCGGCTCGTCGACTTTCTCGCGCCAACAAAGGCGTCTTCGCATGGAGGTCCGCCCGACATGCCGGGAATCAAGGAAGTCGCAAGAGCACTCCTTGAGCATCAGACCGGGCTCAAAGCCGGTCGCCCAGCGCTGCGCCGCTTCGGCGAGGGAGGCGCAAGATCATAGGGGAGAAGATCGCCAAGCTTACGGCTGCGGGGTTTGTAAAGAGGTGCGCCACCCGAGTGGCTAGCCAACCCGTACTTGTAAAAAGAAAAATAGGCAATGGAGAATGTTTGTTGACTATACGGGTCTCAACAAAGCCTATCCCAAAGACCCGTTCCTTGCCCCGCATCGACCAAGTCATTGACTCCACGGCGGGTGTGAGTCTCTTTCTTTCGGATGCCTACTCGGGCTACCACGGATAGCTTGAAGGAGTCCGACCATTTCGCGACTTCCTTCATCACGCCATTCGGCTCGTTACCTTTCGTTACAATGCGTTCGGCCTAAAAACGCGGGCGCTACATACGGCGATGTATGCAAGCGTGCTTCAACGACGGATCGGCGCAAGCGTTGAGGCGTCGTCGGCGACATAGTCGTGAAGACCAGAATGCGCTCGGCCTTATTGCGGATCTGGAAGAGACTTTCGCGAATCTTCGGCGATTAGTATAAAGCTCAACCAGAAATGCATCTTTGGGGTTCCCAAAGGGAAGGCTGCTCGGCTTCATCATCTCCGGCGAGTATCGAGGCCAATCGGGAGAAAATCGAGCAATCGCAAGGATGGGCCGGTTCCTAACCTCGAGAGAGTCGAGGCTAACGGGGTGTCTAGCGACCTTGAGCCGTTTCGTGTCTCGCCTTGGCGGCGTGGAATGCCGCTCTGGGTTGCTCAAGAAATCCGACCGTTTTAAATTTGGACCCGGAGGCTCGGGAGGCCCTCGCTCGCCTAAAGGCCTTCCTATCCTCACCTCCGGTCTGGTCGCCCGGCACCGAGCGAACCACTACTCCTCGTCGCCGCCCCTTTGCTCAAGTCGTCGGTCGCGGCCCTTGTGGTGGAACAGCGGAGGAAGGCGTGAACTCAAGGTGCAACGGCGATCTACTTCGTCAACGAGGTGCTTTCGAGTCAAAACTTCGATATCCGCAGTGCGAGAAAGGCTCTCGCGGTACTCATCGCCAAGAAAGCTCGTCCATTACCCGACCCGCCACGCCATCACCGTGGTGACCGCGTCCCCACTCGGCGAGATCGTCCACAACGCGGCGCCTCGGGAAGGATAGCCAAGTGGGCGCTCGAGCTCGGCGGCCATAGCATAACATCGTCCCTCGGACGGCGATCAAGTCGAGCCTGGCCAACCGTCGCCGAGTGGACCGAAGCCCAGCGCCACCGGCGATAGAAGATCCGTCTTGGATAATGTACTTTGATGGGTCCTACACCAAGAACGGCGCGAGCGAGGAGGTAAATCCTTATTTCCCGCTCGAGAGCAGAGCTGTCGCCATCAGTTGCTCTTGGCGCGACCAACAACATCGCCGAATCTGAAGCTCGTCAGCGGTCTCGGATCGCTGCCGACCTCGGTGCTCACCGACTCGTCCACGGGGACTCCAAGCTTGTTGTCGACCAAGTCATGAAGGCGCGAGAACCGGGACTCCCGCATGGCGCGTCTTGTCAAGAAGTCGCGAGGCTCGAAGAAGCGGTTTAAGGGTTTGAGCTCCACCATACCTCTGAGCGCTACAATGGTGAAGCCGATCACCTAGCCAATCTTGCCTCCGGCGAGAGGCCGATCCGCTGGGATCTTCGTCTGCGACCTCCTGCGACCTTAGTCCAAGCGGGCTCGATGGCGGCGGCCTCTGACACGCCCGGACGGTCACCCCGCCGCCGCCGCGGCCGGGCGTGAACTCGACAGGTCGACCCACAGCGTGTTAATGGCGAATCCATTTGGAAAGCCCTTCACCGACCGTTTGTGAGCAGGTCGCTCCTCTGACCCGCCAGAGGCGGCGCCTCGCTCTCGGAACAAAACCAACCGTCTTGGTCGGCCCGGACCTTTACAAGAGGAGTCCCTCCGGTCCTGCGAAATGCGTTCGGCCGGCCGAGAAGCGACTCTCGCTCGATATCCATGGCGGGTCTGCGGTCACCATCTTTGCGCCCGATCCCTCGTAGGAAAGGCCTTTCGGCAAGGTTTTATTGGCCGACCGCGTGTCCGACGCCGAGCGGATCGTGCGCACTGCGAAGGTGCGATTCTTTGCGGCAAATACACTGCCGGCTCAAGCCTTCTGAACGATCCCCATTACGGCCATTTGCGGTTTGGGGACTCGATCTGTCGGGCCCTTCAAGAAAGCGCCGGGGCTTTACTCATCTTCTAGTCGCGGTGGATAAATTCACCAAGTGGATAGAGGCCAAGCGTCGTGAGCGTCACGCGTCGGCGCGGCGACCATCTTCTTCCGCAACATCGTTTTTGGTTGGAGTTCCAAACTCCATCATCACCGAAACAGCGGGCGATTCCGCGGGGAAGGAGTTCCTCGAGTTCTGCGGCGACTTCAACATCCGTGTCGATTGGGCGCCGTGGCCCATCCACGAACCAACGGCGGTCGAGCGTGCCAGCGGCATGATCCTTCAAGGACTCAAGCCACGGATCTTGATCGGCTCAAACGCCGCCGGTCGGTGGGCGTGAGCTACCCTCGATCCTCTGAGTCTGCGGACCACGCCCGCGGCGGCCAGGGTTTACACCGTTCTTCATGGTGTTGTGAAGCTGTCTTGCCAGCAGACCTGAGTATGGCGCCCCAAGACTACAAGCCTTCGATGAGGCTCGGGGCTCGCCTGCAACAAGGCGCCATCGACCATTTCGGCGAGGCGCGTGGCGTGGCCATCTGCGATCGGCGGATATCGGCAAGCTACTGCGGCGCTATCACGCCGCCCGAGTTGAGGCGATCCTTGACACCGCGACCTAGTCTGCGTCGGGTCCAAACCGGCAAGGACAAGCACAAGCTATCGCCACCACAGGAAGGCCCCTTCACCATCGTGGAGGTTCTCAGGCCGGCACCTTCGACTCAAGGGCGCCGCGGTCGTATCACCTTAAGCAGCTTGGAACATAGAAAAGTTAAGGCGATTCTATCCTAATCTCTTTTCTTCTTTCATGGCTTGGTCTTTACTCTTACCCTTAGAGCACTGAGTAAGCCTGCGGCGCTCGGCGCCTTATGGCGCCCTGCTCATTTGCTCTGATCGGCGTTTATGTGGGTCGGTGACCCGGTGACTCTGAGGTCTCTACCGGCGGTAACCCTCTCGACCCGAGCATTCTGACCTCGCCCCGCTACGGTTGCTAAGTAGCGCTTCACGGAAGAAGAAATGCCAGTGGGCGACCTCTTAGTCGATCGGGAACACTCCTCCAGCGCTTAACTCGGCTAACTCACGCGCTCGTGCGGTCGGTGACTTGACCGACCGCGGGGTCCATCGGCGGTAACCTCTCGACCCAAGCGTTACGGCCTACACCCGGTGGCTACGGTTGCTAAGTAGCACTTTGTGGAAGAAGAAGTGCCCGAGTGGAAGCGATCCTCTGTCGATCGGAAACACTCCTCTCCCTCACAAGTCGCATAAGCTGTAGAGTAACCAAGATTCCTATCCTCTTAACCTCCCGAAACAACCCGACCTACGCATAAGTGACCCTGCGGTCCTTAGGGCTATGGCGGTCGGCGTTCACCAAAAACACAAAAGGGGCAAGAGGCATCAGGAACTTGTTAAACTTAAGATTGTCTATAAAACTTGGTGTCATTACAATCAATGAAAGGGATGAAATCTAACTACTTTTATTCTTCCTCGAGGCGACTTTGTGGCGAGGCGTGGTGGCGATCTCGGGCGTGCGGCTCAACCAAGAACTCGAACCTATCGATCTCGTCGTCGGTCCGGTTCCGGCGACTTGCGCTCACCTGCTGCGGTCGATGCCATCATAGTGCGAGATGGTATTGACCAGCGCGAGAGAAGCCACGAGCACGGCACCAACCGTCACCGCCCTCTCGATGCGTTCGCTTTCGGGCGGTAGCGAAGCGCGAGCGCTTCGGCTGCACTTGCCCGGGGCGCGGGACGCGAACCTCCCGACCGGCCTCGCTAAGGGTGCGGCTCGGTGCCAATCGAGGCCCGGCCGTCTCGGTGACCTTGATGCGCCCGCGCCTCGTCCGGGCGCGATCGCCATGTCGCGGGCATCTGCGCGCCTCCTGCGCCTCCGCGCGATGCTCGATTCCTTTGTGCCTCTGCGGTTATCGGCGTCTCGGATAAGCTCGCTCGTGGGTCGCGCCACGAGTTAATTGAAGAATCAAGACACTTACCGTGAGTTGGTGGATTGCGGCTTCTTCCTTAGCGCCTCGTAAGAAGTCCTCGGCGAGCTAAGTCATACAGGCGGTCCCCGCTCGGGCGAACTTCGGTCGGCGTCCTTAGAGCACTGGTCGCTCGATCCGCGAGCGCGTCGCTTGCTCTGCGCGGTCCCTCCGCGGTGGCGGCATCCTTGGCCTCGTTGGCCTCGCCGAGAGGACTCGAGCTCCGCCACCGCCCTCGAAGATTTGGCCCCAGCGTTCATCGAAGAGGGCCTTCGTGGCCTCATCCGGCCCTTGGCGGCTCCGCGCCTCCGGCCGCGACCGCCGAGCCTCTTGGGTCAGCGTAGCTCAAGCGGCCGCCCCGCACTCCTCTCGGCGGCGCCTGGCCCGGCTATCCGGCCGCAGAGTTCGGCTACGCCTCCGGCGGGCGTAGATCTTGCAAAAGCAGGCTATCCATTAAGCGTCACCGCGGGTGGTGAATTTTGCAAAACGAGCTTTTCCATCAACACCAAGCAGTTGGCGGACTCCTCGGCCACCACGTCAGCGCCTTCTTTGGAAGATTCGAAGCAGTCGGACCCTTTGGATGCTCTATCTCCGCCGGCGTCGAGCGCCTTCTTTGAAGGCGACCCGCTCGCCCTCCTCCGTCCGCGCGCACGACTCCGACCCAGGGCCACTCCGCGATCGGGCCTCGGGCGTCTACTCGGGCGGGCGCCTCCTGCGAGCACCATCGGCGGCGATGGCGGGCGATCGCCGGGGATCCCGTGGCGACCTGCGCTGCGGGCCTCGGCCGCGCCTCACAGGGCAAGGGTGGGCGCCCGGCACTGCGCCGTCTCGGCCCGCGATCGCCCGCCGAGTTATCGCATCCTCCTCGCGAGGGCGATCACACCGGCCGCGGCAACGCGCCGGAGGTGGCGAGACCCTCGCCGACCTCGGCTTCGGCGAGCCCGTCCTCCGTGAGCGGCGCGGCCTCGCCGCCAGCGGTGCGGCCGGGCGCCATCCCTGCTGGTCGGCGCGGGATGCACCACGGTCACACCGTGTAGTATTGCACATCACAAAACACACTTAGTGGCCGTTCGGGCTGCTGGCGCTAAATGTTGAACAAAACAAAAGAAAGGGTACTTCTTGGCCGAGCGAGTCGCAGCGCGCGCCTCTTCGTCGATCCCCCTCAGGGGCGATCTGCGAGCCGCTTCCCGGCCGCGCCTCCTGGCGCAAGCGACGACGGCGACCACGCGATCACCCCTGCGAGACCCCGGTGCATTGTCTTGGTGGAGTCGCTCCGGCAGTCCACGCCGGACAGCTGCCGTCCGCGGTCGGAGGAATCCATGATATCGCCTCAGAGTGCTCATTGCTACGGAGGAGGTTGTCCACAAAAGTGGCCTCGATATTTCCTCACCACGCGGCCCTCATTGCGCTCCTTCTCCTTCCCTTCCTCCTCTCCTCCTTCCGCTTCTTGCGGAGGAATCGAGATGTCGCGACCTCCGCTCGGGCCGCCTTGCCTCCTTCTCTCCCGGGGCGGCGCCGAGATCGAACAAAGCCCCTAGGAAGTGTAAGGGCGCGTCGAACAAATACCAAAGACAGGGGAAAGAAGCGAAAAAATTCCATTAACCTACAGTTCGGGAGGTGCGCGCGAAACAGTTCGGGAGGCCACCGGCGGCCTCCATGGCGCTTCCACGTAACGCAGCGGCCACCGGGCTTCAATCTCGATTGAGGCCAGCTCGGCTCCACCATCCTCATGCGGTCGGACGCCTCTCGTGCGAAATAGAGGCGAGGCACGTGCATCGAAGGTTGCACGCATCCCCATGAAACACGCCGACGCGCACCCCGGTGAGGCCTTGCCTCCTAAGGGCCCTGATTTGCTCCACAATCGGGGGGGCCACCTTCTTTCTTTCTTCTCGGCGCCCAGTTCCACTCCTCCCCGCCACGAGGGTTCGCGTGAAGGCGGCGCGGCGCTCCGGCGTTCGAGCGTAGAACCACTCGGGCGTCACCCTTGTTGGACGGCAGCGGCGACCTCGACATACTCGCGCTCGGCGGACCGGGTGGAAGGCGAGCCGCCGATGGGTCTTCTTTGCGTCAGGGCTTGTCCTTCGAGCCTTGCACGGAAGAGATGCCTCCACAGCGCCAGTCGCGGCTCGATCCCCAGAAAGCCTCGCCTGGCGTGATGAAGATGGCAATGTGGAGGACCCGTTGGGATTGAGGTGGTGCACCTCCGCCTTGTAGTAGAAGAGCATCCCGGACGAATGGATCGCGGCAAGCCAAGCAGCGCTCAGCGAGGCGAGCACCACGACCTCATCGTCCGTGGCGAGGATTGGCGGCCCCGTCGGCACCCTCCATCGGAGAGATCTGCGCGGGAGGAAGCCCTTCTTCACAAGGCGGCGCTTGGTGGCACAGGCGAGCACTCCGGCCACGACATTCTTGCGAGGAGAAGAAGAAGGCTAAGTTTTTCTTTCCTTGGCTCTTTGTTGTTCTTAGGAGCGAGGAGGCAAAGGAGGCAAAAGCGTGGTTGCGAAAGCGTTCGAGGCGTGTTTATAGAAGGCGAGCAGGCATCGGCCGAACCGGCGCCCCTCGGCGAACGCGTCGCGTTCGCCCTCGTCACATCACGCCCGCCTGGTAACTCCCCGTTCCCAATTCCACCCAGCATTTAGTCTTAACAGGACAAGTCGTAAAGACGCCGCCCCGAGTGATGTGTCTGCGTCTTGGGCGGGACGGTTGCTCGGTGCAAGAGAGGCCACCGGGCGGCTGCGCCCCAAAATGGCAAAAGCTTTGTGGCTTCTTGGCGGGGCCCGACTAGAGATGTGGGATCAAAAGGCCTAAACCACTAGATGGGCTTGAGGCCGCCCCAGCAAAACTCGAGTTAGGGGCAGGTATGAGGTGAGCCCCGCGGTGGGCACTCGGTTAGGTCGGTTGGCGACCTAATCACCTCTACCCGCATCGAGACCATACTTCACACTCTCCGGGAGCTCATCGATGGCGGCGGCCGGTATGCCACAGGTGGGCGGACGACCGGGATCCATACGGATTGAGTAAAGAAAGGTTTTTATGGGTCGCCCCGGCGAGGCGAGGACACCCTACTGCAGGACCGTCGCTCGGAAGGGTCCCCTTAAGCGAGACCTCCTAGGACCCACTCGGACTACCGTTATAAGCTCCACGAGCACGGCGTTCAAACCAACGCGGGTAAACACGCATCGCTCACCCCTCCGGGTCCCACACTGCGGGCCGGGGTATCGTGTGGGATAGGCGGCGGCCACTCCTCTCGAAGCTACCCTCGCGGGGCGAGGACTCGGGATGGATGCCCCACGTCCGGCTACGACGTAAAGCGAGCGCGCCCGGCTCCACGACGTAAAGCGAGCCCGGCGTCCGGCTACGGACGTAAAGCGAGCCGCGTCCGGCTACGGCGTAAAATGAGCGCTGGCTACACCCGCGGGCTAGCTGGCTACGGAAAAAAGCGAGCCCACGTCCGGCTACGACGTTAAGCGAGCACTCGAACACGAACCTCCGAAGAGGCATCGCGGTCGTCCCGCCGACCAAGGCGCGGTCTAGCTACGACGTTAAGCGAGCACTCGGACACCGAACCTCCCGAGGAGGCATCGCGGTCGTCCACGCCGACCAAGGCGCGGTCTAGCTCTGACGTTAAACAAGCACTCGGACAACCGAACCTCGCGCGAGAGGCATCGTGGTCGTCCTGCCGACCAAGGCGCGGTCTAGCTCTGACGTTAAACTAGCACTCGGACACGAACCTCACGAAGAGGCATCGCGGTCGTCTCTGCCGACCAAGGCGCGGTCTAGCTCGACGTTAAGCGAGCACTCGGACACCGAACCTCTCAAGGAGGCATCGCGGTCGTCCCCGCCGACCAAAACGCGGTCTAGCTTCGACGTTAAGCGAGCACTCGGACACCCGAACCTCGCGCGGAGAGGCATCGCGGCCGTCCTGCCGACCAAGGCGCGGTCTAGCTACGACGTTAAACTAGCACTCGGACACCCGAACCTCACGAAGAGGCATCGCGGTCGTCCCGTCCGACCAAGGCACGGTCGGTCGTCCCTGCCGACCAAGGCACGTTCGGTCGTCCCTGCCGACCAAAACGCGATCGGATCGTCCTGCCGACCAAGGCGCGGTCTAGCTTCTGACGTTAAGCGAGCACTCGGACACCGAACCTCCCGAGGAGGCATCGCGGTCGCCCCTGCCGACCAAGGCGCGGTCTAGCTCGACGTTACGCACTCGGACACCCGAACCTCGCGCAGAGGCATCGTGGTCGTCCCCGCCGACCAAGGCGCGGTCTAGCTCTGACGTTAAACTAGCACTCGGACACCCGAACCTCACGAAGAGGCATCGCGGTCGTCCCTGCCGACCAAGGCACGGTCGGTCGTCCCTGCCGACCAAGGCACGGTCTAGCTACGATGTTAAGCGAGCACTCGGACACCGAACCTCGCGCAGAGGCATCGTGGTCGCCCCCGCCGACCAAGGCGCGGTCTAGCCGCGAGACGGCGTTAAGCGAGCACTTTCGGACACCCGAACCTCGCGCGAGGCATCGCGGCCGTCCTGCGCGACCAAGGCGCGGTCTAGCTCTGACGTTAAACTAGCACTCGGACACGAACCTCACGAAGAGGCATCGCGGTCGCCCCGTCCGACCAAAACGCGGTCGGTCGTCCCTGCCAAACCAAGGCACGTTGGTCGTCCTCGCCGACCAAGGCGCGGTCTAGCTACGACGCTAAGCGAGCACTCGAACACGAACCTCCCGAAGAGGCATCGCGGTCGTCCCTGCCGACCAAGGCGCGGTCTAGCTATGGCGTTAAGCGAGCACTCGGACACCGAACCTCCAGGAGGCATCGCGGTCGTCCTGCCGACCAAGGCGCGGTCTAGCTCTGACGTTAAACAAGCACTCGGACAACCGAACCTCGCGCGAGAGGCATCGTGGTCGTCCACGCCGACCAAGGCGCGGTCGAGCTACTGACGTCAAACTAGCACTCGGACACCCGAACCTCACGGAGAGGCATCGCGGTCGTCCTCGCCGACCAAAACGCGGTCGGTCGTCCCCTGCCGACCAAGGCACGTTCGATCGTCCCTGCCGACCAAGGCGCGGTCTAGCTACGACGTTAAGCGGGCACTCGGACACCGAACCTCGCGCGGAGGCATCGTGGTCATCCCCGCCGACCAAGGCACGCGGTCTAGCTACGACGTTAAGCGAGCACTCGGACACCGAACCTCGCGCAGAGGCATCGTGGTCGCCCCTGCCGACCAAGGCGCGGTCTAGCTCGACGTTAAGCGAGCACTCGGACACCGAACCTCGCAGGGCATCGCGGTCGTCCTCGCCGACCAAGGCGCGGTCTAGCTACGACGTTAAAGCGGCTCGGACACCCAAACCTCAAAGGCATCGCGGTCGTCCTTGTTAACCAAGGCACAAAGCAAACTCATTACAAAGACATTCACGAACAAAAGAAGATTTTATTATAGACCAAAGCAGGCTCAAGCTTTACACGACTTTACATACGATGACTCGGCAGACACAAGAATAGCTACGACTGCGGCGGAGACCTTCTCGCGCCAAAGCCTTTCAACATCCGCGACGCTTATCGGCGGCACCGACGCAAGACTGGAAGGCCCTTGTTCGGTCGATGGGTCACCGCCGCGGCTGCGGAATTATGAGCCGTCGCTGCTTGCCGTTCGGCGACATCGATGTAGCGTCAACTACGATCGGCGCCCTCGCGCCATCGCCTCGAGAAGGGCCTCCTTGCTACCCCAAGCCTCGGGGCGACCCGAGCGGTAGCGTCGGCAGCAGACATCACGGGCCGCAGCTTCTTCCTCCGGAGTTCGCCATCGCCGATCATACTCGGCCTGGCTTCGGCCAAAGGTCTTCTTCTTCTGCAGCGACATCATCGCCAAAACCGAAAACCGAGGGTGCCCCAAAGCCATCCCAAAGAGCAAAAGAAAGTTTTTCGTTTAAAGCTTTATCACTCAAGCAGGCCTGTGGTATCATTTATACCCGAGCGGATGGAGATTAAACGCGTCTCAAAGTAAATGCGTCGAAAGAAAGCAGCGCCCTCACGAGAACCCGGCGATTCGAAGGCGGCGAGGCGGCGCGCAAGCCATGCGCGGCGCGCGCAACAAGGTGATTCAAAGCCCCCGTGGTTCGAATACCCGGGCGATTTCGGCAACCGTCGGATCCGTTGGGGTACACTGTCGAAATCGTTTGACCTAATCGGTCGACCAAGCCGCTCGTGCCAGTCACTATTTTTCTTCAAGCTCAACCCCAATTTGAATCAAAGAAATCACTCGGGGTTGGGGGGCTCTTGCGAATACTTATAACAGGGCGTACCCCAGCGGCCCAAAGCGACGAACCGGCGGCCTCAAGCACAGCTCAAGCCCAATGACCGCTCCTAGCCCATTACCGGCGAAGCACCGAGCAAAGCCACGCGAGATGACCTTCCCGGCCGAGCCAGAAGCGTGGACTGCCGAGACTCCAGGCCCCCCGCAAAGCCAGACGAGACCCATCGGCTCGAGGCCGAGCGAGCTCCGACCCGCGGCGGTCGGGATCCCCGACCGATCGTGCCAAGACAACCCTGCCAAGGGCGCGTGTCAAAACTTCCACCGACCAGCGACCACGTACCCCGAGCGGGGTCAATCGAGCGACTATACAAGGCGGTGGCTCCTTCCCAAGAAGGTTTAATAAGCGACCGAAGTCATGCTCCAGTCCATCGGTAGGTCACCGGCCACGCTGAAGCGAAGACGCGCCTCTCGAGGCAACACCCACGCCCGCGCGACAACGTCAACACTCGAAAGGTTCGCAGAGGCAAGATGTTGAGTACGCCATTTCAGGAAAATACCGATTATTCTAGTTATTTTTCAAATGTCCGTGCTAACTTATCTGAAGTTTATGATAAGTATGATCAGAAGTTTGCTGGAGTTCGCATGCAGTGAACTCCACCAGTACCCACAGCAGGTAAGAAAAAAACTGTGTGGGGAAAGATATGGGGTGCAGGTGGCTCTTCCTCAAGGAGTTCTACTACAACAACGACAAGTTCAGATACATCCAGTGGTGGTGAGCTAGCTACCTATCTCAACAGCGACACTGTCAACTATCAAGAGCAGCAAGAGGAAGACTTCAACATTTTGCAGTGGTGGCATGAGCACAAGATAATATATCCGGTGCTTTCTATATTAGCACGGGATGTGTTAACAATTCCTATCTCCACGGTTTCTTTGGAGTCTGCTTTCAGTCTATCCGGAAGAATAATCAAGGAGAGAAGAACAAATCTGACAAATGAGATGGTGGAAATACTTCTCACTGTGAAAGATTGGGAATAAGCTGATCAACGAGCTCAACATACTGCAGAAAATACTAAGCTGGCGGAGACGTTCGGAAATCTTTATCTAGATAATAAGGAAGAATAATTGTAATATTCACTTTTTTCATCTATCACTGAGATATAGGCTGTACTCTTTTTTCTTTGCCAAGGTTTTCTCGTGTTGAGTTTTTACTTGGCAAAGTTTTTAATGAGGCAGCCAAACATTAATAAAGCTCATTATTTAATTCAAATTATTTGTCTCATTTATGAATTTATCTCATATTTTAGCTTTTTCTTTATTTATATATATTTTTAAAAAGTTTTTCTGCATCATTTGAGTTTTTATAATTATTCTAAATTTTTTATTTTTTTTGAATTTTTTGAATTTTTCTGTATTATTTTCCATACTTTTTCCTAATTTTTTCGAATTTTTGGCGCTTAACACGCCATTGTACGCAAGACGCCCGTTGACTTGTAAGCAAGCACAAGACGCCCATTTATTACTCGGGCCGTGCCTAAACGGGTCGTGCCGTGCCGGGCGGCCCGTTTGTTCGTCTCTAGCCCAAATGGGCGGCTGGCATCCAGCCCGATTAAAAAATGGCACGGTCTATTTAGGCACGGTCCGTTTCGGTCCGACTAATAAATGGGTTGTGCCGTGTCAATCCATATGTCGAGGAGGCAGCCCAAGCACGGTCTGCGGGCTAACTGGCCATGCCGTGTCAGCACGAGTCCAACGGGCCGTGTCGGCCCGTTAGTCCGTTAGCGCCAAAAGAATTAAAAGAAATTAGAAAAAAAAGTATTAAAAAATAGAGAAAATATGGAAAAAATTAGAAAAAATCCTAATCGTGTCGTACCCAGGCCGTGCCGTGCCCACCGATAAACGAGTTGTGCCGTGCTGGTCCGCCATGGCACGACCCGTTTACAGCTGGACCGTGTCGTGCTCGAGCCGAGCCAATAGTGTCGTGCCTCAGACCAGCCCATTTGACCCGACCCATTTGGACATCTCTAGATAGATGATGACCAAGTTAACCAAACTGATTTAGAGTTGAAAATCGAAATACCGACAGTACCGATTTACCACGAAAATCGGTAAAATCTCAAGGGTTTCGAAAATCAAATGTTTTAGGAAAAAATTTCAAAAAAAAAATCAAAAATCGATCGGTTTTCTCGAAAACCAATTGGCGAATCTAATTCCTTTTGCGTTCGATTTTTGAGTGATTTTCGTCAATTTGCATCAAAAATTGCTTGATTTTCACCGATTTTCGACCGGTTTACGTGACATAAATTTTTTCAAATTTTTTGAATTTTTAATTTAACAGGTTTACAGATCGGTTTAGGGTTTTGAACCGGATCAATACGGTTGGTTTTCATGTTTTTTGAGTTAGTTTTTGCGATAAAGTGAACCCCGATGATGATGGGCTTCAGAAACAGGAAGACATCTTAGGCAGGGAGAGGTGAAGCTGAACCCCCTGTTGTCACGATGTTCAAAATCTGTGCAGTTTTCTCTCGTGGGAGTCGCTCAAAAGATAGAATTCAATTTATTTATAGTGTTAAAAATATTGAATGCTTGAATAGTATTTTAAAAAGAGAGCAACTAAACTGTGTGTTGTCCCCTCCTACTCCTCCCTCTCGCTACTCCTTCTTTCTTAGCTCTGCTATATCCCTCCTCCGTCGTGCGTGACTCCTCCGTTGCCCTTACCCCTATCCCCGCCTCCCTTGTGGCCAATGGCAAGCTCGCCGCCTTGCCACGCTGTGGAATCCCCCACCCCACCGACCACCATGCCTAACCAAATTTTCTATCGATCCTCGCATGGACGTCCCGCCCACCACCCTCTACTGCCACCCATCACTTGCCGCCGTAGCCCACCACCAACGGCGGTGGCGGTGCTATCTCTGTCGGGCGAGGTGGGACAGTGAGCGAGCAACAGTGAGAGCGAGCAAGGGAGGAGAAGATTCCGAGCAAGTTTCATATTTTTTTTTAACTCAAGTTTCAACTAAAAAGTTTCAGCAAGTTTTTACTCAAAAATTTTAAGAAGCTTCAGTGGGGAGTTTCAACATAAAAGTTTCAATAAATTTTATCAAGTTTATCAAAAAACAAACAAAGAAAAAAGAAAAAAAATCCCCCACATACTAACCTACGCCCGTCGCCCCACCCTTGCCACTTGCCAACACCACTGCCTCCTCCCCATACTCGCCCAAGGGAGTGAAACTAGAGCTCGAAGTCTCTTGTGACACCTACGGTGGCAAAGTGTAGCCATGAGGCGATGTGAGCTCGAAGCACTCTATTTTCCACTCAACGAGAAATTGAACTATTGGAAATTGATTACAACACTCTATTTCCTATTCAACAACAAAATTGTACTATTGGAAATTGGATGCTTATTTTCCAAAATGACTTATGCTTATTTTTTAATTATTTCTACCAATCTAAAACACAATCCAAAAGCTATAGAAAAAAACGACTCAGTGAAACCAAAAAAATATATATGCATTAGGATATGATTTGAATAACAAATCAAAGCTATAGCACTCGTAGGAGAGAGACATTTTTCTCTTCTTTTAGTGTCTCCATTCAAGCATATGTCTAAACGTATGTCTAAGATATCTCACAGGTGTTTTTCACATCATAAATAAGTTATATGATCTATCTATGTGACTCAGCAACCATGAAAAACACGATCAACATACCATAAGAATTGTAATAGGTCACTAATTACAAAAGAAAATCGAATTCTCTCTCTTAAACATATTTAAACCACAATTTTTTCTGGTTCGGACCAAGGATGTATATAGTTTGTACCCAAACCGACCTTGTCAAAATTTGGCAAACTTAAATAATTTAGCTCTTTTGTTTGGATGGTTGCCAAAATTTTGGCAAACCGATGACTCATGACCTGTGTTTTTCTTGCCAATCTTTGATCAAATTATAAACAGTAAAAAACATTGGCCAAATTTGGATATAATAAAACCCCAGTTTTTCATGTCCAACCGGGATTCGATTCACAAATCACAGTTTGCAAAGAATTCCTCATTGGCGCAGGCGCTGCGGAGCACGACACCAATTCATTGGACCCACTCGGACACGGCAATCCCACAGACCCAATCCGAAGCGTCCATCGGCTCCAACCCTAAATCCGACGGCCCAGACTCCTCCCCTCTCCTTATCGCCCTCGACCCCTTCCCTGCTATAAACTCCCAGCCGCGGCGGCCCAGCCAAGCCCAACAAACCGCAAACAGCAGAACCACCGCTCCCCATCTCGATCTAGAACCGAGGGTTTCGCAGTTTTCGTCAAGAGAGAAGGAGGAGGTAGCAGCCATGCCGAAGAACAAGGGGAAGGGAGGCAAGAACCGGAAGCGGGGCAAGAACCAGGCGGACGACGACAAGCGCGAGCTGGTGTTCAAGGAGGACGGGCAGGAATACGCGCAGGTGACGCGGATGCTCGGCAACGGCCGCTGCGAGGCCATCTGCGTCGACGGCACCAAGCGCCTCTGCCACATCCGCGGCAAGATGCACAAGAAGGTCTGGATCGCCGCCGGGGACATCATCCTCGTCGGCCTCCGTGATTATCAGGATGAAAAGGCCGACGTCATCCTCAAATACATGAACGACGAGGCGCGCCTGCTCAAGGCCTACGGCGAGCTCCCCGACACGCTCAGGCTCAACGAGGGCGTCGACGTCGACGGGCCCGAGGACGGCGAGGGCGACAACGACTACATCCAGTTCGAGGACGAGGACATCGACAAGATCTAAGCTAGTCATGTTGAACATTCACATGATTGTTTCCTACATCGTGGAGCAACTGTAGTGCGAGCACTTGTAAATGCTTCAATCAATGCTCATTAATTTCATAGTTCTCTTTGTTGGATTTCTACATTCACTTGAAAAAAAATACGATCCAATGAGGGCAATTTTGAGTTCGCCGGCTGAGTTTCTATGACCTATAAGTAGATTATAAGTAGATCAGTTCAAGGTTTAAAACTGACGAAATTTCTGTCGGGATCAGTTTCTAAATCGCAATCAAATAAAAAAATTCAAATTAGTATATTACTCTCAAAAATTTTAGTGAGCTCAGTAATTTTGATCGGATTTTAACTTTTTTTTTTTTTGACTGAATTTAGGTCGATACTCTTTAAGAATGTTATTTTCCAGGAAAACATTTGAAAAAACTGAATTTTTGAGATATTTTATAAAAATAACATAAATACTGTTAGATTTTTTTATAAAAATATGAAAATTTGATCATACTCTGAAAATTTTATGGTATCATTTTTAGCAATCTAAGTTCGTACATAAATTTTTTCAAAAGTATTGAACTTTATTTGTTATATTTAAAAAAAATCAAAAATAGAAGGAATATAAATGAGATGCATACTAAGATCATACATAATTTTTTTTCAAAATAATTGAACTTAATTTGATTTTTTTTAAAAAAATCAAAAACAGAAGTAATATAAATAAGATGTAGTCTACGATCATACATAACTTTTTTGAAAAGAATTGAACTTTATTTGTTATCTTAGAAAAAGTAAAAAACATAAGGCATATAAATAAGATGTAGTTTAAGATCATACAGAATTTTTTTTAAAAAAAATGAACTTCTTTTGTTATCTTTAAAAAATCAAAAACAAAAGGCATATAAATAAAACAATAACCTTGTTAGAATTTTATAAATTCCTCGAGTGTGGTTTTGATCCAAAATATTTATGAGTTTAAGCATTGCATCACAACACTTCTCTAGAAATTCCAAAAATTCTAAATTTTCTTTTACTCAATCAAATCTATAGAAGCAATATATATACTCAGTCGGCCTTTTATTAGGATAGTACCACTGTCAAAAAAATTTAAAATTTCTCTTGCTTGATCACCATCTGAAAATTTTATGTCGATTTTAGTGATGTGTTAGGACCATCAAATTGTTTTTTCAAAATCTTCTAATGTGGTTTGAACCAATTTTTATTCAGTTAAAATTTGCTAGTAAGACTTTTATGAGAACTGTACCACTGTCAGAATTTTTATAAATTTCTCGAGCTTGATCATCATCTGAAAATTTTATGGGAATATTAGTGACGCGTCAGGACCATGCACAAAAAATTTCAAAATTGTCTACGTTGTTTGAACCATTTTTCATTCGGTTGAAATTTTAAACCTTGGATCAGTTGTAGCATCCACAATACTTTGTTTGCTAAAATATGAATCATTAGTTGGCTGCTAGTAGGGGAAAGTGAAAGGGAGAAGAGATTAAAAAAAATAGGATAATGAGAGTTTAAGCATTGCATCACAAAACTTCAAAAATTCTAAAATGAGAGTTTAAGCATAGCATCACAACACATCAAAAAAATGGGATAATGAGAGTTTAAGCATAGCATCACAACACTTCAAAAATGAGAGTTTAAGCATTCCATCACAACACTTCTCTAGAAATTTCAAAAATTCTAAAACTTTTCTTTTATGTATCACTATAAATATGTCCATGTAGCTAGGGTAAGAGCAAGTGCTTTATTGTAAACATCTCCTCATATAGTGATATCACCTTCGTGTACTCATGGTTTTTTTTCACAAGGGTTTTCTACTTTAAATCCCTGTCTCTCGTTCCTTTGATCTTATATTTTTGCCGTGCGTTTTGTAACAAGTGGTATCAGAGCTTAGGGTTTAAAATCCAAGCCGCTGCTCCCGGGAGTCCTCCTGGAGGCGGCCATCTGCACGACATCATCAGGAAAAAATAGGGGATGATACCTGCAAGGCGTCCAACCAACTTGTGAGCTACAGTAAAAAAGAAGAAGAGTGTGCAGGCGCGTATGTCAGAGTTGCTGGGATGAGGAAGAAGAACAGTGGAAGCCGGCAACTCTCAAACCGGTTGGGCGACTTCAGTTAAAGACAAGTCAACGGCTGGAACTCATGATGGGTAAAATAAAGGAACATCTGACGGTCAAGGACGGGCAACGGTTTTTACCGAAAAATAAGCTTTTGTCATTTTTCACTTTATTTCAGTTCTTGCTGAGTTACTATGTGCTTTATTTGGATGACGAATCGTTGTAAGAAAATAGAGGGCATAAAGCCCAGATGATTGGGAAATGGAATCCTAAGAAGTTTCCGCATATACTAGTATCCTGTTTAGCCTAGAACTCTAGTTTTCCTTCTCGTTTCTGTGATCTATTTTTGGGTTTTCACTCGGTCTCCAGTACTATTTGAACTGGGGCCTGACAAATTTGGTATCAAAGCAAGGCTCTTCCTCGGCGTGGGAATTAAGGTTGGATTGAGGTTGGCTTGGCCGTAAAATCCCTTGATTCAGTGGAGAAACCCTTGATATGGCGGCTAAAGTGAGATCATCAGAAAGTTCGAGAAAGGAAGACTTGGAGATGGATCATTGTGTGGAGTTTGAGAAGATCCATCAATGACACTCAAATCTGAAAACACCCAAGTCAGATGTAGATGAGATCAAGGCGATCCTGATGGGCAAATCTATGTTTGCCTTGGATCCGAGGCAAACACAAATACACCTGCAATGGCTCTTGCGAGTATTGGAAATCAGGTGACTTCAAATTTTCCGATGTATTTTGTTCAGAATCCAATGTTTGGGCTAGAAACTTCCATAACCAAAACCACCAACCTGCCAATTTACACTCCTACTATTCGAACCACAGGTAATCTTAGGGAATCATGTGTTCATGAGCATGAAGAAAGGATCCCGAAGCTAAGACAAGAGGAGTTCTTCATGTGTTGATGAACAAGATGAAGATCCAAACTTGAAGAGAAGATAATCGGCCATCATGAAAGCTCCAAGTGGTTGTGAGAGGCAAAGGTATAAATAGCTAGGGCTAAGGATGTGTTCCTAGTCTTTTACCGGTCTCGGTGTTTCGATGGGAGACTGGATTGCTAGTATAGGTTGCCGTACTATTAAAAGGGGTCGAGTCTTATAGTTTGAGCTTCATCATGTGTTGATGAACTCATTTCGGTTCACTCTAGCTCACTCTTTTGGTTGGTTCTTGCATAAGCTAAGTATTTGTATGTGTCGCATATAAGGGAGCTCATGCTTGCTTCTTATTGAATCTTGATTTGGTTTTTGCATAGAGCTAAGGATTTGCATGTGTTGTAAAAGTGAGATAGCTTATCCAAGTTGGTTTAAGTGGTTGTTTCTATGGAGCTAGATTTTGCATGTGTTACAAATACAGAGCTCATGCATCGGAGTCTTAGCTTGTGACTTAATCATGTGTTGATCATCACAAAGGATAAGATAGGTTTATGCTTTGTGTTTGCAAAATGAGTTTTTGGAAAATATGGTTTAATTGAATCTTATCTTGGAGCATGTGAATAGGGTTTGCAAATTGGTATGATCATGTGTTGATCATCACATGGCTCAAAGATATGATCTTGATTGCTCTTGTTTGCCAGATTTATATTTGCAAATGTGTTTTGCAAAATATTGGTATTCATGCATTTGATATTGGAGCATGTGATTAGAATTTGCAAATGTGTTTTGCAAAATTGTTTTGATCATCACATGGCTCAATATTTGATCTTATTTACTCTCTCTAGATTGTAGTCACACTCTTGATCAAGTCTATGTGAGGGATTCCGAGAAATCAGATTTTAGACTTAAATGACTACAATAGAGTCTTTGTTTTTGTGATATTTAAAAATATCTATGGTTTCTTAAATTTTGAAAATATGTGGAGATTGTATCCCTCGTGATAAGCTTCGCATAGAGTCCAAGATCACATAAATCGGAGTTCAGAGTAAAAAGTTATGAGAGTTTTAGTGGCTGTAGCACTGGTATGACTTGGGTCACTCTGGTCATACCGCCCCTAGTCTAGTATGACCGGACCCTCTACGGTCATACCGGCCTCCGGTATGACCGGGGTCACCTCGATGTTTTTTTTCCAAAGAAGAGGTTTTTAGCCCGAAAAATTGAAAATAGGTCCGGTATGACTGGATTTTCTGAGTAACGGCTAGTTTTTTTGTAGCCATTGGACCGGAGGCCGATCATACCGGCCCTAGGGCGGTATGACCAGGTTTCTTGGGCATTTTTGCCCAATTTACCACCTAATGGCTAGTATTTCTTGTGAAGGCTATATAAGAAGCTTTGGGGGCTAGCATTTGGTTGTTGTTGTGGTTTTAGAGAGTTCATTGCTCTTTGTGATTGAGTTGTGCATATGTTGGACTCTCCAATTTGGTTTTTGAGCTAAGAGTGAGCTCTAATTGCATGTGTTGCAATTACGAGAGGATTGAGAGCCTCTTATGCATGTATTGCACTTGAGGGGAGTCTTGTGCATGTGCTGCACTCGGTGATCACCATTGTACATGTGTTGTGCTTAGTGGAGCTCAAGCTAGAGGGCTTGACTTGTTACTCTTTGTGTTTGCTAACACCTAGACGGCGTGGAAGCTCGTTGGTTCGGTGACCTTCTCAAAGAAGATTGTGAGAAAGCCCGACGAGTTTGTGAAGGTTGGAGCTCACCTACCCAGAGGGGGAAAGAGCTACCAATAGTGGAATCGAGGCGGGTGCTCAATTCGTGGAGCTAGTCCAAAGTGGTTTGGGCTTTCCTCAATGTGGATTAGGGGAGACCGGTAAGTCTCCGAACACCACGGTAAAACATCGATGTGTCTCTTTGTGTTTGCTTGCAATTCTCTATTTACATTGTTGCAATTTACATTCCTAAATTAAATTGCTTGATTATTTTTAGGATTGTATATTCTTGAGTAGAGACATAATTAGCTAGTGCACTTAGTGAGCCTAGTTGACTTAGGCTCTAATTGTCAAAACCTTAGTTTATCGCTTCCATATCTATTATCATTTAGGTTTTGATATAAGGGCATTTAGGCGAGTTTTAAATTAATCGTAGAAAGAATTTTTTATAGCCGCCTATTCACCTCCCTCTAGTCGGCATCCTCGATCTTATTTCACACCACTATGCCAAGGCTGTGATTTAAGGACCCAAAGTTGTGTTTGTTTTTTGGAGAGAACCCATTAAATTGGATAGAGCAATGTGAAAATTTCTTTGAAATGGTAGGCACACCAAAGGAACAGTGGGTGACCTTGGCTACAGGACACTTGGTTGGGAGAGCTGGCACTTGGTTTAAGGGAATAGGAATTCCATGGCAAATGATGAATTGACAACAATTTGTATCAATACTGTGTGATAGGTTTTCTGAGGAAAGTGCACATCAAGCTGTAGAAAAGTTACAAGGCATCTAGCATCTAAGCACAGTGGAAAAGTATATTTACTACTTTGAGAAGTGTGTGGAGTTAGTCAAGAGAGACCATCCATATTTACAGGAAACATATTTATTGAGTTTTTCATTTGTGGACTCAAGGAAGAGATTAAGCATGATGTGAGTAGTCACCAACCAAAGGGATTATTGGAGGCTTATTAGTATGCAAAGTTAGAAGAAAAGGCTGTTATAGCAAAAAGGCCTAGTCCACTAAGTGGAAACTTTAGGCAGAAATCTTATGCTACACAGAGGCAAATAACTCCCAAAGTTCCCACAACTAAAAAGAAGGAGAATCAAAAAGGAAACCAACAAGAAAAACCTGTGAGAACTTGTTGGCATTGTAAGGAGCCATAAATCCTAGGGCATAACCAAAATTGTAAGGTTAGGAATGCTCTTCACACCTTACTAATGCAAGGAGAAGAAGGAAACTAGTCAATCAAAGAGGATGAAATTGCCACTGAACCGGCTGGGTTTGTCACTGCACTGGGTAGTCCTGAGAACCTCGACAAGCTAGACACTGAAGACCAACTTATGTTGATATCAGCGTATGAAGCTCATGGCATGTCGGGACCGTGACTTTCTCTAGTAGTGTGTATTGAGGTAAATGGGCTATAGCTTTGGTGGACATGGAAGCACTTATTCGTTCATGGACTATGAAGATGCAGTGAAAATTGGGCATTCTTTAAGATCTGTTCCCCTCAGGAAAGTGACGGTGGTAGGTGGAGAACTGACTTCTGATGATAAAGTGGACAAACTACAATATTAAATCCAGAACACATCTTTTACCACCACTTTCACATTGCTGAAATTGGCAAACTATGATATCATTTTGGGGGCAGATTAGATATATGATCACAACCCCATTGAACTTGATCTCAAGGAGAAATTGTTGACTATAAAAAAAAGATGGACAACTCATTCGGTTCAAAGATTACACTCAACCCACATCGAATTGTACCCTAAATGTTGAGCAGCTTCACAAAATGGTACAGAAAGGAGTGAGGGGTTTTCTTATTCAAGTCAACCCGCTAGAGTGTGGACAAAATCTCATTGAGGATCAAACACTTCCAAAAACTAAGGAAATACTAGGCTGTTATTCAGATGTATTTGCTGAAGTGGATGAGCTGCCACCTAAAAGAGATGTTATCATGTGCCATTCACCTAAAATCAGGAGCTGAACCACCTAATTTGAGGCCTTACCGAATACCTCACCACCAAAGGAATGCCTTGGAAGATATAATCAAAAACCTATTGAAGTCTAGGGAGATACGACCTAGTGCTAGTCCCTACTCCTCTCCAATAGTCATGGTAAGGAAAAAAGATAGAGCATGAAGAATGTGTGTCGACTTTAGACAATTGAATTTTTAACCATTAAGAACAAGTTTCTAATGACAGTGATTGAAGATATATTAGATGAACTACATGGAGCTACCATATTCTCCAAATTGGACTTAAGGTCTGGGTATCATCAAATACAAACAAAGGAAGAAGACATACCCAAAACAGACATCAAAACTCATCCGGGACACTACAAGTATATAGTGATGCCATGCGGACTTTCTAATGCACCTCCAACCTTCCAAGCTCTAATGAACAACGTCTATGCTGAGTACTTAAGGAAATTGATCTTGGTTTTCTTTAATGACATCCTCATCTACAGCAAGAGCTTTAATGATCATAAGGAGCATTTGAAGACTGCATTACAGTTGTTGAGAAATAATCAGTTAATGGCAAAGAGAAGCAAGTGTGTTTTCACAGTTTCCACCATTGAATATCTGGGGCATGTCATTAGTCCGGAAGGGGTGTCAACGGATACAAAGAAAGTTGCAGATGTAGTCAATTGGCCAAAATAAGACGACATCACCAAGCTAAGAGGATTCCAATAAGGGCAATTTTGAGTTCTCCAGCTGAGTTTCTATGACCTATAAGTAGATTATAAGTAGATCGGTTAAGGTTCAAAATCCTGCCTAAATTTCGGTCGAGGACGAGTTTCTAAATCCCAATCAAATAAAAAAATTCAAATTACTATAGTAATTTCGGAAATTTTAGTGAGATTTTGCTGAAATCTCAATAATTTTAACCGGATTTCAACTTTTTTGGACTGAATTTAAGTCGATACTCTTTAAGAATGTCATTTTCCACGAAAACATTTGAAAAACTGAATTTTTGAAATTTTATATAAAAATAACAAAAATAAAGTTATATATTTTTATAAAAATGTATAAACTTGATTATTCTCTAAAAAATTTATGGTATAATTTTTAGCAGTTTAAGATCATATAGAAAATATTTCAAAAGAATTGCACTTCATTTGTTATATTTCAAAAAAAATCAAATACAGAAGGAATATAAATGAGATGTAGTCTAAGATCATACAGAAATTTTTTCAAAAGAATTTATATTTAAAAAAATGAAAAACAGAAGGAATATAAATGAGATGCAGTCTAAGATCAGAATTTTTCCAAAAGAATTGAATTTCACTTGTTATCTTTTAAAAAAATTAAAATAGAAGGCTTATAAATGAGAAAGTAACATTATCTGAATTTTATAAATTAGCTCGAGTGTGGTTATGATCCAAAATTTTTATGAGAGTTTAAGCATTGCCTCAGAACACTTCTCAAAAAATTTCAAAAATTCTAAAACTTTTTTGGTTGCTCAATCAAATCTATGGAAGCAATATACATACTCAGCCACGCTTTTATTAGGACAGTACAATGGACACCATTTTTTAAAATTCCTCTTGCTTGATCATCATCTAAATATTTTATGGAAATATTAGTGATGCATTAGGACCATCCAAAAAAATTCAAAATCTTCGAACGTGGTTTGAACCAATTTTCATTCGGTTGAAATTTGCCGGTAAGACTTTTATCAGGACAGTACCAATGTCAGACTTTTTGAAAATTCCTCAGGCTTTATCATCATCTAAAAATTTAATGGGAATATTAGTGATGTGTCAGGATCATGCACCAAAATTTTCTACTTTGTTTGAACCATTTTTCATTCGGTTAAAATTTGCCAGTCAGCCTTTCAGCAAGACAGTAGCACTGCCAAAATTTTAAAAAATTTCACAAGCTTGATCATCATTTGAATTTTTTTATAGGAACATTAGTTATGTGTCAGGACCATCCACAAATTGTTTTAAAACTTTCTAACATCGTTTCAACCATTTTTCACTGAGTTGAATATTGTCGAGATTTCGAAATTACCAAAATTTTGTCGGATTTCAAATTTTCTTTTTGAATTTTGATAAGATTTTGCCTAAAATTCTACGATTTTGCTGAAATTTCGGATTTCGCACACCTCCAAGATGTGAACCGAAAATGAAATTTCAAACTCTGGATCAGTTGTAGCATCCGCAATACTTTGTTTGCAAAAATATCAATCATTAGTTGGCTGCTAGTAGGGGAAAGTGAAAGGGATAAGAGATTAAAAAAGTGGGATAATGAAACATAGAGCTTGGGTAAAATATGAACAGGGAATGGATGACAAAAGACATGGCTTGAACCTAGATTAGAACATAACTCATGGCTAAACACATCTTATTTGCCACATCATACTATGATGTACATTAAAGTACTAGTGAAATATGGATAATTAACTTTATTTAACCATTGTTATGTTCTAATATGTTCATTATGTATTTTACTTAACATAATCTTTTACCTGTGTTGGCGCCAAAAAACGTGAAGAGGGGTTAATTGGCCACAACACATCGGATGAACGCCGGGTTCTACGATTCGAGGAGTGCCAACCGATTTGATCCTGCAATTGGTAAAAATGATGGAAAAAATATGCTCAAAGCCGATCTAGTGAAATAATCGGCAAAGTTCTAAACAGCTAAAAAGCCGAATAAATCTAGGGTAACGATAAGTCTAATTAGCCGATTAATGCTAATAAGATGATATAGGTAGATCTTTTCCGAAAAAAGCGATGCGCAACAAGACCGAAGAAAAATCAAACCTTATTGACCTAATTGATAAAGATCAACAATCGGCGATGCGCAACTTTATTGATCGATATCAGATTACAAAAAAGAATCTAAATTATAGATGCTACTCCTAGTCGACACGAAAATAAAAGAGTAATCGCGAGTTGTTTGATTGATTGTGTGCGTTTTTCTGCTCGCCCTTGACTGTCTTTTATAACACATCGGCCGATCGTATCCAACTCCGACACGTTGTCCACCATGATCCATATCGGCCTCTACTCGGACAGATCCACGTTTAGATCAGTATCGGTTACAATCTTTATTTAAATTATCCTTTCCTTATCCGATGTCGGCCAAAACATCTCCTCATCCTTAGCTTGATAATTTTGGCCATACCTTGCCAAAATACGGTGCAAACATATGCCCCCATTTTTGGGAGATAACTTATTATCTTTCAAAAATCTTGTCCATCGGCTTTCATTGCCATCAGCTTGACGCAATTCACACACTAGTAACCGCTCCATTTATGGTGCCGTAAAATCTTGAGACGCGTATCTGCGTTTTAACTGCACGCCCCTCGAAATCTCTTCTCGCCGTTTCACCTTTTTTACCCCGTATAAATATGAGGTCCACACACTGTCATTTTCACGTTCACGAGCTCTCAGAACTTCTGACATCGGCTTCAAGTTCTTCTTCATTTGACAAGTTCTTCAGTGCTCTCAACAACTCACCAATTCTCAGTCGGCTTCTTGAGTAGTTTTCATATCGGCTGAATGGATTCGCAATAGGTATTCATTCTGATCCCTATAGCGATCACCAATATTATCTAGGCCCAGTAGGAAACCTAGATTTTGACACTATCGTAAATGAAGAAATTCCTCGCCTCCCCCTATCGACTTCTAGATACAACATAGAAGGGTGGAGTAAAAGCTTCAAGGCCTGGCCGACAACGCAGAAAGTATGGAAGAATTGGTATAATCGGGTAACAGCCCAGAAGAGGGAAATTTGGGAGAGGATGGGGATAGTCGAGTGCCTTGCCCTGTCTTTAGCCAATCCAGAGGCCAATGAGCCCTTAGTGGCCACGGCTTATTATTTCTGGTCGGATACTTTGAATGCTTTCATGTTTCAGAATCAGTCCAATCGGTCCAACCCTTTTAGACATAGCCTAATTGTGTTGTTTGAGACCGGACGGGGAGCAAGTGTTGGCCTTGAGCACCAAGCCACAATATAAGTTTATCCGATCCAAAGGCAAGGGGTGGAGCAAATATATTGGCAATAACAACCAAGTCCATGGGCCAGTATCGGACAAGGAGCACGTTGCTTTCCTCAATCTTTGGCTAGACAGGTTTGTTTTCTGCGGGGCATCCCTTGGGCCGACCCAAGTCTACCAAAGTGTGGCTGAATAATTGGTAGCGGACCGTCGGCTAGCCCTAGGAAAGGTGTTGCTAGGGGCAGTGTATCAGATGATGTATATCATAAGGAGTCGGCTGTTCACAAGGCTCGGTGATTTTACCGTCGGGAATGTAGGAGGGTCGCTCTGGTTTGTGTAGACTTGGCTGTACTACGGATTCAGTTGATCCTTCAATTTAAACCCAGCCGACAGTACTCCTTTTCCCCGAGAGGTCAAGGACCAAGGTAGCGATCAGAGGGGGTGAATGATCACAAATTAAATTTTACCCCCAAAGAAACCAAGCAAAAGCCCTAAGATATCAAATAGAAGCGAAAGAATTAGTTTTCAAAGTTTTCAGCCCAAGGCCGGCACTACCACCCATATAGGGTGGCATTAACGCTATGAACAGCAAAATCAGGCATAAGAACAGTAATTTCAGCATAAGTTCAAATTAAAAATTGATGTAACTTTTGAATGAATGATCCAAAACTCGTGAAACTTTGTATGCGCCTTCCTAAGGATGTCAGAAACCTATTCCAACCTTCAATTGCAAGATTGATGTCAAAGTTCTGACCTTTTTCTAATTGAAGGAAGAGTACACAAGAACGGGTTCAAGAACAAAAACTGAGCTCTAAACTTGCTCGTGGGTTCTTGATGATCAAGATGATCCTAGATGGTATCCCACATGTCATAGCAAGCTAGAAAACTAGAGAAGAACCCAAACAATATGATCTTCCAAGAATGATTCCCTTAAGAGCAAAAGATCGATTTCTTGCAAAGAACACACAAGGATTGCCTAGATGATTGGGATGTGATCTGAAGAAGATTCATCCATCAATCATACATCCTCAGCATAATAAGCATAAGCAAGTAGAAGGAGGGGAGGCAAATCCAACTTGCGGGACTGTAAATTGCAAGAATGTAAGTGTGGAATTTAAATGCTGAATTTAAGACATAATGTAAATGCGAAAAATAAATTCAGACTTGAGTAAATGAAAATTTTATTTCTGGAAGAGAGGTTTACAAAGCCTAACAACAAAATAGGTAAGGCTCAAAGGAGCACAAAAACCTCAAACCTTCAAAGAGGGGAAGGCTACCCCTACCCCTCTATTTATACTACTCTTGAGTCATCCTCCACCCTTGGATGAGTTCCTTCAACCTTAAGGAACACCATCAAGGGCTAGGATTGACTCACTCACTCATACATGGGCTAACTCGAAACCCACAACCATAACGGGTTTTGCACGCTTCTCAAATCATACTAACTAGAGCCGCTACTCTATCATCTAGATTGTAATCCAACGGCCCTCCTTGATCCGAGCAACTCCTAGCTACCATCTCAACCATTCCTTGTCTTCTAGGTTCGCAGTGACTTCGTCTCCGATCATCCTTCAGCGATCTTCGACTGTCTAGACGTCCGACGCACCTCACCTAGTCTTGGTCATCCTCCGCCTCTCCATAACCTAGCACCATCGTTCTGCAACCATCAAAAACAAGGAAAACCCACCACATAGTAATGTCCAACAAAGATATGCAATAAACATCCAAAATCCAAATTCAAATTTAGGACTTGCCTCATTGTTTCTTGAACACACATCAGGCCATTTCTCTTCTTGGTGGTCAATTATTGCTGAGGCTCTTTACTCAGAGAAGACACCGTCGGCCATTATGAATGAGTTTTTCCCAAATCTGCCTAAGCCGACGGTAGTTACTAACAGCAACTCGAGCGATGAAGCTAGCTCTCCTGGATATACTAACACAAGTCTCGTAGATATTATTAGCGAGGTATCGGCTTGAATGAATCTTTTATTGTTTTTCAACTTTCATTATATACTTTTACTAATCGGTTTCACTTCTTCTTTGCAGACCAAGGCAGCCAGGAAGAAGGTAGCGACTAGCCCATCGGGTAGTGGCCAACAAGTCAAAAGGCCATGCCAGTCAATAGGCCTCACGGGCTATACTTTCGGTACAAAAAGAAATCCAAAGCCCTTCTCTATCGGATATAGAGAAGCAACAACAGCCCAGTAAGTATACATCCATCGGCTAGTTTTTATTCTCAAGCATTTCACAGGGACAATACTCGTAGCTGATTTATTTCTAGAGAAAAAACGCGCCAAGGCTCCTGTTAACAGAGACTCCAAGCCAGTTGTACAAAGTGGCGAGAGCTCCACCCACTCTCCCACGCATCAGCCATCGGAGGGGTAAATTACCACCATAAATTTTCTTTGCTAAGTATTTTAATACATCGGCTTTAACTTACTTTGAATTCTTTTCCAGCCTTCTCCGTCAGTGCAAGCGGCTACCATCTTAGCCGATTTGCCTGTCGCCTCCGTTGAGCCTCCACCATCGTTGTCTCAACCGACGCCACGGCCCGATATTGTTTCGCTTGGCGTCGTCCGACCCAACTGATTTGTTGGGCTTCTCCTTGGCTGATTTGGATGACCCTGAAATAGTATCCACAAACGATTATCCGGTGGATATCCCTGAAATAGGGGGCTGTGACATCGGCCCCTGGCATGCAAGAGTGGCTCAACAGGTTTTTTGGCAAAGTAATGAGGACTCAAGCCGATTTACTTAACAATAATCAACCACTCCACGACGCCATGGCTGCCGTCAAAGCCGACCTGCCCCTAGAAGCAATGGCAGCACTCTTAAACGTCTGCCATTTGGACGAGAAGAAAACTGAGGTCGACGCAGCCAGGGCCTCGATCACCTTAAGAGAGGCCCAAGAAGTCGACCAGAAACTCCTGGACGAGCTGGTGGCCGATGCCAAGGCTAAGAAGCACAAATTTAATGAGGATGTCAAAACCCTCAAGGACAACAAGGATGCAGTACAGAAGCTCGAGTCGACCAAGAAGCTTCTTGAAGAGGAGTTGGCCAAGCTGACTAAGCAGATATCTGACAGCCAACAACTAATAGAGAAGTCTAAGTCGGCTATCAAAGACCAGAAGCTCGGTATTGGCTTGGTCGTAGCTGGAGTCAAGAAGTAATCGGTCAAGATTGCCTCTCGCTCGCCAAAAGGAATTGTGGAAGCGCCAAGGAAGATGATGAATCCTTGATGAGGTGCAAGATATTATCGCGAAGGCCTCGAGTGCTCTCGTTCTCTACTCAATCCAAGAGTGCCCTACCGACGCGCTCAAATGGCTTCGGTCCGGGCCGTAGTCGCTAAATCTAAAATGGTTGTAATGTCATGTCCAAGTGCAAATACGAGCTTAGTTTTGAATATTTCATTTTAGCAAGAATTGACAAGTGCAACACTTAGCTTTAGTTTCAAAAATAGAAGAATAGCCACTCTAAAGATCAAAAGGAAAACCTAGAGTTCAACCTACTCAACACGTTGGGGAATCTAGAAGAGCATACAAGGTCCTTGGGCTCATTTATCACTTAATGCAAATTTTGATTTATCATCATACAAGACATAGCGGGTGCAAATGTTTGACATTATTTGCATTCTTTACCCACATATGTCTTTGTATTTAATTTATTTGCATTTTCTTTTGACAACCAATTGACTCAAGCCAGATGCGACCATCTCAAGATGCTCTTAAGAGGATGGTCTAGGTCAAACACGATGTATTCCAAGTTCATCCCAAGTGCAATGGGAAGCGGTCTTGTGAATAGTCGTATGTGCACAAGAAGAGTCAATTTTGTTTAATTTTCATTTTTAGCACAACGATTCATGAGCAATTGAAGGACTCAGATGGATCAAACTAGTTTCACCTAAGTTGCTATAGGGACTCTAGAGAACTCCTAAATTTCTCAAATTATGGCATCTTTTGTGATATAAGGTTGGCTTTTGAATGGGGCTCGACAAGCCGCCATACCTTGTTCCTCTCAAAGTTCTCAAGTTCTCATGCATAGCATTAATCCACGATTCATCTGATAATGCATGAGAAACATCTTTCGCCCAAAGGAGGCAACGAAGGCAGAGTGGAGGCAGAATCGACAAACCGATTTTGAGCGAGTGACGCGCCAAACAGATCACCAATGATCTTATCAGTGGATGAGCTTTCGATATGACGGGAGGACTGTATGAGTGGCCTCTACCTCATGCACGTAAGAGGTAGGAGCAGAGCCACTCGCTGAAGGAGAGTCAAGGCAAGGGCTGGTCACCCGAGGTGCGTAAATGGAAACAGAGGCACCGTGCATAGAGGGAACTGATCCGTGGAACACCATCATCTCCATCATCCTCATCTTCTACAAAGATGGTCTCAAGGATAAGAAAAGCTCAAACATCGTGTCTAGCTCCGAGCTAGCCTCATCAAGGTCACATCACAGTCTCTATGATCCTATGCGCATCAACACCTGCACTTATAGTTACGAGAAGAAGTCGAGTAACCTAGAAAGATACCATCAAGAGCGAGACTCAAACTTATCTAGGTTACTGACTTCAAGATAAAACACTTGCAACCAAAACGAAAATGAGACACACCGGCTTTCGCCATACCTCAACTCATAAGAAGTGCGATGCAAATGTGCTCTCAAAAACACGCGATTAGAAACATGGCAAGCAAGAGCTATAGCCTCACCAAAACTTCCTAGGAGTATCAGACTGCCTAGCATCGCCCTGGCCATCTCAACTGTGGTCCTCGTTCTTCCTTTCCACTACGCCATTCTACCGAGGAGCGAGGGAGAAGAGAACTGATGCTCTAAACCGACTCCACACAAAAACTCTCAAAGTAGGAATTCTTGAACTCGTGCCATTATCACTCATGCAGATAGCTCAGAATGCACCGGGAGCTCAATAGACAACCCATCGATCAAACCCTCAAGTGAGAAAAGTCTCATCCTTCGAGGCCATGAAGAATACCCAAGAGTATCTAGAAAAATCATCAACGATGACAAGAACATACCACTTCCTCCCGCCGATCTGACTCTAGCCGACCAACAAAGGTCCATATGTAAAAGCTGTCCCGTGCATCACCATCACTACTTGGATTGGAGGATGAGAAGCAAGAACCATCTTGCCATGTCGGCAAGGAGAGCAAACTAAGTTTTTGACCATCTTGAGTTTGGGCAAACCCCGAATGAGATCGTGGTCGCTAACTCGGTCAAATGATCAAAACCAATGTGACCAAGTCTCCTATGCCGAAGGAGAGATCACGGACTCGAAGCAATCAAACATCAAGAGAGTCTCCAAGAAGCGGAAAAATCAGCACGAAAGACTCTCCCAAATCTAGAAATCCCAAGAACTAACCCTCCCGATGAATCAAGGATTCTACAGCATTACTCTTGAAGCTTACCTCGAAAGAGTCATCGATAATCGAGAAACAGAGAGCAGATTGTATTGCACCTACTTACTAAGGCAACATCTTTAAGAAAGAAATTTTGGTTAATGTAGATGATACCTTTAGCAATGACTCTACCAAGATGCATCCCCAAAAGTGAACATAACTCCTTTTGAAATCTTCTCGAGAGTGCTCATAAGATCTTCGCAATCTCTAAGAAAGAAGCACAAGAAGAACAGGGGAAGGAGAGGAAGAAGAACTGTAAAGATGAGCTCTCTCAAAGACGTGCATTTTTCTCCTCAAAGACGGCCGCCTCAATCTTGAGGGCCTTACAAGAAACGCAAGGAGCATCTCTAATTCTATGGGCTTGGTCTTCTAATTTCTTCCTAAGCTCGACATGGATTTTATCCAAGTCCCCACAATCTCAAGACATCATAAGCAATATTTTTGTGACTTATCTAGTAAGTCCTTAGCAAGTTTAGCACACTTGACATTCTGTGGTTTCATTGTCAAGTTTTAATTGCTTACACCCTCACATGAGTCGATCGGGTCCTTAGAAGCATGTGATTCAAGTTCATTGTTTCTAGCAGTAAAGCTTCCTAAGGTGTTCGCCATGGCATCAATTTCTGCAAGCAATTTAGGGCAATTAGAGCATGATGGAGTGGAGTGAGCATGAAGAAAAGTAGCCTCAACAGAATAGCATCAACGTAACTAGTGCTAGCATTCTTCAACCTAAGACCATCAAGTTCAACAAGCACACTATCATGTATGGTCCTTAGGTTCTCCAACTCCACAAGAATAGCATCACACAAAGAGCAATCATCTGACTCGGGAGGAGAAGATCTAAGTGAAGCTAACTCCCGAGTCAAGGTACCTACTTCCTTCTCAAGCTCAGCACACCTAGCTCTAGCTCTAGCATGAAATTTTCCTAATTTGCGTAAAGCTTCGCTGAGCTGGTCATAGGAGGGTACTCGTCCGAGTCAGAGAGCTGAGTCGCTGATGTCGCTGGTGTCGCCATGAAGCACATGCCGAGAAGTCGCCGCCTTTCTTCTCTTGCGGATCATCCTCGCCTCGTCGCTCCATGTCTCCGTGTCGGAGAGGTTGATGTCGCTGCGCGGCAAGGACGCGGTGGAAGAGCTTCTTGTTCTTGGAGAAGTTGCGGTACTTCTTCTCGTCTTGCCGAAGTTCACGAACCGAGGCTTCTTGTTGCGTTCTTGTCGGTGTAGTCGTTCTTGCCCGAACCGCCAACGCTATTCTTGCCCTTCTCCGACTTGGGATAGTTCGCTCAATGTGGTTGGGGCCACCACACTCAAGCAGTGATCATGCCACCTCTCTTCCTCTCTCACCCTCTTGTATGCATGAGAAAACTTGCGAGCGAGAAGAGCAAGCTCATTTTCTCGAAATTTTTCCAGCTTGGTCATCACTTAGCTCGCAAAGGGCGAAAGAGAGAAACCAATAGAAGGATCAAGAAGAAGATCCAATGGGATCGGTGACCAAAGCCATCGACCGAGATTTCGTCTTCCGAGAGACGACATCGATCTCATGAGTCTTGAGGCGGAATAAAGCCCGCCAAGAGTCGAGTCGATAAGTCGGTGGTGTCCTTGATGGTGGTCACCTTCATCTCCCAAACCCAAGGTCGAGCGGTCAAGAATGCCGAGCATTGTCCGAGTCAGGGTATATGCAACCAATCGCTCGGAGGTCGCCAAAATCTTTGTAAACCGACCAAAACACTCGCCGAGACTCTCACCGCGCGCTGATCAAACTTGTTGTACTCGCGCTTGAATCTGCCTCGCTCACGCCTTGATTTGAGTAGAGCCTCATGGTAAGCATCGAGGGTTACCCAAATCTCGTGAGCGGAGCGAAGGTGAGAAATCCTATCATACTCACATGCTGCTAAGACCTGTATGAGAATGTTCCTTGCCTTAGCATTCGCCTCAACGCCAACCATATTGATGGCCGTGACATTTTCATCGGCAGGAACCTCATGCGGAGTTTCACCTTACGCCATATCGTAGCCAGGCAGTGATGTATGACTCCATCCGGACTTCAAAAAGGAAAATCAACTCCATTAAAGATGGGAGGCTTGGTGGAATATTTGTCCGTCGCCATGGCTCTTGAGACCGGTCAAGATCTAGAAAGAGCGAACTGCTCGATACCAATTGAAGGACCGAAATGGCGAATGAGGGGGTGAATGGTCGCAAATAAAAATTCCCCAAAATACTCCAACAAAAACCTCGACAAGATCGCCAAAAGGAATTGTGAAAAACCGAAAAACTAGACAACTATGTGTACCTCAAGCTTGCATGGATAAGTACCATAAAATATGTGGGGATTTTGAGTCACAATCCTGGTTGTCTAGTGTCCAAGATAAAGAGGAATCAATTCAAACTCTTGCTTTTAGAAAGAACATCAATTCAAATCACAAAAGTCACTTTCAGAAAAGCAAAAGCAGAATTCCCAGAACTTGTCCTCAATTTGCATAGGAGGTTGGTGGGTTTCTGTAGCTCACAAAATTTTGAGACTTTTCTCCTGTGAGCATCAGAGTCTTGAAGAACTCCACCAAATTTCACCTCAAAAGCCTTACATAAAAACACGAAAATCGAAGAACACAGTCTGGTCAAGAACTTGAGCAGAACGTTTGGGGCTCGGTTTTCACCTTATGGCGCCCAAACGGTACAACAAGTGAACTCCAAAATTTTTCTGCAAGGCAAATATTTTTAATGGCGGTCCTCATTGATCCACGCGCATCTAGGCATCATCTCCTTTCCTTGTCTTCTTGACACGCCTCGCCTAGTTTTAACCCGATTTTTATCAATGCCATTATTCGCAATGTATGTAATCGACTTCATATCTTTAACTTAGCGTAATTAATTGCATCGAGTTAATTTGGCCATTCAAGCGATAAACTTTCATAGCCAATTAGGAACCAATCCAAACGCTAGGGTATTATTTTTTTAAGTATTTCCTATTGATCGCCTTAGGAAACACCATTCCTTCCAATGTTTCCAAGATGTAAGAATTTCCGTCAACAAGCCGATTAATTCTATATGGTCCTTCCCATGAAGGGGACCATTTCCCAAATCGGTTATCCCTAGAGCCGACAGATAGTATAGTTTTCCAAACTAAGTCGGCTTCAAAAAAAGATTTAGGCATTACCTTCTTGTTATAAGCCTTTGCAACCCTCATCTTATTCTTCTTAAACCGATCTAATATATGTAAACGTAATTCTGCCAAATCATCTAAATTATCAATCATTAAACCCTTGTAATCTTGAGCAGACAAAACATTTTGCCTGGCTACTCGTATGGAGTTGATATTAATTTCTACTGGTAAAATGACTTCTTGCCCATAAACTAGCTGATAAGGTGAAAGCTTTGTTGTTTCATGGTAAGCAAGCCGATAAACCCACAACGATGACAATGTTGAGTGCCAGTTCTTTGGTTTCTCTTCAATTTTCCTCTTGATCAGCTTGATTAATATTTTTGTTAGATGATTCGGTTTGTCCGTTAGCTTGAGCATAATAAGGCGATGAATTCAATAAGTTGATACCCAAACTTTTAGCAATTCTGAAAGTCATCGAACATAACCATAGTTTCTTGATCGATCATAATGGTTTGCAAAATTCCAAATCGATGGATAAAATGTTATGTAACAAATCCGATGGCTTCAACACTTGTAACTTTCTTGAGTGGGATTGATTCAACACATTTTGAGAAATAATCGGTTGCGGCCAAAATAAACCTATGGCCTTTGCTTGATGCGGGAAATATCTTACCGATTACATCTATCCCCCAACCCCTAAATGGCCATGGTTTAATAATAGGGTGTAAAGCCGATGCTGGAGCCAACTGCACGTGGACAAATTTCTGATAAGTTTGGCACCCCTTGTACTACTTGAAGCAGTCTTCCAACATTATCAGCCAAAAATAACCAGTTTGCCTCATTGGCCATTTCATCTTATAAGCCGATTGATGTGATCCGCAAATACCTTCATGCACCTCACCCATTACTACTCTAGCTTCATCGGCTTCAAGGCATCTCAGCAACAAACCCTCTAAATTTTGATAGTATAACATGTTGCCAAGGACCACATAATTTAAAGCACGCCACCTAATTTTTCTCTCAGTCGGCTTTGAAGAATCAATCAAGTATTCAATTATTTCTATTCTCCAATCAACGGCATTAGCACACATCACTGTTTTCTCAATCGGCTCATATTCCTCAAGTCGGCCAAAAACTTTATAGCCCGATGCTTGTTGGGCTAATAAGTTGGTCCTGTCGTTCATCCCTCGAGGAATATGACCAATAGTGAACCCTGTAAACGAGCTGATTACATCAAGGCATTACTCTAGATACTTAGTCAAAATTTTATCATAACAATTATACTCTCCCTTAACCAGCTGTACAACCAGCAAGGAATCACCATAGGCCTCAACAGAATCTACTTCGATATTTTTGAGCAGCTGTAGGCCTCGAAGTAATGCTTCATACTCAGCTTGATTATTAGAGCATCTGCAATTTAGCCGGAATGCAAACTCAAAACTATGCCCTTTTGGCGATATGAGCACTATTCTGATACTGTCGCCCTCTCGATATACCGATCCATCGAAAAACAATTGCCATGGTGCTACAGATACTAGATCGACATTTGCTTCATATCCAGTTATGAAATCAGCTATGACCTGCCCTTTAACTGCCTTAGCCAATTCATATGTTAGGTCGAACTCGATGAGCACATAAGCCCATTTACCAAGTTAACCACGCAGGATCGGAGCTGACAACATGTATTTTATAACATCACTTTTACAAACAACTTTACAAGCCGATGCTAAAATATAATGCCCTAATTTCGTGCAAGAAAAATATAAAGATAAGCAAAGTTTTTCCACAAAGGGATACCTGGTCTCAGCATCAATTAATCATCGGCTTAAATAGAAAATATCTCGCTCTTTTCCATAGACTTCTTGTGCAAGAACAGCTCCAATATTTTCCTCCTTAGCCGATATGTACAATTTGAACGGTATACCTTTTCGAGGTGCGTTTAGAACCGGAGGATTAGTCAAGTATTCCTTGACATTCTCAAAAGCTTTTTGCTGATCGGCTCCCCAAACAAACTCTTGATTGTCTTTTAACTTCAACAGTGGGGTAAATGCACCAATACGGCTCGACAGATTTGAAATAAACCGTCACAAATAATTAATTTTGCCGATCAACTTCTGCAGATCATTTTTACATGTTGGTGGCTTTGTATTGGCTATGGCCTTGACTCTTTCTTGATTGACTTCAATCTCTCTCTCATTAACCATAAAGCCTAGAAATTGTCTAGCCGACACACCAAAAGCACACTTGTATGGATTCATCTTTAAACCATGTGCCCTTGTATTCTTGAAAACTGTTTCCAAATTGGCTAACCTTAAATTTTACCACAACATCGTCGATGTAAATTTCCACAATATGGCCGATTAGATCATGAAAAATCAAATTCATAACTCACTGATATGTTGCACCAGCGTTTTTGAAGCCGAATGTCATTACAACCCACTCAAATAATCCTAATGCGCCAGGACACCTAAAGGCTATTTTAGGTATATCGGCTTCTGCCATGAATATCTGATTATATCCGGCATTACCATCAAGGAAACTTATGATCTTATTTTCTGATGTAGCATCGATGAGCATATTGGCTATTGGCATCAGGTACTCATCCTTTGGTGTAGCTTTGTTCAAATCTCTAAAATCCACGCATACCCTAAGTTTACCATTTTTCTTCATAACAGGAACGATACTAGAAACCCACTCAGCGTATCGTCAATGCTTGATAAACTTGGCTTCCAGCAATCGTTCGATTTCTTCTTTTATAATATTATACAAGGCCAGATTAAATCTTCTAGGGGATTCTTTAAATGGCCTATAACTTGGTTTTATAGGTAACTGATGTTCGACAATCTGTCGACTTAAACCAGGCATTTCATGATACTCTCAGGCAAAACAACCTTTGTAATTTCTAAGAATTTTGTCCAACTTTCTTTATAATCCACATCTAACTTTGCACTAACAAAAGTTCATCTTTTCCTATCTCCATCGCCTATATCGACTTCTTTAAGCAAATCAGTCGACATAAACCCCTGTCTAACTTTTCGATTTCTTGAATTCTTACCGATAGCATTGCATTTTGTCTTGTAAGGTTTTCACTACTCGCTTGGATTCCATCGGCGCAAAACTTCACTTGTCCGATCAAAAGTGCTAGGCCTCACATTGATCGGAATAAGTCATGTCTTGTTTATGCAGATAAAATCACAATCGTCTAAAACTTTACCCGATATGCACTCGGCTTCTTCATGTTGCCAATTTGAATCTGAACTGGACAAAGCAATGTGAGCCGATGTGTTAACTTGAATGACTTCAACCTCATCTCCATTCCATTGAACGATTAACTGATGCATAGTCGATGGTATGCAGCAATTGGTGTGAATCCAATCTCGCCCAAGCAAGACACTGTAATTGCCTTTGGCGTCGACTACAAAAAAAGGCAGTTGGCAATGTTTTGTTGCCGATAGTCAATTCTATTACCATGACACCTTTGGCCTCAGTAGGATCACCTGTAAAATCAGTTAAAACCATGTTAGTTTTAATTAGATCTCCATCGGACTTACTCAGCTTCTTGCATGTGGTGTATGACATTAAGTTGACTGTTGCCCCGTCATCAACAAGCATTCTTGATATCGATTTACCGTTAATATGCCCTTTTAGGTATAACGGTTTAAGATTCTGATGAGCATCTTGGGGCTTCTCAAAGACTGCATCTTGAGCGCCCAAACACAGTTGAGTGAACGTTTCCTTAGCCGATTCAATCTTCATTTTGAATTCAGCTGGTAAGGTGAACACCATGTTAATGTCCATTGGTGGAGTGTCATCCCGAATCATAGGCTAATCTAAATCATCGACTGAATCATATTCTTCAACCGGTTCCTTCTACCTCCACTCTTTTTTAACAGTTTTAATCAGCCGAAGCTCATTGAAAAATTGATCCCTTTGTTTTTCTTGTTCGGCCTCTCTCGACTCCTGGGTCCTTAGTCTCTGGAGTCGCCTACGCTGTGATCGACCGAGGCCAGGAGGACACCACCTTGGCTTAGGTTCAATCGGCTTTCGTACCTTACCAGCCAGATTCTCTCGAGTTGCGGAACTTTCTTCTTCCGCTTGCACCTTGACCCGATTTGGTGTAGAAATCATTTCATGCTTCGCCCTTTTGTGACTTCTATCACGATATTACTGCACTGGTCCAGATAGTCTATCCTTCGACTAAACTCTCCCTGTTGTCCCCTCCTACTCCTCCCTCTCGCTACTCCTTCTTTGTTAGCTCCGCTATCTCCCTCCTCCGTCGTGCGTGACTCCTCCATTGCCCTTACCCCTATCCTCGCCTCCCTTGTGGCCAGTGGCAAGCTCGCCGCCTCGCCACGCCGTCGGATCCCCCTCCCCACCGACCACCACGCCTAACCAAATTTTCTCTCGATCCTCGCATGGGCGACGCCCACCACCCTCTGCTGCCACCCATCACTCGCCACCGTAGCCCACCACCAACGGCGGTGGCGGTGCTATCTCTGTCGGGCGAGGTGGGAGAGTGAGCGAGCAACAGCGAGAACGAGCAAGGGAGAAGAAGATTCCGAGCAAGTTTCATATTTTTTTTAACTCAAATTTCAACTAAAAAGTTTCAGCAAGTTTCGACACAAAAATTTTAAGAAGCTTCAGTGGGGAGTTTCAACATAAAAGTTTCTATAAATTTTATCAAGTTTTTATCAAAAACAAACAAAGAAAAAAGAAAAAAAATCCCCCACATACTAACCTACACCCGTCGCCCCACCCTTGCCACTTGCCAACACCACTGCCACCTCCCCGTACTCGCCTCAGGAAATGAAACTAGAGCTTGAAGTCGCCTGTGACACCTATGGTGGCGAAGTGTAGCCATGAGGCGATGTGAGCTCGAAGCACTCTATTTTCCATTCAACGACAAATTGAATTATAGGAAATTGATTACAACACTCTATTTCCTATTCAACGACAAAATTGCACTATTGGAAATTGGATGTTTATTTTCCAAAATGACATGCTTATTTTTTAATTATTTCTACCAATCTAAAACACAATCCAAAAGCTATAGAAAAAAACGACTCATAGTAAAACCGAAAAAATATATATGCATTAGGATATGATTTGAATAACAAATCAAAGCTATTTCTAGCACTCGTAGGAGAGAGACATTTTTCTCTTCTTTTACTGTCTCCATACTAGCATATGTCTAAACGTATGTCTAAGATATCTCACAGGTGTTTTTCACATCATAAATAAGTTATATGATCTATCTATGTGACTCAGCAACCATGAAAAACACGATCAACATACCATAAGAATTGTAATAGGTCACTAATTACAAAAGAAAATCGAATTCTCTCTCTTAAACATACTGAAGGACCATGTGGAGGTCCATCCATGTTTGTGATGAGTATTTGAATTTATTTGAGCAAGGTGTGCTCAAGGTTGAGTTTGATTTGGATTGTTTTTCGAGCTAGAGCAATTTGAGTTACTGGTTGGAGACCAGTCGTCCGACCCTCGAAAGTGGTGGGTCGTCCACCCCGAGTGGTCGGGTCGTCCGACCTGAGTGGTCGGGCTTTGGCTGGTTGGAGACCGGTCGTCCAGACCCGAGTGGTCGTGTCGTCCGATCTGAGAGGTCCGAGTGTGGGTGGTCGGAGACCACCGTCCGACCCCAGTGGTTGGGTCGTCCAGGCCGAGTGGTCGGGCTTTGGTGGTTGGAGACCGGTCGTCCGACCCAGTGGTCGGGTCGTCCGATCCGAGAAGTCCGATTTGTGGTGGTCGGAGACAAGTCGTCCGACCCGAGTGGTTGGGTCGTCCGACCCGAGTGGTCGGGGCTTTGGTGGTTGGAGACCGGTCGTCCACCCAGAGTGGTCGGGTCGTCCGATTTGAGTGGTGGGGCTTTGGTGGTTTGAGACGATCGTCCGACCCCGAGTGGTTGGGTCGCCCGACCTTAAGTGGTGGGATGGAGACCGATGGTCGGACCATGGTTGGTCGGGATGGAGACCGATGGTCGGACCACGTGTGGTCGGGGTTATCTTTGGTCGGCGTAGTGTATATCGTCTGTTGAGATGGATATGTGTTGTTGGACATTGCTATGTGATGTGGTTTCCTTGTCTATGATGGTTGCGGGACTTTGGAGCTAGGTCATGGTGAGGAAGGGGATCGGGACTAGGTGGGAGAGCCGAGGTCGGATGATCAAGGTGTCGCCAAAGATGGTGAGGCTGGGAGTAGCCGCAAGCCGAGAAGACAAAGGAATGGATGAGATGCTAACTTGGGCCGCTCGATCAAGGAGGACCGTTGGATCGCGGTCGGGAAGATAGAGTAGCGGGTCAAGTTAGTATGAGTGAAAAGCGTGCAAAACCCGTTGTGTTGTTGGGTTTGGGTGAGCCCATGCATAGCTTTGTGAGTGGGTAAAATCTCAGCCCTTGATGGAGTGCTCTAGGGTTTAGAGGCTCATCCAAGGGTGGTAGGTGTTCCAAGCACTGCTATGAATAGACAGGAGAGGGGTGTCTCCTTGGGGGTGGCGGTGAGGAAAGTCTCGTGAGTAGTTGAGAGTTGTCGAGTGGATGTGTAAGGATCAAATCTCGGCTCTTGGATGTTGGCTTAGGATTGAAGCGGGACATCCAAAGGTGGGAATTGATCGAGTCACTATAAATAGAGGGTAGGGGCAGCCTCCTCTTTGAAGGTTCGAGGATTTTCTTGCTCATTTGAGCTTTGCCCACTTTGTTGTGAGGCTTTGTAAACCTCCTTCCGAAATGAAATGTTCTTCATTTATATTCTTGTTTCATTTCTCTTACGTATTTACATTACGCACTTGAATTACATTATATAAATTCGCATTTACCTTCTTGCGATTTACTTTACGTAATTTGGATTTGCCTCATCTCCTTCTACATGCTATTGAGTCTTTGTTGAAATTCATGATTGATGAACTCTTCTCTCGGACTTGGTGCTTTCAATCATCTAGGCAATCCTTGCATTCTTGTTGCAAGTTAGTAAATCTCTGTGTTCTTAAAGTGCGTAAGCGTGTGACTTGCGTTCTTTAGTCTTGATTGGCTTACGGTTCTTGTTGCCAAGGATGAAAGATTCTTGGATGAATCTTCTATAGATCATATCCCAATCATCTAGGCAATCTACAACCTCTTCTATTCAGATTTTGCAAGAAACCAATTTACGTGCCTAGTTTTGAGATAGTGTTTCTATTTGTTTGAAGGGTTTTTCTTCGTGTACTTACTTGCTATGATTTGTGGAGAGTCATCCAAGGATTTCGACCATCAACTCCCACCAGCAAGTTAGGGGTGAAGTTTGTGTTCGTGACTGCTTTTTGGTGTTGCATTTGTTAAAGCGAAAAGGACGGAACCTTGGTATTAATTCCTTCGATTGTTGATTGAAATAGGTTCTGACATCCTTTGGGAGGTGCACACCAATTTTCACTGCTTTTGGATCGGTAGATCAAAAGTTACATCGATTTCATTTTTAAGATCGTGCTGATTTTTCTGCTCACCCAACACTATTCACCCGAGTATTGTTCATCGACCTCCATGGTCGGGAGTCTTGCTCATCGAACACTATTCACCGAGTATTGTTCATCCGACCTCGCAGGTCGGGGTCTTTATTCATCTAGTCGGGTACTATTCACCCGAATCTATTCACCCGAGTATCGCTCATCCGCCACTTGGTCGGAGTATCATTCATCAGACCAGTCTTTGGTCGAAGTACTATTCACCGAACACTATTCATTTCGAGTCTTGTTCATCCGACCTCTGTAGGTCGGGGTACTATTCATCCGACCGTAAATACCCGACCGGTGCGCTTTCTTTACGGTCTTTTGGTGGTTTGAATTTTAGGGAGAGTTTATTGAAAATTTTATTTGGCTCCTATTCACCCCCTCTAGTCGCCTTTTCGATCTTTCAATTGGTATCGAGGCGGTTCGCTCTTTCTAGATCTTGACCGGTCTCAAGAGCCATGGCGATGGACAAGTATTCCACCAAGCCTCCTATTTTCTCTGGAGTTGATTTTCCTTTTGGAAATCTCGGATGGAGTCGTACATCACGCCTGTGGTTTCGATATGACGAAGGTGAAGCTCCGTATGAGGTTCTGCCGATGAGAACGTCACGGCGGCAATATGGCTGATGTTGAGGCAAATGCTAAGGCAAGGAACATCCTCATACAGGGTCTTAGTCGCAGTGAGTACGATAGGATCTCTCATCTTCGTTCTGCTCATGAGATTTGAGTGACCCTCGATGCTTACCATGAGGGCACTACCCAAATCAAGACGGTTCGACAGGACCAATTCAAGCGTGAGTTCAACAAGTTTGAACAACACGCTGGTGAGAGTCTTGACGAGTGCTTTGGTTGGTTTACGAAGATTTTGAGCGACCTCCGAGCAGTCGGTTGCATATACCCTGACTCGGATAATGCTCGACATTTCTTGACCGCACTTGATCTTCGTGTTTGGGAAATGAAAGTGACCACCATCAAGGACACCACCGACCTGTCGACCTTGACTCTTGACGGGCTTTATTCTCGCCTCAAGACTCATGAGATCGATGTCGTCTCGCGGAAGACGAAGTCTCAGTCGATGGCTTTGGTCACCGATCCCATTGGATCCTCTCTTTCTGATTCTTCTGTTGGTTTCTCTCTCTCCGCCCTTTGCGAGCTAAGCGATGACCAACTAGAAAATTTTCCAGAAAATGAGCTTGCTCTTCTTGCTCGCAAATTTTCATATGCATACAAGAGAGTGAGAGAGAGGAAGAGAGGTGGGATGATCACTGTTTGAGTGTGGTGGCCCCAACCACATTCGAGCAAAGCGTCCCAAGTGGAGAAGGGCAAAACGAACAAGGCGGTTCGGGCAAGAACGACTACACCGACAAGAACCGCAACAAGAAGGCCCCAGCTCGTGAGCCGGCGAAGAAAAAGTACCGCAACTTTGCCAAGAATAAGAAGCTCTTTCACCGGGTCCTCGCCCTTGGGCGACATCGAGTTCTCGACACGAGGCTGGAGTGATGCAAGCGAGGACGATCCGCAAGAGAAGGTGAAGGGCAAAGATGACTTCTCCGGCATGTGCTTCATGGCAGGCGCCATTGAAGTAAGCGACTCCGAGCTGTACAGCGACTCGGACGAGGTACCCACCTACGACGAATTAAATGCTGCCTTCTGTAAATTAGGCAAGTTTCATGCTAAGGCTAGGTCGAGGTGTTCTGAGTTAGAAAAGGAAGTAGGTACCTTGACTTGGGAGTTAGCTTCGCTTAGATCTTCTCCCTCCCGAGTCACTGATGACTGTACTTTGTGTGATGCTTTGCTTGTGGAGTTAGAGAACCTAAGGACTATGCATGATAGTGTGTTGTATGAACTAGATAGTCTTAGGTTGAAGAATGCTAGCAATGAATCTGTTGATACTCATTCTGTAGATGCTAGTTTTCTTCCTGCTCACTCTACTCCTTGTGCTAATTGCCCTAAATTGCTTGCCGAAATTGATGCCATGAGCGATCACCTTAGGAAGCTTTCTTCTAGAAACGATGAACTTGAAATGCATGCTTCTAAGGAACCAGTCAGCTCATGTGAGGGTCAGAGGCAACTAAAACTTGACAATGAATCCTTAAATGTCAAGTGTGCTAAACTTGCTAAGGACTTACTAGATAAGTCACAAGAAAGTTGCTTGCGATGTTCTGGTGATTGAGGGGACTTGGATAAAATCCATGTCGAGCTTAGGAAGAAATTAGAAGACCAAGCCAATAGAATTAGAAATGCGTCTTGCGTTTCTTGTGAGGCCCTCAAGATTGAGGCAGCCGTGCTGAGGGAGAAAAATACACGTGTTGAGAGAGCTCATCTTTACGGTTCTTCTTCTTCTTCTTCCCCTGCTCTTCTTGTGCCTCTTTCTTTCGAGATTGCGGTATCTTATGAGCACTCTCGAGAAGTTTGTTGGAGGCAAGAAGAAGCTCAATCTTATTCTAGACCAATCCAAGATTAGTAGATTCAATCAAGGTCTAGGATTTGATCCTTGGAGCACGCTCGGCGCATCCTCCCACCATTGTCTTGCGGCTCCAAGAGTGGTGAGATTGTGGTAGCTCCTGAGTGAGCACCACCAAGTTTAGGTCCACTGGGTTGTCCATAGGACTTGACCGGAAGGATGTTACTCGGTTGCTTCGTCTCTAGCAAGGCGAAGTACATGCACCTTCCGTAAGAAGGATGGTCACCTAGTAGATTTACGCTTCAGCGCGCCAAGATCACTCGGCGTGAGCGTGTTGTTGCTCTTAGGGTATTGAGGTCATCCCGGACTTTGAGTGCTCCTAAGGCACACACCGCTTCTAGACAGTTAGAGAGTCGCTGCTTTTGGGCGGCGTCGGGACTCGGTTTTCATCTTTGGTTCTTGAGTTTTAGTCTTGGAGCTGTTCGTAGTCGATCTTTCGCCGTCCTCTTGATATTCCTCGTTTTCCCATCGAGGTAGATATCGTGGCGTGAGGTGTTTTCGGTAGGAGATCCAGCGACCTTACTTGGATGGTCGGCTTTTGCACCACGGCGTGCCAACCCGCTTTGACTCCTAGATTATCGCCGAGTTGCTCCCGATCGTGTGAGAGTTGAGCGTCAGAGAGACACTCGAGTCCAGTCTTCTTCTGTGACTGGTACTCTGAGGCGTCGTGTGGTTCAGTATTGGGTTCCCAAGTCTTCACTCTATCCCAGTACTGAGTCATCTTTCCCTCTTGTGTCAATTCCTTGTGTCATGTCTATGCAATGATGCTTTTAAGTGCCTCTTGACTTTTTCATGGCATGAGTCGCTTGAGGTTAGCTTGAGGATGTGATCACTGCCTAGTGGAGTGGATTTGGATCATCTTGTGGACTTATCCTTTCTTAGTTCGATTCTTAGTCCATGAGTTGTCCTGAGGCATCATCTTCGCCGTACATAAGTAGTGGACCTCGTTTTTCCTCGAGGTACCCACTCACGGCAAGAGTTGAAGGTAAGTATGTTGGTCATGTTGATCTTTACTAATCTCATCTAGGATTGGTCTGTCGCTTTTCAATGTTGGCACTCGATGTGAATTCCGAGTTGGCCTTTGCGGCTTGGCTCTAGAGGATTGGATCTTCCTGCATGACCATCATGAGCATCATGCTAACCTGCATGTTCTTTCAACTTTGTTTGCCTCGTGTTTCGCTCCACAAGTGCTGAGCTTCATGATAACAGCATTGGGGACTTTCACTTCCATGGTGAGCTATCTCATACCCTCATGTCGGTTATACTTATGATCATCATTTCCATGACATGTTGTGATTGCTCTTGCTCCCATGTGTATTATATGTACTTTGCTAGGTCTTGTTAGTTTTTGTCTGTCTTGTTTTGTGCCATAGCATGTTTTCCCCAAACCATCTTTGTGCTTCATGTATTATATCCTAAATTCATGAGCTCTTTCCCAAAGATGTGATTTTCTTGTTTTTATCTTGTCCATGATATTGTTCATTTGGTATGAGCATTTGTATTAACTATGGGCACGTGCTATATATCATTTACTTTATTTTGTCATGAGTAGTATCTAGGTTATATGACCCTGATTTTCTATTACATCCATGATTAGCCTTGTTTAGACTTTGTTTGTCAGACTTTGTGCTACATGTGAATGCCTTTCATGAGATTAGGGTCATATGATCTAGCTGCCATTGTATGACTTATATTGTTCATGATCATCTTTTATTGTCCTTCATGCTTATATGCTTCATACCTATTTTGCATGAGCTTGTGTTCTTCATTCATGGCATGTTTTCATCATCATGCATAAAGTGTTGCCATAAGTAGCTTCTCATCTTTGTGTCCATGGTCACCATTTACTTTCATCTTTGCTTGTGTCCTCATGACCTTTTGTTTGGTCTTCTTTTGACGGGCCTTTTATGACATGTAAATATTGTTATTGAGACTATGGATAAATGGATCTTGATGTTGCTAATTGGTTTGTTTTATTCATGATCCTCTTTGGCTGTCTTCATTCATCTTGCTCATGTTATATCTAGTAGCATGTTGTTGTGCTTCATTGTGGTATTTCCTCATTTACATGCTCATTGCCATGTTTAGGGTAGTATCTTGATCCATGTATTTCTAGGCTTTCACATGATCCTGCTAGCATTTTGTTCTTTGTGATACACCTTGCTTAGCTTCTTATGCCAAAGATGTGGTGCTATGATGCACCTTCTTCGTTGTTTATCATGTGGATATGTGTTCACCGTTGTCTATGGATATATGGATCTTGATGCTATCTTTAGCTTGGTTGTGATACATGATCTTACATTACCTTCTCGCACCATGTTCATGCTCTAGATGATTGTTTGCCACATTTTCCTGTATCTTGTTCATTCGTGCCTAGGAACTGGATCCGCCTAACCTTGATTTTGAAAGCATAGATTTGTTGGATGCATGTGTGTAGGCTTTACGGTGAGGAGACCATCATCCTAGGAATATCTCTAAGTCTTCTTCCTCTGCTTTTGGATCCACTTGGTCATTTGCCACTACTTGCACTACTGCAGAGGTAAGTACCTTTGAAATTGTTGATGATAGTGATGGGTCTCTTAGGAGGTTGTGGTTCTTTTGTAGGTAGAGCTTGTGTCCTGTTTGTCTAGAGTCTTTTGGTTGGACTTCTAGCATAGTTAGGTTGCTTCTTACCTTGAGCCTTCTTGCTCCTTAGAGACCATGTGGTTTTAGATCTTATCTCTTCTCCTCTAGCTTTCTACCTATCTCTTGTGAGGAGAGAGTTTTAGAGTGTGTTCAGGGGGAGGTTTGTGAGCTCATATAGCTTATCTTGAGGGGGAGCTGGTTTGTATATTATGTACTATATATTCTCTTCCAGATTTTCCTTTCTTCTTCTGGGTGACTTTGGGCTTATTTTCTTGAGTTAAGTTCACTCACTTAGACTTCTGGCATGCCTTCTATGGACATCTTATCTTGTGCTTTAGGTTGCTATCATGCGTGATTAGCTGTTCTCTCTTCTCTCTAGGTTGAGTTCCCTCACAGTCTTATAAGTCTAGCAGGTTTTGGGCCTCTTGGGTAGACAGGGTCTGTGTGCACTCCTTAATTGGGATCTAGAGTCAGCTTTCCTATGTCAGTCTCTGGGGAAGATAAGAGCGAGTCTGAGCCATAGTGAATCTCTTCTATCTTATCTATGCTCAATAGCCATCCAGCTTTGCGTTCTCGACTTCTTCTCCTCATTCTGTTTTTCTGGTTATTATTGAGTTCATTCGGGTTTTCTTTATGCCTAATCTTGATAATACCCAACTTTAACCAGAGTTGAGCTTAAAATTGATTCAATTGTTGAGGGGGAGTTTGGGAATCTGTTCATGCATTGCATTTAGACTGCATTTTTCGTTTTATGAGCTTTGTCTATTATGCATTTGACTCAATCTTCGTGAAATACATCATGCTATATCTTTCGAAGAAAATCACTAGCTTAGATATGTCCAAGTTCATTTATCAAGCTAATGTTCATTGAAATCTGAAAAACTTAAAAGCTTTAAATGAAAACTTGATGAAACATGTTGCTTTTACTTACTAAGTTTCTTCTCTACGAGCTTTTACCATGAATTGTGAAATTTTGGAATTCTCTAGAGTCCCTATAGCAACTTGGGTGAAATTTGCTTGATCCATATTTGAGTCCTTTAGAATTGCTTATATGTGCTAAATTGAAAATTAAAAAAATTGACTCTTTTGTGCAAAATTGATCTCAGCACTTTATATTCTCGAGACTGCCTCCCATTGCATTTGGGATGAACTTGGAATATATTGTGTATGACCAAGATCATTCTCTTAAGAGTTACTCTTGAGATGATCGAAAATGGCTTGAGTCAATCAAAAAAAAATATTGCAAATATCAAACACATAAGTGGGTAAAGAATGCAAATTATGTCAAACATTTGCACCCCGCTATGTTTTTCGAAGTCTTAAAGAAAATTTGCATAAATTGAAAAATGGGCTCGAAGGACCTAATATGCACTTCAAAATTCCCCAAAGTGTTGAGTAGGTTGAACTCTAGGTTTTCCATTTGATCCCTGAGTGGTTGTGCTTCTAGTTTTGAAACTTTGCTAAGTTGTGCACTTGTCAAATCTTGCTAAAAATGATACATTTTCAAAACTTAGCTTATGAGCAAAATTTGTTATTTGCACTTGGACATGTCTTAGTTTGGTCATAATCTGAGATTAATAAGCTTGGTGTCATATCTTGTCATTATGATCATTTGGATAATCTTCAAAGCTCCCTTAGGTTGCATTTCATGCATACATAAAAGAGGGAGAAAATTCTATTTTGATGCCTATATTGCCAAAGGGGAGAAAATGTAGAAAAGGCATCATTTAAAATGTAGAAAAGGAGGAGATAAAATGTGAAAGCTTGTTGGTTCTTATGATTTTGTAAATCTTTGCTATCTCTTATGAATCATAATCACATTTGACACTTATGATTGGTTTTAGAGCTTTTGTTGAAAACTTGCTCTTTTCATGGTCTTGCTCTAAATTCTTTACGCCAACTTGGTCATAATTTTATATCTTTCTCTGGACCAAGTTTGGCTTTGCAATCAAATTGCTTTCTTCTTCTCTCATTCAAACTCAAATTTATGCCTTTTGTGTGGTTTGTCAATATACTCATCAAGGGGAGATTGAAGGACCATGTGGAGGTCCATCCATGTTTGTGATGAGTATTTGACTTTATTTGAGCAAGGTGTGCTCAAGGTTGAGTTTGATTTGGATTTTTTCGAGCTAGAGCAATTTGAGTTCTTGGTTGAGACGGTCGTCCGACCCCGAGTGGTCGGGTCGTCCGACCGAGTGGTCGGGGCTTTGGTGTGTTGCGATCGGTCGTCCGACCCGAGTGGTCGGGTCGTTCGACCGAGTGGTCGGGCTTTGGCTGGTTGGAGACCGGTCGTCCGACCCGAGTGGTCGGGTCGTCCGTCTGAGAGGTCCGAGTGTGGTGGTCGGAGACGGTCGTTCGACCCAGTGGTTGGGTCGTCCGACACGAGTGGTCGGGCTTTGGGTGGTTGGAGACCGATCGTCCGACCCCAGTGGTCGGGTCGTCAAAATCTGAGAGGTCCGAGTGTGGTGGTCGGAGACCGGTCGTCCGACCCCAGTGGTTGGGTCGTCCGACACGAGTGGTCGGGCTTTGGTGGTTGGAGACGGTCGTCCGACCCAGTGGTCGGGTCGTCCGACCGAGTGGTCGGGGCATTGGTGGTCGGAGACCGGTCGTCCGACCCCGAGTGGTTGGGTTGTCCGACCTTGAGTGGTCGGGATGGAGACCGATGGTCGGACCATGGTTGGTCGGGATGGAGACCGATGGTCGGACCATGGTTGGTCGGGATGGAGACCGATGGTCGGACCACGTGTGGTCGGGTTATCTTTGTCGGCGTAGTGTATATCTCGTCTGTTGAGATGGATATGTGTTGTTGGACATTGCTATGTGATGTGGTTTCCTTGTCTATGATGGTTGCGGGACTTTGGAGCTAGGTCATGGTGAGGCGAAGGGGATCGGGACTAGGTTTGGGAGAGCCGAGGTCCAGATGATCAAGGTGTCGCCAAAGATGACCGAGGCAGGAGTAGGCGCAAGCCGAGAAGACAAAGGAATGGATGAGATGCTAACTTGGAGCCGCTCGATCAAGGAGGACCGTTGGATCGCGGTCGGGAAGATAGAATGTGGTCAAGTTAGTATGAGTTGAGTCAGCGTGCAAAACCCGTTGTGTTGTTGGGTTTGGGTGAGCCCATGCATAGCTTTGTGAGTGGGTAAAATCTCAGCCCTTGATGGAGTGCTCTAGGGTTTAGAGGCTCATCCAAGGGTGGTAGGTGTTCAAGCCCGCTATGAATAGACAGGGAGAGGGTGTCTCCTTGGGGGTGGCGGTGAGGAAAGTCTACGTGAGTAGTTGAGAGTTGTCGAGAGTGGCAGTGTAAGGATCAAATCCTGGCTCTTGGATGTTGGCTTAGGATTGAAGCGGGACATCCAAAGGTGGGAATTGATCAGTCACTATAAATAGAGGGGTAGGGCAGCCTCCCTCTTTGAAGGTTCGAGGTTTTTCTTGCTCATTTGAGCTTTGCCCACTTTGTTGTGAGGCTTTGTAAACCTCCTTCCGAAATGAAATGTTCTTCATTTATATTCTTGTTTCATTTCTCTTACGTATTTACATTACGCACTTGAATTACATTATATAAATTCCGCATTTACCTTCTTGCGATTTACTTTACGTAATTTGGATTTGCCTCATCTCCTTCTACATGCTATTGAGTCTTTGTTGAAATTCATGATTGATGAACTCTTCTCTGGACTTGGTGCTTTCAATCATCTAGGCAATCCTTGCATTCTTGTTGCAAGTTAGTAAATCTGTGTGTTCTTAAAGTGCGTAAACGTGTGACTTGCAGTTCTTTAGTCTTGATTGGCTTCGTTCTTGTTGCCAATGATGAAAGATTCTTTGGATGAATCTTCTATAGATCATATCCCAATCATCTAGGCAATCTACAACCTCTTCTATTCAGTTTTGCAAGAAACCAATTTCTGTGCCTAGTTTTCAGATAGTGTTTCTATTTGTTTGAAGGGTTGTTTCTTCGTGTACTTACTTGCTATGATTTGTGGAGAGTCATCCAAGGATTTCTGACCATCAACTCCCACCAGCAAGTTAGGGGTGAAGTTTGTGTTCGTGACTCTGTTTTTGGTGTTGCATTTGTTAAACTGAATAGGACGGAACCTTGGTATTAATTCCTTCGATTGTTGATTGAAATAGGTTCCTGACATCCTTTGGGAGGTGCACACCAATTTTCACTGTTTTTGGATCAGCCGATCAAAAGTTACATCAATTTCTATTTTTAAGATCGTGCTGATTTTTCTGTTCACCCGAACACTATTCACCCGAGTATTGTTCATCCGACCTCCGCAGGTCGGGAGTACTGTTCATCCGAACACTATTCACCCGAGTATTGTTCATCCGACCCCCGCAGGTCGGGGGTACTGTTCACCCGAACACTATTCACCCGAAGACTGTTCATCCGACCACTTCAGGTCGGGAGTACTGTTCATCCGACCAGCGCTGGTCGGGGGTACTGTTCACCCGAACACTATTCATTTCGAGTACTGTTCATCCGACCTCTGTAGGTCGGGGGTACTGTTTATCCGACCAGAAATACCCGACCAGTGCAGTTTCTTTCTGGTCTTTTGGTGGTTTGAATTTTAGGGGAGTTTATTCGAAAATTTTATTTGGCTCCTATCACCCCTCTAGTCGCCTTTTTCGATCTTTCACATATTTAAACCACAATTTTTTCATGTTCGGACCAAGGATGTATATAGTTTGTACCCAAACCGACCTTGTCAAAATTTGGCAAACTTAAATAATTTAGCTCTTTTGTTTGGATGGTTGCCAAAATTTTGGCAAACCGATGACTCATGACCTGTGTTTTTCTTGCCAATCTTTGATCAAATTATAAACAGTAAAAAACATTGGCCAAATTTGGATATAATAAAACCCCAGTTTTTCATGTCCAACAGGGATTCGATTCACAAATCACAGTTTGCAAAGAATTCCTCATTGGCGCAGGCGCTGCGGAGCACGACACCAATTCATTGGACCCACTCGGACACGGCAATCCCACAGACCCAATCCGAAGCGTCCATCGGCTCCAACCCTAAATCCGACGGCCCAGACTCCTCCCCTCTCCTTATCGCCCTCGACCCCTTCCCTGCTATAAACTCCCAGCCGCGGCGGCCCAGCCAAGCCCAACAAACCGCAAACAGCAGAACCACCGCTCCCCATCTCGATCTAGAACCGAGGGTTTCGCAGTTTTCGTCAAGAGAGAAGGAGGAGGTAGCAGCCATGCCGAAGAACAAGGGGAAGGGAGGCAAGTGACAGAATTCCAACCGGAGGAAGACAACACCCACACGAAGTGGACACACAAACGTTTATTGCTGCAAGTGACAGCTTTTTCTATTGATTGCTTTGACTATAAAAAGAGATACATGCAACTATATATGGCTACTAGGAAATCGAGAAATCATGGCATGCTAGTGATCGCTCGCCATCCCATCGGTGATCTACTTCCTAAGAATAGAGATAAGCTAATGGGCTTACCATAACATTCTCCTCCTAAGCCCGGTTTACACAAGATTTTTCATGCCAATCTCACCACGGAGCTCTTGGAACCGACTTGACCGAAGCGCCGAAGAATGTCGCCAGTGCGGCTCGGTCCCGATTTAACTCGGCGTCGATCGGCTTCTGTCGCAAACATTCCGGATGAAGTGGAACTTCACGCCTATGTGCTTGCTCGGTCATGATGCACAGGATTCTTCATTAGTGCGATGGCGGACTTGTTGTCCACCTTGAGCTTGGAGTGCGAGGCTGCTCCTCCGACGAGCTCGGCCGACAACGCGAATCAAGGCCACCAACCGCCGCACGCGCGCGCTGGCTGCGATGTACTCTGCCTCGCATGAAGACAGAGCAACCACTTTTGTTCGCCGATTGCCAAGCAACCGGCCCTCACGCGAGGAAGAAGATGAGGCCACTAGTGCTCTTAGGTCATTGACATCTCCGGCCAAGTCATTGTCGGAGTAGCCAGCGACTTTGGAGCGCCTCCATTCTTCTTGCGGATGGTAGTGCAAGCCCGGTCGCGTGCGGTTCGCCACATACCAAGAACACGCGCGGCGCAACAAGGTGTTCTTGGCGTGGCGCCTCCATGAACGGCTAAGATATCCCACCGGATCGCCAATCCGGCACCGAGTTACACAGTATCTAAGGCGCCAATGAGATCTGCGGTACTCTGTGGCATCCACGCTTTCGGCGTCGTCCCATCCTTGGCGGCTGGCCGGCTCCATGGGCGTGGCACTGGCATTGCATCCTGCCAGCCCCGCCTTCTCGAGAATCTTGGCGGCGTAGGCAGCCTGGCGAAGCGTGATCCCGGCTGCCCCCTGTGTCACCTCCAGGCCGAGGTAATAGGAGAGAAATCCGAGATCGCTCATGCGAAAAGTGCTCATCATCTGGGCCTTAAATCGCTCCACGGCCCTGCGTCGCCACGGTGATGATTAGATCATCAACGTGACACCACGATCAGCGTCGGCGCCTTTTCCACGGGTGTACATCCCATGCTCGTCGATGCATCGGGTGAAGCCGAGCCGATCAGCGAGGCATCAAGCTTCTGATTCCAGGCCCGTGGAGCTTGCCGGAGCCCGTACAGCGCCTTGTTGAGGCGAAGTACCTTGTGCTTGTTCTTGTCGCCGACGGCCCGGGCCGTTGGACGTAGACTTCCTCCTCGAGCTCCCCGTTCAAGAACGCCGATTTGACGTCCATGTGGTGGACGCCCCAACCGTAGTGCGCAGCAATGGCGAGGAGCAGGCGCACTGACTCCAGTCGCGCGACAGGAGCGAATACCTCTTCATAGTCGATGCGGGCGTTGCACGTATTTCTTCGCGGCGAGACGCGCCTTGTACTTGACAATAGCGCCGTTCTCGTCCCGCTTCACTTTATACACCCATTTTAGGCCGATGGCGTGGTGACCACGCGGGAGTTCGGCCAGCGCCCAGGTGTCGTTGTCGCGGATCGACTTTAGCTCCTCCTCCATTGCGGCGTTCCAGTTTGGATCACCGTCGGCGTCCTTGAAGGACTTGGGCTCCTCCACACTGACGTTGTGCAACTCGGCGTCCTTGACGTCGCGGTGAGCTGCCGGCCGCCGATGTTCGTCTGAGGATGTTCGCAAGCGTTCTATACCGGTGCTCCAGATCCTCGTCATCATCTGCATCGAGGTTTGGATCAGTGGTGAGTGGTGTCGCGAACTGGATCTGAGTTCCAGCTGGCGGCGGTGTTGCGAACTGAGGCGCTGGTGGTGTCGAGCTCGGCAAGCGACGATGGTGTGCGCGTCGCGGATGATGATCGCTCGCGAGCGGTGAAGAGGAATTCGCGCTGCTGCTCGAGACGCGGCTCGCCCGCGCCACAACGCGATGACGGCGTAGCTCGTAGTCGCCCGCTACGGTGAAGGGGTACTCGTCGGAGGCGGGTGGCGTTCCCAGCCCCACCGCGCGCCGTCGAAGGTGGCGTCGCGGGAGACATGGACGCGCGGTGATGGGGTCGAGAAGCGATCGCCGACCCGCCCCGATAGCCGATGAAGATCACCTTACACCGCGATCGTCGAGCTTGCCGAGATGCGAGCGCAGCGCTGATGTAGGCCACGCACCGAACACCTTGATGAAGTGCACGGACGGCTTCTTCCCATACCATGCGATGCGGGTCATCCCGCCGGCGCTTCGTCGGCGCCCGGTTGAGCAGGAACACGGCGGTGTGCACCGCCTCTCCCCAGAAGTGTCCTGGCATGCCGCGGGCACGCAGGATGCTCCTGGCTGTCCCCACGATCGTCTGGTTCCGGCGTTCGACAGCGCCGTTTTGTTGCGGCGTGTCACGGCGGCGAGTGGTGGCGTTGGATTCCTTCACCTGATTCGCCAAATTGCACGGAGGTGAATTCACCTCCATTATCCGTACGGAGGACCTTCAACTTCTTGCCGGTTTCACGTTCCACCCGGGCTTGAAACGACATGATCGCCGCCGGTGCATCCGCCTTGGAACGCAGAAGGGTGAGCCACATATAGCGACTCATGTCGTCGGCGAATAGCGAGGAAGTAAGCGTTCTCGCCGATGTTGAGTGGCGAGATCGGGCGCAGAGGTCGCCATGGACGATTCGAGCTGCTCCCGAGCCCGTGACTTGGCGGCCTTGAGGAACGACGTCCTCTCTTTGCTTCGCGGAACGATCTTCACAGACTTGGTTGATGTGGTCGATCGCCGGTAGCCCTCGCACCATGTCCGCGCCCGAGCTTGCGCAGCGCTGGAAGTTGAGGTGGCGTGGCGCTCGTGCGGCGCCACGCCACGTCGCCGACCGCGGCGGTGAGCACACCGGAGCGGCGATGGTCATGTCGAAAGTCTGAGCGGCTAGGTGAGCGATGCACCTTCGCCAACAGCGGTTGGCGCAGACATCGAGAGGCGCAAAGACGCTGCCTCGATGTCGACCTTGTACTGCGTCCTCATCCATCCGCCCGAGGCTGATGATGTTCGTGGTGAGACGGGGGATGTAGTAGACTCCATCCAGCCGGCGATGCTCGCCGGACTTGCACGCGAAGAGGACGGTGCCCTTGCCTTGTATGCCGACTACCGACCCGTCACCGAACTTGAGCGGTGCGGTGGCGCCATTGTCGGCTTCGGCGAAGGCGGAGCGTGTTCCGTCATGTGGTTCGTCGCCCGGTGTCCAACACCCGGCGGCGAGATCGCGATCTCCTCCTCTGGCCGAGGTGGAGAAGCACCTTGATTCGTCGAGGTGGGCGTGAACCGCGGCTCGTCGGCGCAGCGGTGACTGTGATGAGAGCACGCCATATCCGGCGTTGTTACCTCGGCATCGGCGGCGATGTACATGAGCGCGTGCTCATCTTCCTCGGCCTGCGCGACATGAGCCGCGCCCTTCTTCTTCCCACGGCAATCCTTGGCCCAATGGCCAGTCTTGCCACAATTGTTGCAGCGATCGCCCGGGGGCGGCTTGCCGCCATCTCGGCCGTTGCGTGTCAAGGATCCCCCGCTGCCTCGTCCGCGTCCGCGTCCACGGCGCTTGCCGCGGCCGCCGGACCCAGATCCGCTCCCTGAGCTCTCTGCTCGAGGCGAGCTTTCTTGGCGGGCCTCGATCCTCCTCGCAGAGCATCAGGCGCCCCATGGCGTCCGTGACCTCTTTGGGCTTGGAGCGTTCCTCGAACACGCGCAGCCGTCCGACGACCTCCTCGATCGACACCTTGTTCAGATCGAGGAACATCTCGAGGGAGACCGCGGCCTGGGACAGGCGCTCTGGGACTACCTGCAACATCTTCTTCACTACCTCGGCGTCCGCGATGTTGTCCCCGAGGGTGCGGAGGTTGGTGGCGAGCGTTGTGATGCGGATCCCGAACTCGGTGACGCTCTCGCCCTCCTTGAAGGCGAGCATACCGGTCAGGGCGGAGTTTGCTGCTACTGGCGCAGCGCGCGATCGTCCCGATCCGCAGTACCTTGACCGCGTCCCACGCCTCCTTTACGGTCCGCTTGCGGGCGAGGGTGCTCCACATCTCGGAGGGGACCGAGCGCAGAAGACCCGCCATCGCCTGACGGTCGTCGTGGTACTCACCTTCGTCGGGGTCTTCCTCGATGCCGAGGTCGGCGGCTTCCCGGACACGCGAGCGTCGAAATTCACCTCCATCACCAAGGCCCATTCCGGATAGTTAGTCCGGTCAACATTGGCCACGCGACGTTCGCATGGACGGCGCTCGATGAGCGCTGGCGACGACGCGCGACCCGGAGTCCCGGTTGCGCGAGCGGCGGCTGTTTGAGCGACCACGGCGACGTGGCGGCGAACGCGACGGCGGCACTTTCTTCTCGCCGGAGTCATCACCAGTCTGCGGCTTCTTGGAAGGCGACTGCGATGCCATGACTACGGCGGAACTTGGCTCTGATACCAATTGACAGAATTCCAACCGGAGGAAGACAACACCCACACGAAGTGGACACACAAACGTTTATTGCTGCAAGTGACAGCTTTTTCTATTGATTGCTTTGACTATAAAAAGAGATACATGCAACTATATATGGCTACTAGGAAATCAGTAAATCATGGCATGCTAGTGATCGGCTACTGCCATCCCAGTGATCTACTTCCTAAGAATAGAGATAAGCTAATCTGGGCTTACCATAACAGCAAGAACCGGAAGCGGGGCAAGAACCAGGCGGACGACGACAAGCGCGAGCTGGTGTTCAAGGAGGACGGGCAGGAATACGCGCAGGTGACGCGGATGCTCGGCAACGGCCGCTGCGAGGCCATCTGCGTCGACGGCACCAAGCGCCTCTGCCACATCCGCGGCAAGATGCACAAGAAGGTCTGGATCGCCGCCGGGGACATCATCCTCGTCGGCCTCCGTGATTATCAGGATGAAAAGGCCGACGTCATCCTCAAATACATGAACGACGAGGCGCGCCTGCTCAAGGCCTACGGCGAGCTCCCGACACGCTCAGGCTCAACGAGGGCGTCGACGTCGACGGGCCCGAGGACGGCGAGGGCGACAACGACTACATCCAGTTCGAGGACGAGGACATCGACAAGATCTAAGCTAGTCATGTTGAACATTCACATGATTGTTTCCTACATCGTGGAGCAACTGTAGTGCGAGCACTTGTAAATGCTTCAATCAATGCTCATTAATTTCATAGTTCTCTTTGTTGGATTTCTACATTCACTTGAAAAAAAATACGATCCAATGAGGGCAATTTTGAGTTCGCCGGCTGAGTTTCTATGACCTATAAGTAGATTATAAGTAGATCAGTTCAAGGTTTAAAACTGACGAAATTTCTGTCGGGATCAGTTTCTAAATCGCAATCAAATAAAAAAATTCAAATTAGTATAGTACTTTCGAAAATTTTAGTGAGCTCAGTAATTTTGATGGGATTTCAACTTTTTTGGACTGAATTTAGGTCGATACTCTTTAAGAATGTTATTTTCATGAAAATATTCGAAAAAACTGAATTTTTGAGATATTTTATAAAAATAACGGAAATACTGTTAGATTTTTTATAAAAATATATAAATTTGATCATACTCTGAAAATTTGATGGTATCATTTTTAGCAGTGTAAGATCATAAATTTTTTTTCAAAAGTATTGAACTTTATTTGTTATATTTAAAAAAAATCAAAAATAGAAGGAATATAAATGAGATGCATACTAAGATCATACAGAATTTTTTTTCAAAATAATTGAACTTAATTTGTTATTTTTTTAAAAAAATAAAAAACATAAGAAATATAAATAAGATGCAGTTTACGATCATACATAAATTTTTTCAAAAGAATTGAACTTTATTAGTTATCTTTGAAAAAAGTAAAAAACAGAAGGCATATAAATAAGATGTAGTCTAAGATCATACATAATTTTTTTTTAAAAAAATGAACTTCATTTGTTATCTTTAAAAAAATCAAAAACAAAAGGCATACAAATAAGACAATAACCTTGCCAGAATTTTATAAATTCACTCGAGTGTGGTTTTGATTCAAAATATTTATGAGAGTTTAAGCATTGCATCACAACACTTCTCTAGAAATTCAAAAATTCTAAAACTTTTTTTTTACTCAATCAAATCTATAGAAGCAATACATATACTCAGTCGGCCTTTTATCAGGATAATACCACTGTCAAAAAAATTTAAAATTTCTCTTGCTTGATCATCATCTGAAAATTTTATGTCAATTTTAGTGATGTGTTAGGACCATCCAATTGTTTTTTTTTCAAAATCTTCTAATGTGGTTTGAACCAATTTTTATTCAGTTAAAATTTGCCAGTAAGATTTTTATGAGAACTGTACCACTGTCAGAATTTTTAAAAATTTCTCAGGCTTGATCATCATCTGAAAATTTTATGAGAATATTAGTGATGCGTCAGGACCATGCACAAAAAATTTCAAAATTGTCTACGTTGTTTGAACCATTTTTCATTCGGTTGAAATTTGCCGGTCAGTCTTTTATCAAGACAGTAGCACTGTCAAAATTTGTAAAATTTTCACATGCTTGATCATCATCTGAAATTTTTATTGGAACATTAGTGATGTGTCTGAACCATCCATAAAAAATTTCAAAATTTTCTAACATCGTTTCAACTATTTTTCACTCAGTTGAATTTTACCGAGATTCCAAAATTATCAAAATTTTGTTTAAAAATTCTGGATTTCAAATTTGCTTTTTGAATTTTGACTAGATTTTGTCTGAAATTCTAAGATTTCACCTACTTTCGAAATGTGGACCGAAAACGAAATTTCAAACCTTGGATTAGTTGTAGCATCCACAATACTTTGTTTGCTAAAATATCAATCATTAGTTGGCTGCTAGTAGGGGAAAATGAAAGGGAGAAGAGATTAAAAAAAATGGGATAATGAAAGATAGAGCTTGGGTAAAATATGAACACGGAACGGATGACAAAAGACATGGCATGAACCTAGATTAGAACATAACTGATGGCTAAACACATCTTATATGCCACATCATACTATGATGTACATTAATGTACTAGTGAAATATGGATAATTAACTTTATTTAACCATTGTTATGTTCTAATATGTTCATTATGTATTTTACTTAACATAATCTTTTACCTGCTCATGTGTCACCTATTATGCCTTGTTCTATGGCTAGTTAGCTACTAGTTTTATTGTCGAATATCTAAACATGGGGTATGTGTCCACAGAGGATACATAAAGGATATGTCCTAACGACATGCAGAGATCCCGGATATCATGGGCCTAATTCTGAGGGATAAGATATGAGCGGAAAGGATAACTCCATATTAGGAAGGACTTGATCATGTTCCGTTACGAGGAAACCGACTCGAGTTCGCCTGATATTGAAGGAAGTTTGGATACGCTGTGAAGATCACGCGACGATGGACTCCACATCAGCTACGATCTGGTACTCTAAACTGACTACAACTCGACTTGAGACCAGGCTACCACGACTATATAAGGCCAGGGGTTGGGGTCCTCAAGTGGAGAGCCGGGGGAGATGAGAAATAGAGAAGGAACGATTTTGAAGCAATTAGTTATCAAGCAAGAAGTCTTTTAAGATAGAGAGCCTAAGAGTCGATGAAGCCTATTTCGTCGACCTCTAGCATAGCATAGCCTTAGCCTAGGGGCAATCCGCATGGTAACTAGGGCTAGACACATTGCTCTGCACTTTGTTCATCAACTCCATACATCATCCATACCGGAGTAGGGTATTACCCCTTCAGGAGGCCTTAACCTATCTACATCTGGTGTCCCTGTTTTCGTGCTTGACTTTGCTCACTCAAAGGTACCCGAAGTATAAATTTTATTGTTGACCTCTAACCTTCGACAGTTGGCGCTTCAGGTAGGGGCATTCAGCTATTTTTTGCAGGACAAGTATGTCTTCAACGTGATCCCACAATTGGTCTTCCGATGGCCACTTGGTCGCCGCCATCAACCAGGCACCTCCAATTGGATCTGAGATTGCTTTTGGATCGATGCTTTATCGATGGGGGCCGAGCGAAAATCTGCTATCCGTCGGCTTCGTCGAATCTCGCTCCTGGGATCCATGTTGAGAAGTAGGTTTCATCGACTTTGACCCGAAAGAGCCTAGCATCTTGAGGTGATTCGACACAGAGAGCGAGACCGAAAGTGACGCTTGTAGCAGTCAAGGCAACAGTCAAATGGATCGATGCGTGTTCACGACTGGAGCCAACCACGGAGTTACTGCCGAACGTTCTCAACGGAGCAGAACTGTGGGAGGCGAGGGACCCCAAAATTCTCTGCACACGCTTCGAGCTCCTGCAGCAATGACGACTACAGTCTAGGAGGCTGCAAACACTGTGGCGCCAAACACCACAGATCACCAGTGTGATCCGACCGCTGCAACCGGAATTGCGATCAATCTATCGAGACAGCTTGACCTTGATGATCAGACTGCGCCCCACCTGCGGGCACCGGAGTTTCAGGGGCCACGAGTCCCACGATTGCATGATCACAACAGAAGGGGCGGTTTCGCTCCGACGGTAGCGTCCCACCAGAGCCACAACAGCGACGTCTTCAGTACCCCTGAAGCCAACGTTCAGTGCGCTCACATGCTGTTGAAATCTCTTCTACCATTGGATCCAGGTAAACTGATGACTTCGGTGTTCGACCAGATGAAGACGCTGCTCGATGCAGCGCAAGCACAAACCGCCCGAGCCACTAACTCGAGGCTAATGCGTCCTAGCCAGTAGGGACCCAAAAGCCAGCGGTCAGAACCATCCCGCCATCATCGAGTGACCGGGTTGATGGTGGCTAGTTCTAACTAGAGACTTTCCAAAACAGTGCACTCCAACCTCCATCGGGGGCGTCCCGAAGATCTCCGAAATTGAATCCCTCATATCGATGAGACTTGCGTGACGTTCTTCACGATCGACGGGAGGAGCACGGGCGAGAAGATCGCGATCTGCGGGGGAACAAGCCTCCTCTCTCCAGGGGCCAATCTCTGTCTTATTTGGGCGGGCGACTCTCCTCTCTCGAAGGGCCGTTATCCCACGCATCGAAGGCACTCTCCTCGCCGAGGTCCACGGCATGTGACCCCCGAAGACGACGTCGAAGGATGTAAGGCCTTCGCCCCCGAGCTTCGTGCCGTTAGGTGGCCTGACAAGTTCAAACCAGGCCCCATTGAGAAGTACTCGGGTAAGATCAACCCAGTTGAATGGCTTCAGATTTATACCATGATCATGAGGGCAGCTGGTGGTGACGATAGGGTGATGGCCAACTACCTACTTACCACCCTCGATGGTGCAGCTAGGTCTTGGTTATTCAACCTGCTGCCCCATTCGATATCCTCATGGGCAGAGCTACGGGCCCAGTTCATCGCCAATTTCCAAGGCACCTATGAACGCCCCGGAACTCACAGCGACTTGCGCCGGGTGGTTCAGAAGCCGAGCGAATCATTATGTGACTTCATTCGACGCTTCAGTGACAAGCGTAACTCGATTCCGGATGTCTCGGACGAAGCCGTAATCGTTGCCTTCGAGAACGGAGTCAGGGATAAGGAATTGAAGGAAGCTGGCTACTCGAAAAATCCGAACTCCCTTGGAACTCTTCGAGTTGGCAGATAAATACGCCATACGCGTCGAAGTCCGTGACCACATCAACAACCGGGTCAAGCGACAACAAACCTGAGTCGTCCAAGCAAAGGGCAAAAAGAAACAAGAACCACGGGGAGAAGCGCAAAGGCGACTCCACTGTGGCCTCGGTCGAGCACAGCAAGGCACATAATATGGGAAACAACAAGGGCCAGAATCGTGGAGGGGCAAGTACTACCCGATCCATCAAACGGACAAGCACGATTTCGATGAGTGCCAGGTGATCAGCAAGATCCAGGAAAATCTTAGGGCTGCACTCGCCGAGCGTGGAGTCGAGCAGGCCAAAGAGAAGTCTCAGGATGATGAACTCGAATACCGTGGGGTCGAACACAAGCTGGCGCACATCTTCGGAGGATCCGCCACGTATGAGTCCAAGAGACAATACAAGGCTGTCGAAAGGGAGGTCAACCTAGCTACGCCAGCCCTCTCCAGATTCCTCAAGTGGTTAGAAGTACCGATTATCTTCGACCAATTGGATCACCCGGCTGTGGTCCCACATCCGGGTCGATACCCCGTAGTAGTCAAGCCTACCATTATCAATATTAAGGTTGCATGAACCTTGATTGATGGGGTAGCTCACCGAACCTTATCTTTGCCAAAACCCTAGATAACATGGGGATATCTCGGGCGAAAATCAGGGACGGGGCAGAGCCATTCCACGGCATAACCCTGTGATCATCTTCTATACTACTTGGCCAGATCGAGCTGCCAGTCACGTTCGGCAAGCAGGATAATTTCTGCACCGAAAGGATCCTCTTCGATGTGGCAGATTTTGAGACTGCTTACAATGTGATTTTAGGCCGCCCCATACTCGCTAAATTCATGACCGTGGTACACTATGTGTCGACTTTTGTAGTCGACAATGAATTTATGGGGTAGGCGCTTGATCTCAAACTCGAAGGTCACACAAGACAGGGATTTATACAGGTTCAGGCCCTCAGCGATGGAGGTAATACCCTAATCCTGTGTGCTGGGATTATGTGGATCTCTCGGATTGGAAGTGCTCAAAGCGCTATATGCTCTGGGCAAAAGATGGCGCTTTGTGCTTGGATGATTGGATTCCTCTGTTGCTGCCTGTCCTCACCCTTATATAGTAGGGAGGGGGCGGCTTACAGAGTCTCGATCGGTTAAGAGATTCCGATCGGTTACAAGATTCTAGTCGGTTACAGGATAGAGTTTACATCTTTATCTACCCTATTTACAACTCGGATTACAACTGTTTCCATCATATCTAAACATAAGTTCAACTTCCTTTAAGATATGTACCTTTGCAAACAGGCCTGCAGGGAATATCTTCTGGGCTTGTCATGAGGGTACCCCGGGTTCTTATATTCCACAGTAGCCCCCGAGTGCTTCATGATCCGATCGCTATGTTCTGATTTCAAACTTCTACTCGCATTTGTTGTTTCCTGAAATTCCGACTGGTCCCTGACTCGAACCTCTGACTGATTCCTTCCCTTTAATCGGAAATTTTCTTTTTGTAGCGAGCGAATTATGAAGTACTCAATTATAATCCTTAATCTTTTCGACCTTCCCCCTTTAATCGGAAATTTTCTTTTTGTAGCGAGCGAATTATGAAGTACTCAATTATAATCCTTAATTACTGAGTTACTATGTGCTTTATTTGGATGACGAATCATTGTAAGAAAATAGAGGGCATAAAGCCCAGATGATTGGGAAATGGAATCCTAAGAAGTTTCCGCATATACTAGTATCCTGTTTAGCCTAGAACTCTAGTTTTCCTTCTCGTTTCTGTGATCTATTTTTGGGTTTTCACTCGGTCTCCAGTACTATTTGAATTGGGGCCTGACAAATTTGGTATCAAAGCAAGGCTCTTCCTCGGCGTGGGAATTAAGGTTGGATTGAGGTTGGCTTGGCCGTAAAATCCCTTGATTCAGTGGAGAAACCCTTGATATGGCGGCTAAAGTGAGATCATCAGAAAGTTCGAGAAAGGAAGACTTGGAGATGGATCATTGTGTGGAGTTTGAGAAGATCCATCAATGACACTCAAATCTGAAAACACCCAAGTCAGATGTAGATGAGATCAAGGCGATCTTGATGGGCAAATCTATGCAGGCCTTGGATCCGAGGCAAACACAAATACACCTGCAATGGCTCTTGCGAGTATTTTAAATCAGGTGACTTCAAATTTTCCGATGTATTTTGTTCAGAATCCAATGTTTGGGCTAGAAACTTCCATAACCAAAACCACCAACCTGCCAATTTACACTCCTACTATTCAAACCACAAGTAATCTTAGGGAATCATGTGTTCATGAGCATTAAGAGAGGATCCCGAAGCTAAGACAAGAGGAGTTCATCATGTGTTGATGAACAAGATGAAGATCCTAACTTGAAGAGAAGATAATCGGCCATCATGAAAGCTCCAAGTGGTTGTGAGAGGCAAAGGTATAACTAGCTAGGGCTAAGATGTGTTCCTAGTCTTTTACCGATCTCGGTGTTTCGATGGGAGACTGGATTGCTAGTATAGGTTGCCGTACAGTTAAAAGGGGTCGAGTCTTATAGCTTGAGCTTCATCATGTGTTGATGAACTCAATTCGGTTCACTCTAGCTCACTCTCTTGGTTGGTTCTTGCATAAGCTAAGTATTTGTATGTGTTGCATAAAAGGGAGCTCATGCTTGCTTCTTATTGAATCTTGATTTGGTTTTTGTATAAAGCTATGGATTTGCATGTGTTATAAAAGTGAGATAGCTTATGCACGTTGGTTTAAGTGGTTGTTTGTATGGAGCTAGATTTTGCATGTGTTGCAAATACATAGCTCATGCATTGGAGTCTTAGCTTGTGACTTTATCATGTGTTGATCATCACAAAGGATAAGATAGGTTTATGCTTTGTGTTTGCAAAATGAGTTTTTGCAAAATATGGTTTAATTGAATCTTATCTTGGAGCATGTGAATAGGGTTTGCAAATTGGTATGATCATGTGTTGATCATCACATGGCTCAAAGATATGATCTTGATTGCTCTTGTTTGCCAGATTTATATTTGCAAATGAGTTTTGCAAAATATTGGTGTTCATGCATTTGATATTGGAGCATGTGATTAGAATTTGCAAATGTGTTTTGCAAAATTGTTTTGATCATCACATGGCTCAATATTTGATCTTATTTACTCTCTCTAGATTGTAGTCACACTCTTAATCAAGTCTATGTGAGGGATTTCGAGAAATCAGATTTTAGACTTAAATGACTACATTAGAGTCTTTGTTTTTGTGATATTTAAAAATATCTATGGTTTCTTAAATTTTGAAAATAGGTGGAGATTGTATCCCTCGTGATAAGCTTCGCATAGAGTCCAAGATCACATAAATCGGAGTTCAGAGTAAAAAGTTATGAGAGTTTTAGTGGCTGTAGCACTGGTATAACTTGGGTCACTCTAGTCATACCGCCCCTAGTGTAGTATGACCGGACCCTCTACGGTCATACCGGCCTCCGGTATGACCGGGGTCACCTCAATGTTTTTTTTCCAAAGAAGAGGTTTTTAGCCCGAAAAATTGAAAATAGGTCCGGTATGACTGGATTTTCTGAGTAACGGCTAGTTTTTTTGTAGCCGTTGGACCGGAGGCCGATCATACCGGCCCTAGGGCGGTATGACCAGGTTTCTTGGGCATTTTTGCCCAATTTACCACCTAATGGCTAGATTTTCTTGTGAAGGCTATATAAGAAGCTTTGAGGGCTAGCATTTGGTTGTTGTTGTGGTTTTAGAGAGTTCATTGCTCTTTGTGATTGAGTTGTGCATATGTTGGACTCTCCAATTTGGTTTTTGAGCTAAGAGTGAGCTCTAATTGCATGTGTTGCAATTACGAGAGGATTGAGAGCCTCTTGTGCATGTATTGCACTTGAGGGGAGTCTTGTGCATGTGCTGCACTCGGTGATCACCATTGTACATGTGTTGTACTTAGTGGAGCTCAAGCTAGAGGGCTTGACTTGTTACTCTTTGTGTTTGCTGACACCTAGACGGCGTGGAAGCTCGTTGGTTCGGTGACCTTCTCAAAGAATATTGTGAGAAAGCCTGACGAGTTTGTGAAAATTTAAACTCACCTACCCAGAGGGGGAAAGAGCTACCACTAGTGGAATCGAGGTGGGTGCTCAATTCGTGGAGCAGGTCCAAAGTGGTTTGGGCTTTCCTCAATGTGGATTAGGGGAGATCGGTAAGTCTCCGAACACCACGGTAAAATATCGATGTGTCTCTTTGTGTTTGCTTGCAATTCTCTATTTACATTGTTGCATTTTACATTTCTAGAATTAAATTGCTTGATTATTTTTAGGATTGTATATTCTTGAGTAGAGACATAATTAGCTAGTGCATTTAGTGAGCCTAGTTGACTTAGGCTCTAATTGTCAAAACCTTAGTTTATCGCATCCATATCTATTATCATTTAGGTTTTGACATAAGGGCATTTAGGCGAGTTTTAAATTAATCGTAGAAAGAATTTTTTATAGCCGCCTATTCACCCCCCTCTAGTCGGCATCCTCTATCTTATTTTGAAGAGGAACGCGGTATGCTACACTAGCACAAAAAAAAATCTACCGCGAAACCAGAAAGCTACTCGCAAGAAGTGGATCATAGATAAGATTACCACTAGACGCGCAGTTGCGGAATCCTTCGCGCGTCGATGTAGTGGATCGTCCTCGCCGCAGTCGTTGCGTCGATGTAGTGGATCGTCCTCCCACGCCGCAGTCGCAGCAGCGTCACCGCAGTAGTCCACACGTCCAGAGATGGAACACCGTGCGTCGGTGTGCAAGCACCTGGTCGCTCGGCAGGGGTAGCGAGAGGAGTAGGCTAGGGTTTCGAGTGAATCACTCCTAAACCGTGGGAAAGCACACCTGCGCCTCCTCCTCCCCTCCTTATATAGCCACGAGATGAAACCTAAACTAGGGCCCATCGGTGCTAAGCCCACGAGGTTCATTAATTACGGATCCAATCCAAATTAATGCGCCCGACCCATTAAGTGTGTGACCTGCGGGTTCACCTACGTTTGGACGTGGATTCGAAAACTCCTTTTCAATCCAATAGTTGGTAGTGGCTTCTTGCAAAGTATGCCAACTCCCAAACATACTACGATCAAATCGGACAGAACCTATCAAAAGTACTCATGTAATAATCCCTTTGCCAAGTATATGAAGATTGATCTCAAGGCGAGAAGTATGTCATCCTTTGATGATTCAATCCATCTCTCGTATCCGTGATATATTAATAAGTTGTGATTGACTCCTCAATCACGGCATGGCCATGCACTTCCTTAATCATATCAGACAAGTGGCCTTGTCATATATCTCCTTTTCATTGGAGTGGCAAATTCCATCTTGACTGCTCACTTTCCTCTGCACGTTCCATAGTAAACATGAAAGCTACCTTTATAACTATCCGGTAAGGAAGTAGTGTTTGATAGCCCCAAGGAAAACTATTACACATGTAGGGAATATGACAATCTCGGTCTAAGGATCATACATCTACTAGGTATGAGATACAGCGATGACACATAAGAATGAAACATTCTCGCGGTGTCCCATTGCGGGTCTATCTAACCCATGTTCTTCAACATGCGTCCACAATGTATAGATGATATCTCCATATCCCATGATCTATGAAGCATGATCATCGATCACTACATGTCTTGATCTATTCATCGTTGTCCTATACGATGATATCCGATCGAGATATTTATCGAATTACATCATTAAGTAAAGAGCTTCATAAGCAAGTCACATACTTGTTGATCAATACAATGATATACATTCATTGGACCAATAATCATATTATTATTCATAAACATAGTCATGTTACAATCATCTAAATGATTGCCTCAAGGGTATAACACTAACAATCTCCCACTTGCACTTGAGTCAATCAATTAAGTATCTAATACCAATAGACCTTGTGTGCGCCTCATGCTTAGGGTGTGGCGTTGGCTTTGTCAACGGATCGCCACATTGGCTTCGTATGTACTTTGCATATTCTCACGTCACCTCTATCCACAATCTCGCGAATAAGGTGAAAGCGGCGGAGTATGTGTTTAGACTTGATGTGATCTAGGCTCTTTTGCTTGTGCAATGGCACCACTATTATCACAATAGATGTCCATTGGATTAGAGGCACTAGCGACCACACCAAGCTCGTGATAAACTTCTTAATCCACACAGCTTCCTTTGCGGCCTCGAAGCCACAATGTACTCCGCGTCGTAGAAGTCGCCACCGTGTTTTGCTTGGAACTCTTCCACCATTGCTCCTCCATTAAGTGTAAACACAAACCCGGATTGCGATCGAAAATCATCTTTGTCGGTTTGGAAGCTTGCATCGGTGTAACCCTTTGCAACCAGATCTTCCTCACCTCCAAAACAAGGAACATACCCTTAGTTCTTCTCAAGTACTTGAGGATATTTTTACGGCTATCCAATGACCATCACCGGGATCCGCTTGGTATCCGCTCGTGACACTTAGAGCATATGAGACATCCGGGCGTGTACGGATCATGGCATACATAATAGACCCAATAGTGAAGCATATGGAATCTTGCTCATCTGTCTCGCTCATCGGATATCGAAGGACACTGATTCTTGCAGAGACTGATGCCATGTGACATTGGCATGAAACCTCTCTTGGATTCATGCATATTGAACCTTTTCAATATCTTGTCAATGTACGTTTCCTGACTTAATCCAATTAACCTTTTTGATCTATCTCTATAGATTTTTATGCCCAAGATATAGCATGCTTCTCCCAAGTCCTTCATTGAGAAACTCCTTTTCAATGAATTCTTAACATCTTCAAGCATAGGAATGTCATTCCCGATCAATAATATGTCATCCACATACAAAATCAAAAATACAGGTGTGCTCCCACTAGCCTTTTTGTAAACACAAGGCTCTTCTTCATTTTTGATAAAGTCAAAACCTTTGACTACTTCATCAAAACGAATGTTCCAACTCCGAGATGCTTGCTTTAACCCATAAATGGATCTTTGAAGCTTGCATACCCTTTTAGCATATTTAGGATCAACAAAACCTTCAGGTTGTATAATGTATACATCCTCGGAAAGATTCCCATTAAGGAATTTGTTTTGACATCCATCCGCCATATTTCATAATCAAAATATGCAACAATAGCTAAAATGATCCGGACAGACTTGAGCATGGCTACGGTGAGAAAGTTTCATCATAGTCAACTCCTTGAACTTGTTTGAAACCCTTTGCCACCAACCGTGCCTTATAGATCTGAACATTTCCATCTCGTCTATCTTTTCTTGAAAATCCATTTGCACTCAATGGTTTTACACCATCGGGAGAGTCGACCAAGTTCCAAACTTGATTGTCATGCATGGATTGAATTTGGATCTCATGGCTTCAAGCCATTTTTTGAGTTTGGGTCCATCATTGCTTCTTCATAAGTCGTGGGCTCATCATTGTCCAACAATAATATGTCACTCCCATATCTTATAGGTACATGGCGTGGCCTCCCGACCTACGTGGGGTGGAGTCTCTTCCACAGTTGTACAACACTTTGTACATCTTGTGAAGGTTCGATGGTAGCTTGAACATATTCATGTGATTCTCGAACTTCATCAAGATACACATCACTCCTCTGATTTCTTTTGAAAGAAACTCTTTCTCCAAAAGACACCATTTCGAGCAACAAAAACTTTGTTCTCGTTTCTTTGTAAAAGTAATATCCTTTTGTTTCTTTAGGATACCCCACAAAAAGCATTTTTCGATTTAGGTGCGAGTTTATCGATTGTAAACGTTTTACATAAGCCTCACATCCCCATATCTTGAGAAATGACAACATGGGTCTTCTCGGTCCATATCTCATATGGCGTCTTCTCAACGGATTTTGATGGGACCCTATTCAAAGTGAACGCAATTGTCTCTAGAGCGAAACCCGGAAGGATAATGGCGGATCTGTTTGGTGATCATTGACCGAACCATATCTAATAAAGTTCGTTCGTCGTTCGGACACGCCATTCCATTGAGGCGTTCTGGCGGAGTAAGTTGCGAACGATTCCACATTGCTTTAGATGATCACCAAACTCTTGGCTCAAGTATTCGCCACCACGATCGGATCGTAAGTGTTTTATTGTTTTGCCAAGTTGATTTTGTACTTCGTTCTGAAACTCTTTGAACCTTTCAAAAGTTTCAGATTTATGCCTCATTAAATAGATATATCCATATCTCTCAAGTCATCAGTAAAAGTTACAAAGTACTGAAACCCACCCCTAGCAGTCGAGCTCATTGGTCCACATACATCTGTATGTACTAGGGCTAATAATTCACTTGCTCTCTCACTAAAACTGTGAAAGGGCTTTTGTCATCTTGCCAAGTAAACAAGATTCACATGTTTCAAATGATTCAAAATCAAATGAGGTTAGAAGTCCATCACCATGGAGCTTCTTCATGCGCTTCTCATTTATATGACCTAAGCGACAATGCCACAAAAGGTAGGGTTCAAATCATTAGGCCGATGCCTTTTACATTAATATTATAGACAGGTTTTTCTTGAGTTCAGGACGTACAACCCATCCACCATGGGGCAACGACCATAATACATATCATTCAAAATATCGAACAAACAAAGTTCTTTATTCGAAATCATAACCTTCATGTTCCAAACAAGAAGATGAAATAATGTTTCTACTCAAAGATGGAACAAAATAACAATTATTAAGTTCTAAAACTAATCCTCAAGGCAAATGCAATGGGTATGTGCCAACAGCAAGACCAAAGCAACTCTTGCTTTATTCCCCACGCGAAGATCCACTTCTCCTTTTGCCAAGTCTCTACTCTTTATCACCTACGCAACGAATTGCAAATGTGAGCAACCGAACCGGTATCATATACCCATGAGCTAAGTGAAGAAGTAGCAAGATTAATTTCTATAACATTAATACAAGTGGAAACCACATTTCCATTCTTCTTATCTGCCTGTACTTTTCGAGCCCGTTTCCAATGCCCCGATTTCTTGCAATAGAAGCATTGGGTATCGAGTTGAGGGCCAACTTTAATCTTGAAGCTTAGTTTTGAGGCTTGCGATCTCATCTTGAGCCTTGCCCTTGCCCTTGCTCTTTCCGTTCCCCGAGCCTTAGCCTTCCTCTTTTTGAAAGCAGTTGTTTTCCGAACCATCATCACATGATTGGGTTTTTTCTTAATGCTTTCCTCAGCAGCCTTGAGCATCCCATGTAGCTCGGTTAGGCTCTTCTCCATGCTATTCATATGAAAATTCATAATGAATGGCTCAAAGCTCTGAGGCAGAGACTGGAGAATAACATCGTGGCCAAACCGAGGCTAAGGGAAACTCAAGTTTTCCAATCTCCCAATGTAACCAATCATCTTGATTACATGAGGATCGACAGATCGCCTTGACCGACTTACAAGCAAATAAAAGCTTTGAGATACCATACCTCTCATCTCTTGCTTGATTCCCAAACATGCCCTTCAAGCCCACAATCATATTGTAAGCATCCTGGTCCTCATATTGCTTTTGGAGCTCGAGTCCATGGTGACTAGCATGAGACAGTGACTCTCTGAAGCATTAACATGCTTTTCATATTCAACCTTCAAATTGCGAGAAAGCATTTTCTTGGTTCATCAGAATTGGATTCTCTAGAACATAGTCCTTCTTTTCATGCTTGAGAACAATTCTCGAGGTTGCGATACCAATCAACAAAATTAGTTCCATTCAGTTTTTCCTTTCCAAAACCGATCTCAAAGCAAAACCAGGTGTAGCAGGAGTAGGAGAAGGTGCCATTGAACTACAACAAAGACATGCAAAGATTCTAAGCACTATGTTTATGTAAAACTTTTATTAAACTTTTTAATTAAAGACACTTCTATTTTATGTCCCTTTTATAGACACATAGTGAGTATTCAAGATCCATATTCATCAAACACTAGTGAGCTTTGGCATCACTGCTAGAAATTTAATGACATAGGTAAGCAACACCTTTGCTAATTACATCATATGTAACTCTTGTTTGTTGAGTATGAAAACAAGTAATGAATGCCTCCATCAACTTGACTCATGGCCAGGTCAACCTTCCCCAAGGGCTCACATGAGGGAGGGAGCACTTCCCGTATTCGGGTGCCAATTAAGAAACTTGCCTCATGTGTGTTTTCCTAGACACCACTTGTCTTGTATAGGTTCCTTCATTCTCAAATCAAATCCCAACCACTTATGTCCTCAAGCCCAAAACCGTTTTGATAGCTTGATTAAATCTACCATTGTTATGCGTGATGTGTCCAACACATCCCTATCATCTATTGAGATAGCCATTGATATACTACTTTGGCAGTCATATCAATAACGATCTAAATTCTTGATAGGTGCAACAATTGGATGGACAATTTGATTTAAAATTTTTAACTATAGGGATGAACAAAGATTACTATGAACATGGTATCACATGCAATGAGCATAAAGAAAATAGCAAGGATTAAACACACATCCACAGAAAATCAAAATAAGCTGTGAAATAGCATGGCCCTTAGCATTAAGATCTCTATCATCATGCTTGTTTGTTCACCTAGCCACCTTGCTTGATTTGTTCACCTAGCCATCTTGCTTGATACCATCGTCTTCATCATTATGGATGCAACTCCTTACAACTTTTGGTAATGAATTTTACATGAGGGTTTGAAGCATCACAAGTCGACACACGCAGTCGTTATACAATTTAAATAGCCTTATGGCTTGACACGCACGCAGCCATGTGGAAATTACATGCATCACATACACATAGGCCATACCATTTCACATAATTCCTGCAAAAGCGAGTTAAACAAAAGCAACCCTACGACTCGGCATGTCTTCCGACATTGGAAAACACCCTCAAAATTTCCACGGATCAGCAGATTGACCCAATCCGATCTAACATGATTGGCTTGGTCCCATATGGATACGTTTGAAACCACGATGGCGGTAACCCGACCGTAAGGGTAACGTCGTACCATGAACGGACTCACCCAAATCAATATTGAATCATTTGCGCTTACCATGGATCAACCAGATTGACCCAATCCAACTCAATCGATTGGCTTGGTCCCATATGGATACGTTTCAGAAACCCTGATGGCGGTAACCCGACCGGTAAGGGTAACGTCGTACCATGAACGGACTCAACCAAATCAAGATTGAGTCGGTTTGCACTTTCCTCAAACCCTAAACCGATCGATCTCATCGATGGCTGCCGTCACCAATTCATCACATGAACTGGCTGAACATGTAATAGATCCAATCTACTAACCTTACACACCATATGTGCAACATCCAGATCACAAAACTATACGAGATGGCTCTGATACCACTGAAGAGGAACGCGGTATGCTACACTAGCACAAAAAAAATCTACCGCGAAACCAGAAAGCTACTCGCAAGAAGGGGATCATAGATAAGATTACCACTAGACGCGCAGCATGGAATCCTTCGCGCGTCGATGTAGTGGATCGTCCTCGCCGCAGTCGTTGCGTCGATGTAGTGGATCGTCCTCGCCTTGCCGTGGATCGTCCTCCCACGCCGCAGTCGCAGCAGCGTCACCGCAGTAGTCCACACGTCCGAGATGGAGCGCCGTGCGTCGTGTGCAAGCACTGGTCGCTCGGCGAGGCGGCGAGAGGAGTAGGCTAGGGTTTCGAGTGAATCACTCCTAAACCGTGGAAAGCACACCTGCGCCTCCTCCTCCGCTCCTTATATAGCCACGAGATGAAACCCTAAACTAGGGCCCATCAGCGTGCTAAGCCCACGAGGTTCATTAATTACGGATCCAATCCAAATTAATGCGTCCCAGCCCATTAAGTGTGTGACCCTGCAGGTTCACGTACGTTTGGACGTGGATTCGGAAAACTCCTTTTCAATCCAATAGTTGGTAGTGGCTTCTTGCAAAGTATGCCAACTCCCAAACATACTACGATCAAATCGGACAGAACCTATCAAAAGTACTCATGTAATAACCCTTTGCCAAGTATATGAAGATTGATCTCAAGGCGAGAAGCATGTCATCCTTTGATGATTCAATCCATCTCTCGTATCCGTGATATATTAATAAGTTGTGATTGACTCCTCAATCACGGCATGGCCATGCACTTCCTTAATCATATCACACGAGTGGCCTTGTCATATATCTCCGTTTCATTGGAGTGGCAAATTCCATCTTGACTGCTCACTTTCTCTTGCACGTTTCATAGTAAACATGAAAGCTACCTTTATAACTATCCGTAAGGAAGTAGTGTTTGATAGCCCCAAGGAAAACTATTACACATGTAGGGAATATGACAATCTCGGTCTAAGGATCATACATCTACTAGGTATGAGATACACTCGATGACACATAAGAATGAAACATTCTCGCATTGTCCTATTATGGGTCTATCTAACCCATGTTCTTCAACATGCGTCCACAATGTATAGATGATATCTCCATATCCCATGATCTATGAAGCATGATCATCGATCACTACATGTGCTGATCTATTCATCGTTGTCCTATACGATGATATCCGATCAGAGATATTTATCGAATTACATCATTAAGTAAAGAGCTTCATAAGCAAGTCACATACTTGTTGATCAATACAATGATATACATTCATTGGACCAATAATCATATTATTATTCAGAAACATAGTCATGTTACAATCATCTAAATGATTGCCTCAAGGGCATAACACTAACATATTTCACACCACTATGCCAAGGCTGTGATTTAAGGACCCAAAGTTGTGTTTGTTTTTTGGAGAGAACCCATTAAATTGGATAGAGCAATGTGAAAATTTCTTTGAACTGGTAGGCACACCAAAGGAACAGTGGGTAAACTTGGCTACAGGACACTTGGTTGGGAGAGCTGGCACTTGGTTTAAGGGAATAGGAATTCCATGGCAAATGATGAATTGGCAACAATTTGTATCAATACTGTGTGATAGGTTTTCTGAGGAAAGTGCACATCAAGCTATAGAAAAGTTACAAGGCATCAAGCATCTAAGCACAGTGGAAAAGTATATTTACTACTTTGAGAAGTGTGTGGAGTTAGTCAAGAGAGACCATCCATATTTACAGGAAACATATTTATTGAGTTTTTCATTTGTGGACTCAAGGAAGAGATTAAGCATGATGTGAGTAGTCACCAACCAAAGGGATTATTGGAGGCTTATTAGTATGCAAAGTTAGAAGAAAAGGCTGTTATAGCAAAAAGGCCTAGTCCACTAAGTGGAAACTTTAGGCAGAAATCTTATGCTACACAGAGGCAAATAACTCCCAAAGTTCCCACAACTAAAAAGAAGGAGAATCAAAAAGGAAACCAACCAGAAAAACCTGTGAGAACTTGTTGGCATTGTAAGGAGCCATAAATCCTAGGGCATAACCAAAATTGTAAGGTTAGGAATGCTCTTCACACCTTACTAATGCAAGGAGAAGAAGGAAACTAGTCAATCAAAGAGGATGAAATTGCCACTGAACCGGCTGGGTTTGTCACTGCACTGGGTAGTCCTGAGAACCTCGACAAGCTAGACACTGAAGACCAACTTATGTTGATATCAGCGTATGAAGCTCATGGCATGTCAGGACCGGTGACTTTCTCTCTAGTAGTGTGTATTGGAGGTAAATGGGCTATAGCTTTGGTGGACATGGAAGCACTTATTCGTTCATGGACTATGAAGATGCAGTGAAAATTGGGCATTCTTTAAGATCTGTTCCCCTCAGGAAAGTGACGGTGGTAGGTGGAGAACTGACTTCTGATGCTAAAGTGGACAAACTACAATATGAAATCCAGAACACATCTTTTGCCACCACTTTCACATTGCTGAAATTGGCAAACTATGATATCATTTTGGGGGCAGATTAGATATATGATCACAGCCCCATTGAACTTGATCTCAAGGAGAAATTGTTCACTATAAAAAAAAGATGGACAACTCATTCGGTTCAAAGATTACACTCAACCCACATCGAATTGTACCCTAAATGTTGAGCAGCTTCACAAAATGGTACAGAAAGGAGTGAGGGGTTTTCTTATTCAAGTCAACCCGCTAGAGTGTGGACAAAATCTCATTGAGGATCAAACACTTCCAAAAACTAAGGAAATACTAGGCTGTTATTCAGATGTATTTGCTGAAGTGGATGAGCTGCCACCTAAAAGAGATGTGATCATGTGCCATTCACGAAATCGAGTGAACCACCTAATTTGAGGCCTTACCGAATACCTCACCACCAAAGGAATGCCTTGGAAGATATAATCAAAAACCTATTGAAGTCTAGGGAGATACGTCCTAGCGCTAGTCCCTACTCCTATCCAATAGTCATGGTAAGGAAAAAAGATAGAGCATGAAGAATGTGTGTCGACTTTAGACAATTGAATTTTTAACCATTAAGAACAAGTTTCTAATGACAGTGATTGAAGATATATTAGAACTACATGGAGCTACCATATTCTCCAAATTGGACTTAAGGTCTGGGTATCATCAAATACAAACAAAGGAAGAAGACATACCCAAAACAGACATCAAAACTCATCTGGGACACTACAAGTATATAGTGATGCCATGCGGACTTTCTAATGCACCTCCAACCTTCCAAGCTCTAATGAACAACGTCTTTGCTGAGTACTTAAGGAAATTTATCTTGGTTTTCTTTGATGACATCCTCATCTACAACAAGAGCTTTAATGATCATAAGGAGCATTTGAAGACTGCATTCAGTTGCTGAGAAATAATCAGTTAATGGCAAAGAGAAGCAAGTGTGTTTTCACAGTTTCCACCATTGAATATCTGGGGCATGTCATTAGTCCGGAACGGGTGTCAACGGATACAAAGAAAGTTGCAGATGTAGTCAATTGGCCAAAACAAGACGACATCACCAAGTTAAGAGGATTCCAATAAGGGCAATTTTGAGTTCTCCAGCTGAGTTTCTATGACCTATAGGTAGATTATAAGTAGATCGATTAAGGTTCAAAATCCAACCGAAATTTCGGTCGAGGACGAGTTTCTAAATCCCAATCAAATAAAAAAATTCAAATTACTATAGTAATTTCGAAAATTTTAGTGAGATTTTGCTGAAATCTCAATAATTTTGACCGGATTTCAACTTTTTTGGACTGAATTTAAGTCGATACTCTTTAAGAATGTCATTTTCCATGAAAACATTTGAAAAACTAAATTTTTGAAATTTTATATAAAAATAACAAAAATAAAGTTATATATTTTTATAAAAATGTATAAACTTGATTATTCTCTAAAAAATTTATGGTATAATTTTTAGTAGTCTAAGATCATATAGAAAATTTTTCAAAAGAATTGAACTTCATTTGTTATATTCCAAAAAAATCAAAAACAGAAGGAATATAAATGAGATGTAGTCTAAGATCATACAGAAATTTTTTCAAAAGCATTGAACTTTATTTTTTATATTTAAAAAAAATCAAAAACAAGGAATATAAATGAGATGCAGTCTAATATGTTCATTATGTATTTTACTTAACATAATCTTTTACCTGTGTTGGCGCCAAAAAACGTGAAGAGGGGTTAATTGGCCACAACACATCGGATGAACACCGGGTTCTACGATTTGAGGAGTGCCTACTGATTTGATCCTGCAATTGGTAAAAATTATGGAAAAAATATGCTCAAAGCCGATCTAGCGAAATAATCGGCAAAGTTCTAAACAGCTAAAAAGCCGATTAAATCTAGGGTAACGATAAGTCTAATTAGCCGATTAATGCTATTCAGATGATATAGGTAGATCTTTTCCAAAAAAAGCGATGCGCAACAAGACCGAAGAAAAATCAAACCTTATTGACCTAATTGATAAAGATCAACAATCGGTGATGCGCAACTTTATTGATCGATATCAGATTACAAAAAAGAATCTAAATTACAGATGCTACTCCTAGTCGACAGGAAAATAAAAGAGTAATTGCGAGTTGTTTGATTGATTGTGTGCATTTTTCTGCTCGCCCTTGACTGTCTTTTATAACACATCGGCCGATCGTATCCAACTCCGACACGTTGTCCATCATGATCCATATCGGCCTCTACTCGGACAAATCCACGTTTAGATCAGTATCGGTTACAATCTTTATTTAAATTATCCTTTCCTTATCCGATGTCGGCCAAAACATCTCCTCATCCTTAGCTTGATAATTTTGGCCATACCTTGCCAAATACGGTGCAAACATATGCCCCCCATTTTTGGGAGATAACTTATTATCTTTCAAAAATCTTGTCCATCGGCCTTCGTTGCCATCAGCTTGACGCAATTCACACACTAGTAACCGCTCCATTTATGGTGCCGTAAAATCTTGAGACGCGTATCTGCATTTTAACTGCACGCGCCCCTCGAAATCTCTTCTCGCCATTTCACCTTTTTTACCCCGTATAAATATGAAGTACACACACTGTCATTTTCACGCTCACGAGCTCTCAGAACTTCTGACATCGGCTTCAAGTTCTTCTTCATTTGACAAGTTCTTCAGTGCTCTCAACAACTCACCAGTTCTCAGTCGGCTTCTTGAGTAATTTTCATATCGAATGAATGGATTCGCAATAGGTATTCATTCTGATCCCTAATAGCGATCACCAATATTATCTAGCCCAGTAGGAAACCTAGATTCTGACACTATCGTAAATGAAGAAATTCCTCGCCTCCCCCTATCGACTTCTAGATACAACATAGAAGGGTGGAGTAAAAGCTTCAAGGCCTGGCCGACAACGCAGAAAGTATGGAAGAATTGGTATAATCGGGTAGCAGCCCAGAAGAGGGAAATTTGGGAGAGGATGGGGATAGTCGAGTGCCTTCCCCTGTCTTTAGCCGATCCAGAGGCCAATGAGCCCTTAGTGGCCACGGCTTATTATTTCTGGTCGGATACTTTGGATGCTTTCATGTTTCAAAATCAGTCCAATCGGTCCAACCCTTTTAGACATAGCCCAATTGTGTTGTTTGAGACCGGACGGGGAGCAAGTGTTGGCCTTTAGCACCAAGCCACAATATAAGTTTATCCGATCCAAAGGCAAGGGGTGGAGCAAATATATTGGCAATAACAACCAAGTCCATGGGCCAGTATCGGACAAGGAGCACGTTGCTTTCCTCAATCTTTGGCTAGACAGGTTTGTTTTCTGCGGGGCATCCCTTGGGCCGACCCAAGTCTACCAAAGTGTGGCTGAACAATTGGTAGTGGACCGTCGGCTAGCCCTAGGAAAGGTGTTGCTAGGGGCAGTGTATCAGATGATGTATATCATAAGGAGTCGGCTGTTCACAAGGCTCGGTGATTTTACCGTCGGGAATGTAGGAGGGTCGCTCTGGTTTGTGCAGACTTGGCTGTACTACGGATTCAGTTGATCCTTCAATTTAAACCCAGCCGACAGTACTCCTTTTCCCGAGAGGTCAAGGACCAAGGTGGCGATCAGAGGGGGTGAATGATCACAAATTAAATTTTACCCCCAAAGAAACCAAGCCAAAGCCCTAAGATATCAAATAGAAGCGAAATAATTAGTTTTCAAAGTTTTCAGCCCAAGGCCGGCACTACCACCCATATAGGGGTGGCATTACTGCTATGAACAGCAAAATCAGGCATAAGAACAGTAATTTCAGCACAAGTTCAAATTAAAAATTGATGTAACTTTTGAATGAATGATCCAAAACTCGTGAAACTTTGTATGCACCTTCCTAAGGATGTCAGAAACCTATTCCAACCTTCAATTGCAAGATTGATGTCAAAGTTCTGACCTTTTTCTAATTGAAGGAAGAGTACACAAGAACGGGTTCAAGAACAAAAACTGAGCTCTAAACTTGCTCGTGGGTTCTTGATGATCAAGATGATCCTAGATGGTATCCCACATGTCATAGCAAGCTAGAAAACTAGAGAAGAACCCAAACAATATGATCTTCCAAGAATGATTCCCTTAAGAGCAAAAGATCGATTTCTTGCAAAGAACACACAAGGATTGCCTAGATGATTGGGATATGATCTGAAGAAGATTCATCCATCAATCATACATCCTCAGCATAATAAGCATAAGCAAGTAGAAGGAGGGGAGGCAAATCCAACTTGCGGGACTGTAAATTGCAAGAATGTAAGTGTGGAATTTAAATGCTTAATTTAAGACATAATGTAAATGCGAAAAATAAATTCAGACTTGAGTAAATGAAAATTTTATTTCTGGAAGAGAGGTTTACAAAGCCTAACAACAAAATAGGTAAGGCTCAAAGGAGCACAAAAACCTCAAACCTTCAAAGAGGGGAAGGCTACCCCTACCCCTCTATTTATACTACTCTTGAGTCATCCTCCACCCTTGGATGAGTTCCTTCAACCTTAAGGAACACCATCAAGGGCTAGGATTGACTCACTCACTCATACATGGGCTAACTCGAAACCCACAACCATAACGGGTTTTGCACGCTTCTCAAATCATACTAACTAGAGCCGCTACTCTATCATCTAGATTGTAATCCAACGACCCTCCTTGATCCGAGCAACTCCTAGCTAACATCTCAACCATTCCTTGTCTTCTAGGTTCGCAGCGACTTCGTCTCCGATCATCCTTCAGCGATCTTCGACTGTCTAGACGTCCGGCGCACCTCACCTAGTCCTGGTCATCCTCCGCCTCAACATAACCTAGTACCATCGTTCTGCAACCATCAAAAACAAGGAAAACCCACCACATAGCAATGTCCAACAAAGATATGCAATAAACATCCAAAATCGAAATTCAAATTTAGGACTTGCCTCATTGTTTCTTGAACACACATCGGGCCATTTCTCTTCTTGGTAGTCAATTATTGCAGAGGCTCTTTACTCAGAGAAGACACCGTCGGCCATTATGAATGAGTTTTCCCAAATCTGCCTAAGCCGATGGTAGTTACTAACAGCAACTCGAGCGATGAAGCTAGCTCTCCTGGATATACTAACACAAGTCTCGTAGATATTATTGGTGAGGTATCGGCTTGAATGAATCTTTTATTGTTTTTCAACTTTTATTATATACTTTTACTAATCGGCTTCACTTCTACTTTGCAGACCGAGGCTGCCAGGAAGAAGGTAGCGACTGGCCCATCGGGTAGTGGCCAACAAGTCAAAAGGCCATGCCAGTCAATAGGCCTCACGGGCTATACTTCCGGTACATTAGGAATCCAAAGCCCTTCTCTATCGGATATAGAGAAGCAACAACAGCCCAGTAAGTATACATCCATCGGCTAGTTTTTATTCTCAAGCATTTCACAGGGACAATACTCATAGCTGATTTATTTCTAGAGAAAAAACGCGCCAAGGCTCCTATTAACAGAGACTCCAAGCCAGTTGAACAAAGAGGTGAGAGCTCCACCCACTCTCCACACGCATCAGCCATCGGAGGGGTAAATTACCTCCATAAATTTTCTTTGCTAAGTATTTTAATACATCTGCTTTAACTTACTTTGAATTCTTTTCCAGCCTTCTCCGTCAGTGCAAGCGGCTACCATCTTAGCCGATTTGCCTGCCGCCTCCGTTGAGCCTCCACCATCGTTGTCTCAACCGATGCCACCGGCTCCGACAGCTGCTGCTGCCCCAGCGTCGTTCGACCCAACTGATTTGTTGGACTTCTCCTTGGCTGATTTGGATGACCCTGAAATAGTATCCACAAACGATTATCCGGTGGACATCCCTGAAATAGGGGGCTGTGACATCGGCCCCTGGCATGCAAGAGCGGCTCAACAGGTTATTTGCCAAAGTAATGAGGCCTCAAGCCGATTTACTTAACAATAATCAACCACTCCACGACGCCATGGCTGCCGTCAAAGCCGACCTGCCCCTAGAAGCAATGGCAGCACTCTTAAACGTCTGCCATTTGGACGAGAAGAAAACTGAGGTTGACGCAGCTAGGGCTAGGATCACCTTAAGGAGGCCCAAGAAGTCGACCAGAAACTCCTGGACGAGCTGGTGGCCGATGCCAAGGCAAAGAAGCACAAATTTAATGAGGATGTCAAAACCCTCAAGGACAACAAGGATGCAGTACAGAAGCTCGAGTCGACCAAGAAGCTTCTTGAAGAGGAGTTGGCCAAGCTGACTAAGCAGATATATGACAGCCAACAACTAATAGAGAAGTCTAAGTCGGCTATCAAAGACCAGAAGCTCGGTATTGGCTTGGTCGTAGCTGGAGTCAAGAAGTAATCGGTCAAGATTGCCTCTGTGCCTGGAAGCGCCAAGGAAGATGACAGAATCCTTGATGAGGTGCAAGATATTATCGCGAAGGCCTCGAGTGCTCTGTCGGCCCACGACGCGTGGCTTCCTGGGTTTGGGCTATAGTCGGCTAAATCTAAAATGGTTGTAATGTCGGTGTTGCAACTTTTGTGATACAAGGTTGGCTTTTGGAACATAACTCCTTTTGAAATGCAAATATTTTTAATCGGCTATTTAACCGATTTTTATCAATGCCATTATTCTGCAATGTATGTAATCAGCTTCATATCTTTAACTTAGCAAGAATTAATTGCATCGAGTTAATTTGGCCATTCAAGCGATAAACTTTCATAGCCAATTAGGAACCAATCCAAACGCTAGGGTATTATTTTTTTAAGTATTCCCCATTGATCGCCTTAGGAAACACCATTCCTTCCAATGTTTCCAAGATGTAAGAATTTCCGTCAACAAGCCGATTAATTCTATATGGTCCTTCCCACGAAGGGGACCATTTCCCAAATCGGTTATCCCTAGAGCTGACAGATAGTATAGTTTTCCAAACTAAGTCGGCTTCAAAAAAAGATTTAGGCATTACCTTCTTGTTATAAGCCTTTGCAACCCTCATCTTATTCTTCTTAAGCCGATCTAATATATGTAAACGTAATTCTGCCAAATCATCTAAATTATCAATCATTAAACCCTTGTAATCTTGAGCCGACAAAACATTTTGCCTGGCTACTCGTATGGAGTTGATATTAATTTCTACTGGTAAAATGACTTCTTGCCCATAAACTAGCTGATAAGGTGAAAGCTTTGTTGTTTCATGGTAAGCAAGCCGATAAACCCACAACGATTCCGACAATGTTGAGTGCCAGTTCTTTGGTTTCTCTTCAATTTTCCTCTTGATCAGCTTGATTAATATTTTTGTTAGATGATTCGGTTTGTCCGTTAGCTTGAGCATAATAAGGCGATGAATTCAATAAGTTGATACCCAAACTTTTAGCAAAATTCTGAAAGTCATCGGACATAAACAAAGTTTCTTGATCGATCATAATGGTTTGCGGAATTCCAAATCGATGGATAATATGTTATGTAACAAATCCAATGGCTTCAACACTTGTAACTTTCTTGAGTGGGATTGCTTCAACACATTTTGAGAAATAATCGGTTGCGGCCAAAATAAACCTATGGCCTTTGCTTGATGCGGGAAATATCTTACCGATTACATCTATCCCCCAACCCCTAAATGGCCATGGTTTAATAATAGGGTGTAAAGCCGATGCTGGAGCCAACTGCACGTGGACAAATTTCTGATAAGTTTGGCACCCCTTGTACTACTTGAAGCAGTCTTCCAATATTATCAGCCAAAAAAAACTAGTTCGCCTCAATGGCCATTTCATCTTATAAGCCGATTGATGTGATCCACAAATACCTTCATGCACCTCACCCATTACTACTCTAGCTTCATCGGCTTCAAGGTATCTCAGCAACAAACCCTCTAAATTTCGATAGTATAACATGTTGCCAAGGACCACATACTTTAAAGCACGCCACCTAATTTTTCTCTCAGTCGGCTTTGAAGGATCAATCAAGTATTCCATTATTTCTGTTCTCCAATCAACGGCATTAGCACACATCACTGTTTTCTCAATCGGCTCATATTCCTCAAGTCGGCCAAAAAACTTTATAGCCCGATGCTTGCTGGGCTAATAAGTTAGTCCTGTCGTTCATCCCTCGAGGAATATGACCAATAGTGAACCCTATAAACGAGCTGATTACATCAAGGCATTACTCTAGATACTTAGTCAAAATTTTATCATAACAATTATACTCTCCCTTAACCAGCTGTACAACCAGCAAGGAATCACCATAGGCCTCAACAGAATCTACTTCGATATTTTTGAGCAGCTGTAGGCCTCGAAGTAATGCTTCATACTCAGCTTGATTATTAGAGCATCGGCAATTTAGCGATATGAGCACTATTCTGATACTGTCGCCCTCTCGATATACCGATCCATCGAAAAACAATTGCCATGGTGCTACAGATACTAGATCGACATTTGCTTCATATCCTGTTATGAAATCAGCTATGACCTGCCCTTTAACTGCCTTAGCCAATTCATATGTTAGGTCGAACTCGATGAGCACATAAGCCCATTTACCAAGTCAACCACGCAGGATCGGAGCTGACAGCATGTATTTTATAACATCAGTTTTACAAACAACTTTACAAGCCGATGCTAAAATATAATGCCTTAATTTCGTGCAAGAAAAATATAAAGATAAGCAAAGTTTTTCTACAAAGGGATACCTGGTCTCAACATCAATTAATCATCGGCTTAAATAGAAAATATCTCGCTCTTTTCCATAGACTTCTTGTGCAAGAACAGCTCCAATATTTTCCTCCTTAGCCGATATGTATAATTTGAACGGTATACCTTTTCGAGGTGCGGCTAGAACCGGAGGATTAGTCAAGTATTCCTTGACATTCTCAAAAGCTTTTTGCTGATCGGCTCCCCAAACAAACTCTTGATTGTCTTTTAACTTCAACAGTGGGGTAAATGCACCAATACGGCTCGACGGATTTGAAATAAACCGTTGCAAACAATTAATTTTGCCGATCAACTTCTGCAGATCATTTTTACATGTTGGTGGCTTTGTATTGGCTATGGCCTTGACTCTTTCTTGATTGACTTCAATCCCTCTCTCATTAACCATAAAGCCTAGAAATTGTCTAGCCGACACACCAAAAGCACACTTGTATGGATTCATCTTTAAACCATTTGCCCTTGTATTCTTGAAAACTGTTTCCAAATTGGCTAAATGTTGCATGTCTTCCTTAAATTTTACCACAACATCGTCGATGTAAATTTCCACAATATGGCCGATTAGATCATGAAAAATCAAATTCATAGCTCGCTGATATGTTGCACCAGCGTTTTTGAAGCCGAATGTCAATACAACCCACTCAAATAATCCTAATGCGCCTGGACACCTAAAGGCTATTTTAGGTATATCGGCTTCTGCCATGAATATCTGATTATATCCGGCATTACCATCAAGGAAACTTATGATCTTATTTTCTGATGTAGCACCGATGAGCATATTGGCTATTGGCATCGGGTACTCATCCTTTGTTGTAGCTTTGTTCAAATCTCTAAAATCCACGCATACCCTGAGTTTACCATTTTTCTTCATAACAGGAACGATATTAGAAACCCACTCAGCGTATCGGTAAGGCCTGATAAACTTGGCTTCTAGCAATCGTTCGATTTCTTCTTTTATAATATTATACATGGCCGGATTAAATCTTCTAGGGGATTCTTTAAATTGCCTATAACTTGGTTTTATAGGTAACTGATGTTCGACAATCTGTCGACTTAAACCAGGCATTTCATGATACTCTCAGGCAAAACAATCTTTGTAATTTCTACGAATTTTGTCCAACTTTTCTTTATAATCCACATCTAACTTTGCACTAACAAAAGTCATCTTTTCCTATCTCCATTGCCTATATCGACTTCTTTAAGCAAATCAGTCGACATAAACCCCTGTCTAACTTTTCGATTTCTTGAATTCTTACCGATAGCATTGCATTTTGTCTTGTAAGGTTTTCACTACTCGCTTGGATTCCATCGGCGCAAAACTTCACTTGTCTGATCAAAAGTGCTAGGCCTCACATTGATCGGAATAAGTCATGTCTTGTTTATGCAGATAAAATCACAATCGTCTAAAACTTTACCCGATATGCACTCGGCTTCTTCATGTTGCCAATTTGAATCTGAACTGGCCAAAGCAATGTGAGCCGATGTGTTGACTTGAATGACTTCAACCTCATCTCCATTCCATTGAACGATTAACTGATGCATAGTCGATGGTATGCAGCAATTGGTGTGAATCCAATCTCGCCCAAGCAAGACACTGTAATTGCCTTTGGCGTCGACTACAAAAAAAGGCAGTTGGCAATGTTTTGCTGCCGATAGTCAATTCTATTACCATGACACCTTTGGCCTCAGTAGGATCACCTGTGAAATCAGTTAAAACCATGTTAGTTTTAATTAGATCTCCATCGGACTTACCCAGCTTCTTGCATGTGGTGTATGACATTAAGTTGACTGTTGCCCCGTCATCAACAAGCATTCTTGATATCGACTTATCGTTAATATGCCCTTTTAGGTATAACGGTTTAAGATTCTGATGAGCATCTTGGGGCTTCTCAAAGACTGCATCTTGAGCGCCCAAACACAGTTGAGTGAACGTTTCCTTAGCCGATTCAATCTTCATTTTGAATTCGGCTGGTAAGGTGAACACCATGTTAATGTCCATTGGTGGAGTGTCATCCCGAATCATAGGCTAATCTAAATCATCGATTGAATCATATTCTTCAACCGGTTCCTTCTACCTCCACTCTTTTTTAACAGTTTTAATCAGCCGAAGCTCATTGAAAAATTGATCCCTTTGTTTTTCTTGTTCGGCCTCTCTCGACTCCTGGGTCCTTAGTCTCAGAGTCGCCTCTGTGTGATCGGCCGAGGCCGGAGGACACCACCTTGGCTTAGGTTCAATCGGCTTTCGTACCTTACCAGCCAGATTCTCCCGAGTTGCGGAACTTTCTTCTTCCACTTGCACCTTGACCCGATTTGGTGTAGAAATCATTTCATGCTTCGCCCTTTTGTGACTTCTATCACGATATTACTGCACTGGTCCAGATAGTCTATCCTTAGACTAAACTCTCCCTGTTGTCCCCTCCTACTCCTCCCTCTCGCTACTCCTTCTTTGTTAGCTCCGCTATCTCCCTCCTCCGTCGTGCGTGACTCCTCCATTGCCCTTACCCCTATCCTCGCCTCCCTTGTGGCCAGTGGCAAGCTCGCCGCCTCGCCACGCCGTCGGATCCCCCTCCCCACCGACCACCACGCCTAACCAAATTTTCTCTCGATCCTCGCATGGGCGACGCCCACCACCCTCTGCTGCCACCCATCACTCGCCACCGTAGCCCACCACCAACGGCGGTGGCGGTGCTATCTCAGTCGGGCGAGGTGGGAGAGTGAGCGAGCAACAGCGAGAACGAGCAAGGGAGAAGAAGATTCCGAGCAAGTTTCATATTTTTTTTAACTCAAATTTCAACTAAAAAGTTTCAGCAAGTTTCGACACAAAAATTTTAAGAAGCTTCAGTGGGGAGTTTCAACATAAAAGTTTCTATAAATTTTATCAAGTTTCTATCAAAAACAAACAAAGAAAAAAGAAAAAAAATCCCCCACATACTAACCTACACCCGTCGCCCCACCCTTGCCACTTGCCAACACCACTGCCACCTCCCCGTACTCGCCTCAGGAAGTGAAACTAGAGCTTGAAGTCGCCTGTGACACCTATGGTGGCGAAGTGTAGCCATGAGGCGATGTGAGCTCGAAGCACTCTATTTTCCATTCAACGACAAATTGAATTATAGGAAATTGATTACAACACTCTATTTCCTATTCAACGACAAAATTGCACTATTGGAAATTGGATGTTTATTTTCCAAAATGACATGCTTATTTTTTAATTATTTCTACCAATCTAAAACACAATCCAAAAGCTATAGAAAAAAACGACTCATAGTGAAACCGAAAAAATATATATGCATTAGGATATGATTTGAATAACAAATCAAAGCTATTTCTAGCACTCGTAGGAGAGAGACATTTTTCTCTTCTTTTACTGTCTCCATACAAGCATATGTCTAAACGTATGTCTAAGATATCTCACAGGTGTTTTTCACATCATAAATAAGTTATATGATCTATCTATGTGACTCAGCAACCATGAAAAACACGATCAACATACCATAAGAATTGTAATAGGTCACTAATTACAAAAGAAAATCGAATTCTCTCTCTTAAACATACTTAAACCACAATTTTTTCAGGTTCGGACCAAGGATGTATATAGTTTGTACCCAAACCGACCTTGTCAAAATTTGGCAAACTTAAATAATTTAGCTCTTTTGTTTGGATGGTTGCCAAAATTTTGGCAAACCGATGACTCATGACCTGTGTTTTTCTTGCCAATCTTTGATCAAATTATAAACAGTAAAAAACATTGGCCAAATTTGGATATAATAAAACCCCAGTTTTTCATGTCCAACCGGGATTCGATTCACAAACCACAGTTTGCAAAGAATTCCTCATTGGCGCAGGCGCTACGGAGCACGACACCAATTCATTGGACCCACTCGGACACGGCAATCCCACAGACCCACTCGGACATGGGATGGAGACCAGTGGTCAGACCATGGTTGGTCGGGATGGAGACCGATGGTCGGACCACGTGTGGTCGGGGTTATCTTTGGTCGGCGTAGTGTATATCATGCTGTTGAGATGGATATGTGTTGTTGGACATTGCTATGTGATGTGGTTTCCTTGTCTATGATGGTTGCGGGACTTTGGAGCTAGGTCATGGTGAGGCGAAGGGGATCGGGACTAAGTGGGAGAGGCGAGGTCGGATGATCAAGGTGTCGCCAAAGATGGCTGAGGCCGGGGAGTAGCTGCAAGCCGAGAAGACAAAGGAATGGATGAGATGCTAACTTGGGCTGCTCGATCAAGGAGGACCGTTGGATCGCGATCGGGAAGATAGAATGTGGGTCAAGTTAGTATGAGTCGAAAAGCGTGCAAAACCGTTGTGTTGTTGGGTTTGGGTGAGCCCATGCATAGCTTTGTGAGTGGGTAAAATCTCGACCCTTGATGGAGTGCTCTAGGGTTTAGAGGCTCATCCAAGGGTGGTAGGTGTTCCAAGCTGCTATGAATAGGCAGGGAGAGGGTGTCTCCTTGGGGGTGGCGGTGAGGAAAGTCTCGTGAGTAGTTGAGAGTTGTCGAGTGGCGGTGTAAGGATCAAATCACGGCTCTTGGATGTTGGCTTAGGATTGAAGCGGGACATCCAAAGGTGGGAATTGATCGAGTCACTATAAATAGAGGGTAGGGCAGCCTCCCTCTTTGAAGGTTACGAGGTTTTCTTGCTCATTTGAGCTTTGCCCACTTTGTTGTGAGGCTTTGTAAACCTCCTTCCGAAATGAAATGTTCTTCATTTATATTCTTGTTTCATTTCTCTTACGTATTTACATTCGCACTTGAATTACATTATATAAATTCGCATTTACCTTCTTGCGATTTACTTTACGTAATTTGGATTTGCCTCATCTCCTTCTACATGCTATTGAGTCTTTGTTGAAATTCATGATTGATGAACTCTTCTCGGACTTGGTGCTTTCAATCATCTAGGCAATCCTTGCATTCTTGTTGCAAGTTAGTAAATCATGTGTTCTTAAAGTGCGTAAGCGTGTGACTTGCGGTTCTTTAGTCTTGATTGGCTTCGGTTCTTGTTGCCAAGGATGAAAGATTCTTGGATGAATCTTCTATAGATCATATCCCAATCATCTAGGCAATCTACAACCTCTTCTATTCAGTTTTGCAAGAAACCAATTTACGTGCCTAGTTTTGAGATAGTGTTTCTATTTGTTTGAAGGGTTGTTTCTTCGTGTACTTACTTGCTATGATTTGTGGAGAGTCATCTAAGGATTTCGACCATCAACTCCCACTGACAAGTTAGGGGTGAAGTTTGTGTTAAGTGACTCATTTTTTGGTGTTGCATTTGTTAAACCGAAAGGACGGAACCTTGGTATTAATTCCTTCGATTGTTGATTGAAATAGGTTCTGACATCCTTTGGGAGGTGCACACCAATTTTCACTGCTTTTGGATCGGTAGATCAAAGTTACATCAATTTCTATTTTTAAGATCGTCTTGATTTACATTCACCAGAACACTATTCACCGAGTATTGTTCATCCGACCTCGTGGTCGGAGTCTTATTCATCGAACACTATTCACCCGAGTATTGTTCATCAGGCCCCGCGGTCGAGTGCTGATTCACCGAACACTATTCACCCGAGTACTATTCATCAGACCACTTCGGTCGGAGTCTTTATTCATCAGACCAACGCTGGTGAGTGCTGCTCACTTTGAACACTATTCATTTCGAGTCTTGTTCATCAGACCTCTGTAGGTCGGAAGTCTGTTCATCCGGCAGAAATACCCGACCGGTCAGGTTTCTTTCGGTCTTTTGGTGGTTTGAATTTTAGGGAGAGTTTATTGAAAATTTTATTTGGCTCCTATTCACCCCCTCTAGTCGCCTTTTCGATCTTTCACATATTTAAACCACAATTTTTTCAGGTTCGGACCAAAGATGTATATAGTTTGTACCCAAACCGACCTTGTCAAAATTTGGCAAACTTAAATAATTTAGCTCTTTTGTTTGGATGGTTGCCAAAATTTTGGCAAACCGATGACTCATGACCTGTGTTTTTCTTGCCAATCTTTGATCAAATTATAAACAGTAAAAAACATTGGCCAAATTTGGATATAATAAAACCCCAGTTTTTCATGTCCAACCGGGATTCGATTCACAAATCACAGTTTGCAAAGAATTCCTCATTGGCGCAGGCGCTGCGGAACACGACACCAATTCATTGGACCCACTCGGACACGGCAATCCCACAGGCCCAATCCGAAGCGTCCATCGGCTCCAACCCTAAATCCGACGGCCCAGACTCCTCCCCTCTCCTTATCGCCCTCGACCCCTTCCCTGCTATAAACTCCCAGCCGCGGCGGCCCAGCCAAGCCCAACAAACCGCAAACAGCAGAACCACCGCTCCCCATCTCGATCTAGAACCGAGGGTTTCGCAGTTTTCGTCAAGAGAGAAGGAGGAGGTAGCAGCCATGCCGAAGAACAAGGGAAGGAGGCAAGAACCGGAAGCGGGGCAAGAACCAGGCGGACGACGACAAGCGCGAGCTGGTGTTCAAGGAGGACGGGCAGGAATACGCGCAGGTGACGCGGATGCTCGGCAACGGCCGCTGCGAGGCCATCTGCGTCGACGGCACCAAGCGCCTCTGCCACATCCGCGGCAAGATGCACAAGAAGGTCTGGATCGCCGCCGGGGACATCATCCTCGTCGGCCTCCGTGATTATCAGGATGAAAAGGCCGACGTCATCCTCAAATACATGAACGACGAGGCGCGCCTGCTCAAGGCCTACGGCGAGCTCCCCGACACGCTCAGGCTCAACGAGGGCGTCGACGTCGACGGGCCCGAGGACGGCGAGGGCGACAACGACTACATCCAGTTCGAGGACGAGGACATCGACAAGATCTAAGCTAGTCATGTTGAACATTCACATGATTGTTTCCTACATCGTGGAGCAACTGTAGTGCGAGCACTTGTAAATGCTTCAATCAATGCTCATTAATTTCATAGTTCTCTTTGTTGGATTTCTACATTCACTTGAAAAAAAATACGATCCAATAAGGGCAATTTTGAGTTCTCCAGCTGAGTTTCTATGACCTATAAGTAGATTATAAGTAGATCAGTTCAAGGTTTAAAACTGACGAAATTTCTGTCGGGATCAGTTTCTAAATCGCAATCAAATAAAAAAATTCAAATTAGTATATTACTCTCAAAAATTTTAGTGAGCTCAGTAATTTTGATCGGATTTCAAATTTTTTTGACTGAATTTAGGTCGATACTCTTTAAGAATGTTATTTTCCAGGAAAACATTTGAAAAAACTGAATTTTTGAGATATTTTATAAAAATAACATAAATACTGTTAGATTTTTTTATAAAAATATGAAAATTTGATCATACTCTGAAAATTTTATGGTATCATTTTTAGCAATCTAAGTTCGTACATAAATTTTTTCAAAAGTATTGAACTTTATTTGTTATATTTAAAAAAAATCAAAAATAGAAGGAATATAAATGAGATGCATACTAAGATCATACATAATTTTTTTTCAAAATAATTGAACTTAATTTGTTATTTTTTTTTAAAAATAAAAAACATAAGAAATATAAATAAGATGCAGTTTACGATCATACATAAATTTTTTCAAAAGAATTGAACTTTATTAGTTATCTTTGAAAAAAGTAAAAAACAAAAGGCATATAAATAAGATGTAGTCTAAGATCATACATAATTTTTTTAAAAAAATGAACTTCATTTGTTATCTTTAAAAAAATCAAAAACAAAAGGCATACAAATAAGACAATAACCTTGCCAGAATTTTATAAATTCACTCGAGTGTGGTTTTGATTCAAAATATTTATGAGAGTTTAAGCATTGCATCACAACACTTCTCTAGAAATTCAAAAATTCTAAAACTTTTTTTTTACTCAATCAAATCTATAGAAGCAATACATATACTCGATTGGCCTTTTATCGAGGATAATACCCTTTGTCAAAAAAATTTAAAATTTCTCTTGCTTGATCATCATCCAAAATTTTATGTCAATTTTAGTGATGTGTTAGGACCATCCAATTGTTTTTTCAAAATCTTCTAATGTGGTTTGAACCAATTTTTATTGATTAAAATTTGCGATAAGATTTTTATGAGAACTGTACCACTGTCAGAATTTTTAAAAATTTCTCAGGCTTGATCATCATCTGAAAATTTTATGAGAATATTAGTGATGCGTCAGGACCATGCACAAAAAATTTCAAAATTGTCTACGTTGTTTGAACCATTTTCATTCGGTTGAAATTTGCTTGGTCGAGTCTTTTATCAAGGCAGTAGTAATTATCAAAATTTGTAAAATTTTCACATGCTTGATCATCATCTGAAATTTTTATTGGAACATTAGTGATGTGTGCGAACCATCCATAAAAATTTCAAAATTTTCTAACATCGTTTCAACTATTTTCACTCGGTTGAATTTTCCGAGATTAAAATTATCAAAATTTTGTTTAAAAATTACGGATTTCAAATTTGCTTTTGAATTTTGACTAGATTTTATGCGAAATTCTAAGATTTCACCTACTTTGAAATGTGGACCAAAGCGAAATTTCAAACCTTGGATTAGTTGTAGCATCCACAATACTTTGTTTGCTAAAATATCAATCATTAGTTGGCTGCTAGTAGGGGAAAATGAAAGGGAGAAGAGATTAAAAAAAATGGGATAATGAAAGATAGAGCTTGGGTAAAATATGAAAACGGAACGGATGACAAAAGACATGGCATGAACCTAGATTAGAACATAACTGATGGCTAAACACATCTTATATGCCACATCATACTATGATGTACATTAATGTACTAGTGAAATATGGATAATTAACTTTATTTAACCATTGTTATGTTCTAATATGTTCATTATGTATTTTACTTAACATAATCTTTTACCTGCTCATGTGTCACCTATTATGCCTTGTTCTATGGCTAGTTAGCTACTAGTTTTATTGTCGAATATCTAAACATGGGGTATGTGTCCACAGAGGATACATAAAGGATATGTCCTAACGACATGCGGAGATCCGGATATCATGGGCCTAATTACGAGGGATAAGATATGGCGGAAAGGATAACTCCATATTAGGAAGGACTTGATCATGTTTAGATTCTGAGAAAACCGACTCGAGTTCGCGATATTGAAGGAAGTTTGGATATCTTTGTGAAGATCACGTGACGATGGACTCCACATCAGCTACGATCTGGTACTCTAAACTGACTACAACTCGACTTGAGACCAGGCTACCCCGACTATATAAGGCCAGGGGTTGGGGTCCTCAAGTGGAGAGCCGGGGGAGATCAGAAATAGAGAAGGAACGATTTTGAAGCAATTAGTTATCAAGCAAGAAGTCTTTTAAGATAGAGAGCCTAAGAGTCGATGAAGCCTATTTCGTCGACCTCTAGCATAGCATAGCCTTAGCCTAGGGGCAATCCGCATGGTAACTAGGGCTAGACACATTGCTCTGCACTTTGTTCATCAACTCCATACATCATCCATACCGGAGTAGGGTATTACCCCTTCAGGAGGCCTTAACCTATCTACATCTGGTGTCCCTGTTTTCGTGCTTGACTTTGCTCACTCAAAGGTACCCGAAGTATAAATTTTATTGTTGACCTCTAACCTTGACGGTTGGCGCTTGGTGGGGCATTCGGCTATTTTTGCGGAGACAAGTATGTCTTGACGTGATCCACAGATTGGTCTTAGATGGCCACTTGGTCGCCGCCATCAACGAGCACCTCAATTGGATCGAGATTGCTTTTGGATCGATGCTTTATCGATGGGGGCGGCGAAAATCGCTATCCGTCGGCTTCGCCGAATCTCGCTCACAGGATCCATGTTGAGAAGTAGGTTTCATCGACTTTGACCGAAAAAGCCTAGCATCTTGAGGTGATTAAACCTGAGGCGAGGCGAAAGTGGCGCTTATAGCGCAAGGCAACGATCAAATGGATCGTGCGTGTTCACGGATGGAGCCAACCACGGAGTTCTTGCGAGCGTTCTCAGCGGGCGAAGCGTGGGGCGAGGACCCCAAAATTCTCTGCACACGCTTGAGCTCCTGCGGCAATGATGACTCTGATCCGGAGGTCGCAAACAACGTGGCACCAAACACCACGGATCACGGTGTGATCCGACCGCTACCAGCCGGAATTGCGATCAATCTATCGAGGCAACTTGACCTTGATGATCAGACTGCGCCCCACCTGCGGGCAGCGGAGTTTCAGGGGCCACGAGTCCCACGATTGCATGATCATGAGAAGGCGGTTCGCTCGGCGGTGGCGTCCGCGAGCCACAGCGGCGTCTTGATGCCCACGAAGCCAGCGTTGATCGCTCACATCTTTGTTGAAATCTCTTCTACCATTGGATCGAGTAAAGCGGTGACCCGGTGTTCGACCCGGATGAAGGCGTTTGCTCGATCTGGCGCAAGCACAAACCGCCCGAGCCGCTAACTCGAGGCTAATGCGTCCTAGCCAGTAGGGACCCAAAAGCGGCCGGTCGAGAACCATCCGCCATCATCAGTGGCCGGGTTGATGGTGGCTAGTTCTAACTAGAGACTTTCCAAAACAGTGCACTCCAACCTCCATCGGGGGCGTCCCGAAGATCTCCGAAATTGAATCCCTCATATCGATGAGACTTGCGTGACGTTCTTCACGATCGACGGGAGGAGCACGGGCGAGAAGATCGCGATCTGCGGGGGAACAAGCCTCCTCTCTCCAGGGGCCGATCTCCTGTGCGCTGGGCCCGGCGGGGCGACTCTCCTCTCTCGAAGGGCCGTTATCCCACGCATCGAAGGCACTCTCCTCGCCGAGGTCCACGGCATGTAACCCCGAAGACGACGTCGAAGGATGTAAGGCCTTCGCCCGCGAGCTTCGTGCCGTTAGGTGGCCTGACAAGTTCAAATCAGGCCCCATTGAGAAGTACTCGGGTAAGATCAACCCAGTTGAATGGCCCGATTTATACCACGATCATGAGGCGGTGGTGGTGGCGATAGGGTGATGGCCAACTACCTGCCACCACCCTCGATGGTGCGGCTAGGTCTTGGTTATTCAACTGCTTGCCCGTTTGATATCCTCATGGCGAGCTACGGGCCCGATTCATCGCCAATTTCCAAGGCACCTATGAGCGCCGGAACTCACGGCGACTTGCGTCGGGTGGTTCGAAGCGGCGAATCATTATGTGACTTCATTCGGCGCTTGGTGACAAGCGTAACTTCGATTCGGATGTCTCGGACGGCCGTGTCGTTGCCTTGAGCGGAGTCGGGGATAAGGAATTGAAGGAAAGGCGGCTACTCGAAAAATCCGAACTCCTTGGAACTCTTGAGTTGGCGGATAAATCGCCATCGGCGTCGAAGTCGTGACCACATCAACAACCTCGGGTCAGCGACAACAAACTGAGTCGTCAAGCAAAGGGCAAAAAGCAGGAACCACGGGAGAAAGCGCAAAGCGACTCCTGCGTGGCCTCGATCGAGCACAAACAAGGCACATAATATGGGCAACAACAAGGGCGAGAATCGTGGAGGGCAAGTACTACCCGATCCATCAAGCGGACAAGCACGATTTCGATGAGTGCGGTGATCGATAAGATCGGGGAAAATCTTAGGGCTGCACTCGCGGCGTGGAGTCGGCGAGGCCAAAGAAGTCTCGGGATGATGAACTTCGAATCTGGTAGGGTCGAACACAAGGTGGCGCACATCTTGGAGGATCCGCTACGTATGAGTCAGAGACAATACAAAGTTTGTCGAAGGGAGGTCAACCTAGCTACGACCCTCTCCAGTTCCTCAAGTGGTTAGAAGTACGATTATCTTCGACCAATTGGATCACCATTGTGGTCCCACATCCGGTCGATACCGTAGTAGTCAAGCCTACCATTATCAATATTAAGGTTGCACGAACCTTGATTGATGGGGTAGCTCACCGAACCTTATCTTTGCCAAAACCCTAGATAACATGGGGATATCTCGGCGAAAATCGGGGCGGGCGAGCCATTCCACGGCATAACCCCGTGATCATCTTCTATACTACTTGGCGGATCATTGCGATCCACGTTAAACAAGCGGGATAATTTCTGCGAAAGGATCCTCTTCGATGTGGCGATTTTGAGGCGCTTACAATGTGATTTTAGGCGCCCCATACTCGCTAAGTTCATGACCGTGGTACACTATGTATCGACTTTTGTAGTCGACAATGAATTTATGGGGTAGGCGCTTGATCTCAAACTCGAAGGTCACACAAGGCAGGATTTATCTGAGTTCGGGCCCTCGTGATGGAGGTAATACTCTAATCTGTGTCTTTGGGATTATGTGGATCTCTCGGATTGGAAGTGCTCAAAGCGCTATATGCTCTGGGCAAAAGATGGCGCTTTGTGCTTGGATGATTAGATTCCTCTGTTCTTTGCTGTCCTCACCCTTATATAGTAGGGAGGCGACTTAGAGTCCGTCGATTAAGAGATTCGATCGGTTACAAGATTCTAGTAGGTTACAGGATAGAGTTTACATCTTTATCTACCCTATTTACAACTCGGATTACAACTGTTTCCATCATATCTAAACATAAGTTCAACTTCCTTTAAGATATGTACCTTTGCACACGGTAACAGGCCTGCGGGGAATATCTTCTGGGCTTGTCATGAGGGTACCCCGGGTTTTTATATTCCACATTAGCCCCCGAGTGCTTCATGATCCGATCGCTATGTTCTGATTTCAAACTTCTACTCGCAATTGTTGTTTCCTGAAATTCCGACTGGTCCCTGACTCAAACCTCTGACTGATTCCTTCCCTTTAATCGGAAATTTTCTTTTTGTAGCGAGCGAATTATGAAGTACTAATTATAATCCTTAATCTTTTCGACCTTCCCCCTTTAATCGGAAATTTTCTTTTTGTAGCGAGCGAATTATGAAGTACTCAATTATAATCCTTAATCTTTTCGACCTTCCCCAAGTGCAACCTTTTACCAGGTAGGCTTTATCGCGAGCAGCCTCGCGGACTTCATCCCGCATTACGTAGATTGAATATTTTTTCACTTGAATTTTTGATCCTCACGGTAGATAACTATCAGGCAGTCTTCGAGGTCATCTTGTTTTTCTGCGCCAACTTGTTTTTGCCGAAAAACTCTTCGTCTTCTATGATTGCATTTAATCAAAACCTCTTGACTTAGATGTAATAACTTCAATTTCACCAAATCGGCTATAAAAAGCGCACTAGCGCTAAAAATGTATCTCTTCACTTTACATCTTTCACTTTTACGCTTCAAGCTTTTATCCTCATCATGCCTCGGTGGTATCATCATGCAGGTGGACAGAGGCTAATCAAGCATTGGGAGGAGTTTGGCCAGGACCTTTGAAGAACAGCTGGAGGAGATGACGAAGAGGCTCGACCGCGAGGCCGTCGACGCACTCCTCGAGGTTGTCCCTGCTCTTTACAAGGCCAGGGATTCCCTCATCGAGGCACTCGACCGAGCGCGCCGCAGGGAAGCATAGTTCTCCTGTAACATATAGTTTTCTAGGCGTAATGCCTGGTGAATTTTTGTACATAATAAAGAAATACCTTTTGTAGAAGAATCTCTTATCTGTCCCTTGACTGTGCATTAGCCCCGTTCTAGGGTGTCTCAGAACTCGCATGTTACTTGACTTTGACGACGTGTGTGTCCATCTGGCTTGAAGCCAAACGATATCCATGTCTGACGATTGCCGGACGTAATTTGGGTCCCAACTTGGGGTACATCATGGCTCTTAGCCAATCGACACCCTTGTTCGGCTGCTGCAAGATATAGTTTTAGTCCAACTTGAGATGTATCGAGGTTTCTCGGCTCATGGCGAGTGATACTTATGCCGGCGGTGTAGGATCGGCTCGGGCTCTCTTGTTGCGTATCATATTTCACGTGGCTCTTAGCGAAGCGATATCCTTTCGTGATGTCGGATCGTAGACTCTCTTGGAGCGTATCACGTTTACGTGGCTCTTGGCCGAGTAATACCCTTTCCCGACTGATGTCGGATACGGCTTAGACTCTCTTGGAGCGTATCACATTTTTATCCAAAGGTGTCTGTACTCGTTTAATACAACGCACAATTTTCACGACCCTCGTGGGGCACACCCTTTGATCCGTGCCTGCTTAAGTTTGACTCGCGGTACATGATTCCGTCATGCAGTAACCACCTTGTGACCCAGCGTGGGGCGTACCGTGAGAAGATATGTTTTATCCATTTTGGAGGTCGCCCACGCCCCGCTTAGAGCGGAAAGTGGAGTAAATGCCCCGCCGCATGAAGCGACGTGCCTCGATTTTACTCGGTCAAACTCTGTCAAACTCTGTGAGTTGAAAAGACAGGCCTGCAAATCATTTATGGGGAATCCTGGAAAGACGCGACGCTTCGCAATCTTTTCTCCGCCGATTCATCGAAGACCAATTCTCCCCTTTTAAAAGGTTTAGGCCGTACGGTGTTCGACGGTTCATTCTCTTGCTACGCCCTCTCTCCTTCTTTTCCTTTGCCTTTCCGACTTCTCTTTCAAAGATGTCTTCTTCTTCCTCGCCGCAGGATTGGACGACCTCGACGACGACGGAGGAAAAGCTGCAGTCCATGGTGGAAGACGGGATTCTCCTAGACCTAGCATTGATCTCCGCTTGTTCGGCCGCCGGCGAATCCGTCCCCACTCCTCGTCCTGGGGAGGTGGTGGTATTCGAATCCTTTTTCCAACGCGGATTAGGTTTACCGGTCAACACTTTTCTTCGCGATCTTCTTTTCTTCTATGAAATCGTGCTGGTGAACTTGAATCCCAACTCTATTCTGCAAATATCTCTTTTCGTCCACCTCTGTGAAGCCTTCTTGGCGTCGGCCCCATTTCGACCTTTCCGCCATTTTTACCTTACGAAACCTTATCCTTCCAAGAAGCGACCCCAAAGTTGTCGGGGCGCAATTTCAACTACGGGAAGGGTGAAGAAGAATTACTCGTGATTCCTTCAAAACTTCCAACAAAGGATGGCATCGGGAGTGGTTCTATTCGCCAACCTCGACCTTTGCCCTAACTCACTTGGCCGGGCGCCGACTAAAGGTCTCTTTCACGGATATCTACTCCCAATTTGCAGGCATGGACCAGGTTCATGACCTTCGGCATTGATCGAAAAGGTGAAGGAAGGAGGTCTTACGGGGTGGGCACAGCCACGCACTTCGTCGCTCGCGGATACAACCCACGAAGGGCGAGTCCACAGGATTTGCGTATGAAGGAAAAGACGATCCAGGCGTGAATGGCACGATGAGTTGTCTAGGAACAAATCTTTGCTCGGGTCGCGACTTCTTCATCAGAGAGTTGATATGTCCTCAGTGAGGCATCAGAAGTCCTTCACCGTTTCTCGCTCCCCTCCTGAGGTGAGCTCACTTTAAGAGATCTTCGTCTTCGTTTCAGAATGTCCTTTAATTTTTAGTCTCCCTTCATAGGATCGCATTGCCTTCTTCAGCGTCGCGCCACTCCCGGAAATGCCCGCTCGTATAGATGATTTCTCGAAGCGGCGGGCGAGTTCCTCTGCGGGAAGCCCTGCCGCGAAGAAGGGGAAAAAGGCATTGACCGAGGATCCTATGGTGCTCCGATGCTCGGACGGCGGTCCTAAGATTCTAGACCCGTCGGCACGAGCTCCAGCGCCTTCGGCTCTCCTTTCACATGAGCAGTGGTTCCGCCGCACCGGGAGGGCTCCAAGCTCGGCCAATACGCCCAGTGGTTCCTCCAAAGCGGTCCGTCTACTCGGAAGAAGCCCCCAATGAAGATGAGGAAGTCCAAGCGGGTTCGTTACCTCGCCGACTCCTATTTGACTCGTTTTGCGAGGTTTGTTGATGATCTCTTCTCATAGGGATCCTTGTCTCGAAGTTCTGTCGGGCCTTGCATGTGTCCTCTCTGGTGAGCCCCAGAGGGCTTGCATCGATCGGTCGAGAGGCCGTCATTGGGGATCTTGGAGCGCCTCCAGTTCCGTGCAGTCTCTTGTCCCTCTGCTCCGATCTGGGACCTGTTTGCTCAAAGCCGACTTCTTGCCGTCCCAGGTCGAAGAAATTCACGAGTCCCCCCCTGCTCGCCCCGGCTTATAGCGGAGGCTGCGTGGATTGATGAGAAGGAAGGTTTGAAGCTCTTGGATGACCGGAGGAGGAGGAAAAGGAGAGGAGCGATTTTACATTCACGCTTCGGCTGTCTGTCGGCGTGCGGCACAGGTAAACACTCGCCACAATCCTTTGTGCTCTGCTGCCATTGTTGGTCATATGGTTACCTTTTCTGTGATGATTGCGAGAAAATGGGGGCGCTTTGGCGAAATCGAATACTTCAAAAATGCTCCCGAAATCCGGATGCGGCGGTGCGGTCCCTTGGTCCAGAGATCGAGCGTCGCGGGAGGAGCAAAGCGCTCTTCGCCGGAGAAGGTGGGCGTCATCGGCTCCCCGAGGTAGCTATTTATTGGACTGCCCCTTGCTTTTGTTTAGCATTCCGGCCCTTTGATCTTTCTGTCTCCTCGTCGGCCGGGATTCTTCTTTGCGAAGCTCAAGGACAACTCAAAACGCGGAGGATTCGGGGCAAAATTGGAGAAGGAGTTTGAAGGTACGGTGGCGATTGGCTTCATCCTGCTTTCACTTGCCTTTTCTTATGCTTTGTTTTGCAGATTCTGATTCAAAACTCGGGCGCATCTGCAGTCTTGGCGAGAAGGTGGAAGTCCTCGGCGTCTTGCACCAAGCCGGGAGGCCTGCTGGGCGCTCTGGGTTCGCTTCACCCCATGGGTGAGAGGCCACTCAGCGAGGACAAATTATCTCTCATTGGAGGAAGCCCCGTGGCGCTCAATAATCTTTTGAAGAAGTCGGCCAATGGCGCCCGGCCGAACTGGCGATCACCAAGTCACTCTATCCTCGAGTGGATCTTGAAGCCGTCAAGGAAGGCTACGCCATAGCGTAAATGAGGATCAGACTCACAGAGCTCTGGGAGGAAGTTAAGGGCGCCTCCACATCTATCGTGGAAACTTTGGACCTATAAATTAAAAGTATGTAAAGGTGTTTCCTACTTCTGAATTGTGTGGGTATAAAATGCATATATCCTTGAGTGGTTCGATGGCTTGTAGTTTTGGTGCATTGGAAATCTCATCCAGTGACTCGGCCCAGGGCTACAGGACATAGCTTATGCGCATGTCCTGAGCCTTACCATAGAACAAGGCACTCATAAGGAAGATTGTAAAAAGCAACCTTCAAATTGAATTACATTTATAGAGGAAATCTGAGTTCTAAGCGAAATACAAAGTTTAAGCGAAAAAGCAGCGTAGGTGTTCTATATTCGGTGTTCTTGTTGCTGTAGTGAGTCTTGGCGCTTGAGTTTGTAGGCCCAGGCGAACCACTTCATCAACAATGTAAGGCCTTCCCATCTTGGGGAGAGCTTATGCTCGCATACGGTTCTTTCTAAGGACTAAATCTCCTTTGGAGGCGTGCGACTCCTCACTCTGCGGCCGTGATAGCGTAGTAGGTCTTGGAGATACTTCTTGGTGAGCCGTTTCGGCGTCCACGGCCTCTTCCGGTCGATCAAGGTCTTCTAGTCGGCTTTCTTACGAGGCAATCTCTTCATAACTCCGAACCCGTGGGGATTGAATTCGATTCGGTGGGTAATACGCCTCGGGCCGTATACGGGAAAAAGGTGGTGTCGGTTGCTCTGCTGGGGTAGTTCGCGGCCCGAGCAGAAGGCAACTCTTTGACCCACCGAGTGGCATATGGTTGGAGCGATCGAAATTCTCGCCTTTATGCCTTGTAACACCATGCCGTTGGCTCGTTCTACAGCCATTACTTGAGTGCGCCAGCGCGCAAAGCAAATTTTATGCCAAGCTCTTCCACGGTCTTGAAATATCCGCCTCTAAAGCCGAGTGCCGTTATCGTGATGATTCGATTGGGTGCGCCAAATCTAACTACGATTTCGTGAAAGAATTCTTTGGCTTTTGCATTTGTGATGGTGGCGGCGGCAGCCTCAATCCACTTGGTGAATTTGTCGACGGCTACGAAGAGATGAGCATAGCCTCCCTGAGCCTTCTTCAAAGGCCCCACCATGTCGAGCCCCATACCGCAAATGGCCACGTGATCGGGATGGTTTGTAATTCCTGTGTTGGCTTGTTTATTTGCCGTGCGAAGAACTGACATCCTTCGCATGTCCGGACGACGTCCTCCGCATCTGTGACAGCGGTCAGCCAGAAAAACCCTTAGCGATAAGCCTTTCCGACCAGGGTTGATGATGCTGCGTGATTCCCACAAGTTCCCGAGTGGATTTCCTTGAGCATATTTCTCCCTTTTTGTTCCGATATACACCGTCGCAGTACGCCGGAGGAGCTTTTCCGATAGAGCTCTTTTCTGATGACCACATAATTCTTGCTTCGGCGCATTATCCTTTCAGCCTGCACACGATCTTCGGGTAGCTTGTCCTTCATCAGGTAATACAAGTATGGAGCTGTCCAATCTTGGATAATGACCAAGACCTCCGCTTCTTCGCTTTTCCTTGCCGGGGCATCCGCTTTTGGCCGGGTGCTAATCGTGGGCTTATGGATTTCTTCCACAAAAACTCCCACGAGTACTCTGGACCGGCAGGATCCCATCTTCGCCAACTCGTCGGCCGCTTCATTGTCTCGTCGGAGCACGTGAACGAGCTCCAGGCCATCAAAGTTGCTTTCTAGCTTGCGTACCTCCTGGCGATAGGCCGCCATGTTGTCTTCGACGCACGACCATTCCTTTTGCACTTGGTTGACCACGAGCATTGAGTCTCCGCGAACTGCCAGGCGTCGAATTCCGAGGGATATGGCAACACGGAGGCCGTGAATGAGTTCCACATACTCGACGGTGTTGTTTGATGCAGGAAAAAATATTTGGAGGACATATCTCAACCTTTCCCCGCTTGGCGATATGAGCACTATACCAGCTCCTACGCCGCTGAGCATGAGGGAACCATCAAAGTACATTGTCCAATACTCGAGTTCCTTGGTAGTCGTCGAGTTCTGAAGCTCTGTCCACTCGGCCGTAAAGTCGGCGAGTGCTTGAGATTTGTGGCGATCTGAGGCTGAATGAGATATCGAAGGCCCCAAGTTCGATCGCCCACTTGGCAATTCTCGATGGCCTCTGGTTGTGAAGTATGTCCCCAATCGGGAAGGAGGTGACTACGAAATGGCATGCTCTTGGAAATAATGCTTAAGCTTGTGAGATGTAAAAGTCGGCATATAATAGTTTACGCACTTGTGGATATCGTACCTTGGATTCACTCGGGACCTCACTAACAAAGTAGGCGGATGTTGGATCTTGTGCACATGAGCCGCTCCTCCTCTCTACGATGATGGCGTGGCGACTACATGAGTCGTTCGCGATGTAAATATGAGAGGTTCTTCGGCATCGGTGAGACCAAAGCTGGGGTGTCGTTAAGAAGGTCTTGGTCTTGAATGCTTCTTGTGCTACGGCGTCCTTTGGAACTTGTCTTGCTTTTGAGGAGTTTGAAAAATGGCATTCCTCGCATACCCAGTCGGAGATGAACTCTGCTGGCGCGCGCCATACACCCGTAAGCACGGGCGTCCCTTTGGCAAGTCGGCGGTTTCATGTTTGATATGGCGTTGACTTTCTCGGGTTGGCCGATTCCTCATTGAGATACAATAAACCCAAGCAGTTTTCGAAGATACTCGAAAACACACTTCTCGGGGTTTAACTTCATCTTGAAGGTCCTCGGACTCTCAAATGTTTGGTTAGGTCGGTGATAAGATCCTTCCTTTCGAGTTTTACCACGGCGTCGTCCATGTATGCCTCCACGTTACGCCGAGTGGCGTGAAAACACCTGTTGTATTGCGCGTTGATAAGTCGCGCCCGACATTTTGGTGAATGCCATGGTGGTATAGCGAAGGCTCGAAAGGCGTGATGAGCGATGTCTTGATATGATCTTCGCCTTTAGGTGAATCGATGGTAACTGAATAGGCATCAAGAAAGCTCAAAATTTTGCACTCGGCGGTCAGTCGACCACGATCGATTGGGGTAGCGAAGGATCCTTTGGACATGCCTTGTTAAGATCGGTATAATCAGCGCACATCGCCAAGTTTTATTTTCTTTTGAACCAATACGAGTTCGCTAACCAATCGGGTGATACACCTCTTTGATAAAACCGCAGCTAAAAGCTTGGTGATCTCTGCTTGATGGCATTAAGCGATCTGGAGCGAACCGTGAAGCCTTTGTTTGATCGGTTTCTCCTTCTCGTCGGCGTGGAGAGAGTGCTCGATCACCTCCTTGGTACACGGCATATCGGATGGCTTCGGCGAAGATGTCCTTGTTGGCTTGGAGGAAGGTGGCGGCGCGTTTTCCTATTTGTCCTCGATGCCTGTCCCGATCAAAGTCGTTTTAGACGTGTCGGACGAGTCAAGAATGATTCGTTTGGTTCCTTCGCCGGGCTTAATTCCTGAGGTGGCCTGCATCTTGGATGGAACCTCTCCTTAAATCTGCAGCGTGGCGCCTCGATGCGGATATTATTCGCCTCGGCGCGCTTCTGCAATTTGGCGAGTTCATGATTCTCTCGATCGCATTGCGAGATTGTAGCGCCTCCTCGGACCGCGATGGCGCCTCGGGGTCCGGCATCTTCATCATCGTGTAGGTGTAGTGTGGAACGGCCATGAATCTAGCTAGGCCGGGCCTTTCCAAGATAGCGTGGTACGCCGTCTCGAAATTGGCTACCTCAAAATTGATATATTCAGTCCAAAAATTATCCTTGGTGCCGAATGTAACAGGCAGAGAAATCTGCCCGAGTGGGAAAGAGGACGCCCCAGGGATCACTCCGTGGAATGGCTGGACGCTTGGCCTTAGCTCGGAGCGGGGAATGCCCATGTCATCTAAAGTCTTGGCGAATAGGATGTTGAGTCCACTTCCGCCATCGATCAAAACTCTCTTGAGCTTCACGCTGCGCACAACAGGGTCAAGCACTAGAAGAAACTACCCGGATACGGGACCCGGTTGGGGTGATCCTTGCGATCGAAGGTGATCGGGACCTCGGACCACCTCAAATATTGGGCGATCGCCGGTTCCACAGTGTTGATCTCCCGAGCGGTAAGTTTCTGCTTCCGCTTGGATTCGTATCTGGTGGAGCCCCCGTAGATGTAGTTCAACTCTTGCTCGGGTTCCTAGAAATCTTCTTCGTCAGGGAGGTCCTTCTTCTTTCTTTGGAGCGGCTTCGCCTTTGGTGGAGGCGGGTTCTTCGGTGGCTTTCAGCATAAGCGCTTCAAAGTGAAGCGATCCTTGGCGGCGTGTTTTCCTTTAGGGTGGAAAGGACAGATTGCTTCCATAGCGGTCTTTGTAGTCGGTGCCTCCCTCCGAACGGCTCGGGGTCGGTTGTGCTCATTGCGCAACTAGCTCTTTGCCCTTCCGCTTCCTATCCTTGTTTTTGAGGACTCGGGCTTGTCACCTTTGTTCTTCTGCTGGCGGCGATCTTCTTGGCGTTCGGCGGGGCATCGAGGCGTGGCGTGGCGGTCGGCCAGCGAACATTTCCTTCACGGAGGTCGGGGCTTCTGGACATCTTTTGATTAATCAGGATCACTTACCCCTTTCTGGAAGGCCGCCACCACCACCACCTCGGATCGTCACAGCGGTGTTCTTCTTCTGCATGAAACACCGGATGAAATCTCTCAGCGCCTCGTCCTTTTTCAGTGCGGTGATACGAGTCCCACAGTGCAGGCCCTTCGTAGGTGCCTTGGAAGTTGGAAATAAACTGATCACAGAGATCACTCTAGGAGTCTACCGAGTTTGCAGGGAGGCCCGTGAGCCAAGCTTGAGTCGAGGGGGTGAGGTTGACCGGCAGATAATTCGCCATAACCGTCGGTTTCCTCGGTGGCTTTAAGCGCGGGCGTAAACACAGTAGCCAACCTTCCGGTCCGCTCTCCGTCGAATTTACGATGCCCTTGGGATTGAATCGCCGGGCCATATCACTCGGCGCGGAGGAGAATGCGCCTTCGGATCCGTCGATAGATCTCTCATCATGATGAGGGAGTCGTCGTGGTGACCTCTAGCTCGGCGATGATCATCAATACGCCGGGGTGGGGTGCTGCGTGGCGAGTCAAGACTTCGGCGTTAAATCGTCGCTCCCACCTCGGCGGCGGTGGTCGTCGCGGTTATCATATCTTTGATTATTTAAATCGATCGCGGCGGTCTTGCGAAACGCTCATAGTCGTTGTGGCGTCCGCGCCTTTCTTCCTCATCCTGCTCCTGTCGCCTGGCTGTGATGTCCTGGTGGAGGTCGCGGCTGAGAATCCGGCGGACGTCCCCAGCTGGTGGTGTGTGCCGCCGACTGCCGGTGTTACGACTCTTTGCGGTCCGACTGCTGGCGACTCGGGTTGCCGCGTGGGAGTGCGAGTGTGCTTCTACCACCAGCTTTTGCTGGTTCTGCTGAATCGCTGCCGCCGTCACCATGGCTTTGATCTGGGCCACAATCGGGCTGCTGGACTATCCGCTGCGATCATTGGATCTAGCGTGTCGAGGAGCATCTTGGAGGCGACGACGTTTTGCATCGGCGTGCGAAAGACGGATTGATCTCCCAGCCTGGACTGTGCAGGATATCTTCGCAGATATTGCGGTCGCGCGATCGAAGAGACCGTGCTGGAACATCCTTACCCCTATGCCGACGATCTTCCTCCGCAGCTTCTTTGTCTTCTTGATGGAGATCAGTCTCCTGCTCCTCAATCGCGAAGACGCCGCGAAAATCGCAGCAGTTCCTCACAATGCCGATTGGTTTTTTGGGTGAGTCAGAGCGGCATACCTGAGATGGGTTGGCCTGTTCTTCACTAGATCGGATCTGGTTTTGGACCAGGCAGACAAGCTCTCCGCGCGCATCTGCGACGAAATCCAGGTTTACGAAGCGGAAGGCCTGGCCGAAGATGAAGGTGGCGATGAGTCTGCCGATTGCTGACTTCGAGTCTGTGGGAAAAGATTATAGTGCAGCCCCTACCTGGCGCGCCAGCTGTCGACTTTTGTAGTTGGCAATGTATTTATGGGGTAGGCGCTTGATCTCAAACTCGAAGGTCACACAAGGCGAGGATTTATCTGAGTTCGGACCCTCAGCGATGGAGGTAATACCCTAATTCTGTGTGCTGGGATTATGTGGATCTCTCGGATCGGAAGTGCTCAAAGCGCTATATGCTCTGGGAAAAAGATGGCGCTTTGTACTTGGATGATTGGATTCCTCTGTTCTTTGCTGTCCTCACCCTTATATAGTAGGGAGGCGGCTTCTGAGTCCGATCGGTTAAGAGATTCCGATCGGTTACAAGATTCTAGTCGGTTACAGGATAGAGTTTACATCTTTATCTACCCTATTTACAACTCGGATTACAACTATTTCCATCATATCTAAACATAAGTTCAACTTCCTTTAAGATATGTACCTTTGCACACGGCAACAGGCCTGCGGGGAATATCTTCTGGGCTTGTCATGAGGGTCCCCGGGTTCTTATATTCCACACTATGCATACCAGATCGTCAAGATCCCTGCGCCAAAAGGAGTCCTTAAATCATGGGAGACAAGCGCTACAGTCCGGTGTGACAAGAAGAGCCTGGAGATAGCCGAGCATCTATGTGGGTCAGCAGCCAGCGCCGGTGAGGAGGAAGCTAAGCACCAGAAGTCCAAAGGTGTCAATGAGGCTTCTACGTTCAACAATACCACCAAAGACTTAGTCAACGACGGCAAGAAGGGCGAACAGACCGACAGAGGCATTAATATGGTGCCCATTGACCCGTCAGAGCCCTCCAAGACGATCAAGGTAGGTGCCAACCTTAACCCCAAATAGGAACTCGAGCTCATCACCATTCTTTGGGCAAACCGCGATGTGTTTGCGTGGCAACCATCCGACATGCCAGGAGTCCCTAGAGAGGTGATCGAGCATCGACTAGCTGTGGAGCCTAGCGCCAAACCTGTGGTGCAGAAGCAGTGAAGATTTGCAGAAGACAGGAAGCAAGCCATACAAGAGGAGGTCGGTAAACTCCTAAAGGCTGGCTTCATTCGAGAGGTCCGCCACCCAACGTGGCTGGTGAACCCGGTCCTTGTCAAGAAACCCAATGGCAAGTGGATAATGTGTGTCGACTACACCGACCTCAACAAGGCTTGTCATAAGGACCCTTTTCCTCTCCCCCGCATCGACCAAATTGTGGATTCAACCGCGGGCTGTGAACTGCTAAGTTTTCTAGATGCCTACTCGGGGTATCACCAAATTAGCATGTCAGTAGAGGATTAGGAAAAAACTGCTTTTATTACTCCCTTCGGTGTATTCTGTTATATTAAGATGCCTTTTGGTTTAAAGTGTGCTGGTGCTACGTATCAACGCTGTATCCAAAATTGTTTGAAGTCCCAAATTGGGCGCAATGTTGAAGCGTATGTCGATGATATCGTAGTCAAGTCGAAAACAGGAAGCACCTTCATCAGCGACCTCGAGGAGACGTTGGACAACCTCAGGAAGTATCGAATGATGCTTAACCCTGAAAAGTGCATGTTCGACGTCCCGTCCAGCAAGCTTCTCAGGTTCCTGGTGTCCAATCGAGGCATTGAGGCTAACCCGCGCAAAATAGAGGCCGTTGATCAGATGCGTTCTCCGCAGACGTTAAGGGAGGTGCAAAAGCTTACGGGTTGTATCACTTCCCTTAGCTGATTCATCTCTCAGATGGGTGAACGAGGACTTCCTTTCTTCAAATTGCTCAAGAAGCAGGACAACTTCGAGTGGACCATGGAGGCAGAAGAAGCTTTTCAAGATCTGAAAAGGTACTTATCATCTCCATTATTCTTAACCTCACCTAATGAAAAAGAGGATCTCTTTTTGTACATTACAGCTACCCCTCAAGTAGTAAGGACGGTTCTGGTGGTCGAACGGGATTGCCCCGATAAAAATACTAAAATCCAGAAGCCTGTCTACTACGTAAGCAAAGTCTTGCACGACGCCAAGTTGCGATACCTATAGATACAGAAGATGCTATACGCCGTCTTGATGACTTCCCGAAAGTTGCGTCATTACTTCCAAGTGCACAAAATTACGGTGATGACAACATATCCGCTCAAGGAAGTGCTACGTAACCGAGAAGCAGCAGGTCAAATTGCACAATGGGCGGTTGAACTCAACTAGTTCGAGGTCGACTTCGCACTGCGTACTAGCATCAAGTCAGGCACCCTGGCAGACTTCATCGCAGAATGGACACGCGTCGAAGAAAAGGAGCGTGAGGCGGTCGATGACCATTGGGCTATATTCTTCGATGGGTTGCTCACACTTCAAGGCTCGGGGGCTGACATCGTGCTCAAATCCCCAACAGGTGAGGATTTAAAATACGTTATCCAACTCGATTTTCAACCTTCAAACAATGTTGTAGAATACGAAGGACTGGTCAACGGACTCTGCATAGCTGCGTCACTTGGCATCAGACGATTACTCGTGATACGAGACTCACAGTTACTCGTAAACCAAGTACAGAAGGAGTACCAGTGCTCGGACGACAACATGACGGTGTATCTAAACGAGGTTCGCAAGTTGGAGCACAAGTTCGAAGGGCTTGAGGTAAGGCATATCAGGCAATGTGACAATTCCGCAACTGACGAACTCGCAGGCTTGCTTTGTCTCGTTCGCCCACGCTAACAGGAGTCTTCATCGAGAAACTCCTTAAACCATCTATTTCCCATGTATAGGAAGAAGATGCTGCCCAAGTCGATCAATAGCCTGGTTGAGTCAACGAGGCAGAAACTGCAGACACGGAAGCTGCACTACTCGAATGTGAGCTGACTTGGATGACTCCATTCCAAGCCTATTTCGAAGGTCGAGAGCTCCTAGACAATGATGCCGCAGCAGAGAAAATTGCACGTAAGTCCAAGCTATATGCATTGGTAGACGGCATGCTCTACCGAAAGGGAGTAACGGAATCTTGATGAAGTGCATCACTCAGGAAGAGGGCAATCAAATATTGCTCGATGTCCATGGAGGCATCTGCAGCAACCATGCGTTCTATCGCACCTTGGTCGGGAAAGTTTTTGGACAAGGATTCTATTGGCCGACTGCCCTCCAGGACGCTTACGAGCTGGTGAAAAAGTGTGAGAGTTGCCAATTCTACAGCAAGCAAACCACCCGACCAGCCCAAGCACTGCAAACTATTCCTCTATCTTGGCCTTTCTCTGTCTGGGGCTTGGATATCTTGGGACCGTTCCCAAGAGCCCAAGGAGGTTACAAGTTTCTGTTCGTGGCTATCGACACATTCACTAAGTGGATCGAGGCCGAACCCGTCAGGAACATCACCTCGAAGTAGCTAAGAAATTCATGAGGAGCATTGTTACTCGATTTGGCATCCCTAATCAGTAATCACAGACAATGGTAGCCAGTTCAAAAGCAATGCTTTCATAGTCTTTTGCGAAGAATTGGGTATCAAACTTTGCTTCGCCTCCGTGGCTCATCCTCAAAGTAACGGTCAGGTCGATCAAGCCAATTGCTTAATCTTGTAGGGGATCAAGACCCGCGTGTTCGATAGGCTCAAGGCTTACTCGACCCGGTGGGCGAAGGAACTCTCCTAAGTGCTATGGGCTGTTCGTACTTCGACTAGTCGACCCACTAGTGAAACGTCATTTTTCTTGGTCTACGGAGTAGAAGCCATGCTTCCGACTGAGTTAACGTTCAAGTCACCTCGAGTGGATAACTACTTGGAAGAGGAACTAGAGCAGACGCGAGCAGATAAAGTAAATCTACTCGAAGAGTTCAGAGATCGAGCATCCATTCGAGCGGCTAAGTATCAGCAAGCCTTACACAGATATCATGGACAAAAAATCCAGGATAGAGCACTCGCCGCCGGAGACTTAGTACTACAAAAGGTGCAGAAGCAAGACAATCGCAATAAGCTATCGCCTAAGTGGGAAGGTCCTTATGTGGTGGTTGAAGTGACTCGGCCAGGATCTGTGCGGCTATCGACATCGGAAGGCGCTATACTTGAAAACTCATGGAATATCAATCAGTTGAGAAAATTTCATACATGAATAAAGAAGACATTGCATTGTTGCTTGTATTCAGGTAAGTATAAGTTCCATTATATTATACTAACAAAAGTTTACATTATTACAGGGTGAGATAGGTAGACTGCTACCGCTCGTCCTCGGAAGTGTCTCGCTGCCTTTCCAGTGCCCTCGGGTAATCGAACAGTAGGGTCTCGGGGATAGGTCTGTGCCCTGAGTGCGAGCCGAAAGAGATGGCGAAAGTTCCACCACTTATCAACGGAGAAGGCGATTTCTCTGCTGACAAGGGCCTACGAGCACCGTGATGGCTTGGAGGGTGAGCAAGGGCCAGGCTCCCACCGGATAGACCAGTTGATGGGAGAGGAGACCTCCAGACACCGTGATGGCTTGGAGGGCGAGCAAGCGTCGGGCCAATGAAGTTCTCTCGAGCTTCACCACTTTCCCCGGTGTCGGTGGCTCCACCTTCTTTTCCTCGTGTGTCGGCAGCGGCATCTGCTCGCGCGAAGGGAGCAGTGGTGGCATCGTCTCCTTCGGTGACGACCCTCAGCTTGTTGGAGACTTTGTCCTCCTCTTCCGGCCAAATCTTCTTCTCAATAGTCTCCCAATCAATCTCGTCCTCCTCATCGGAGGAGACAATGATCCTCCCCGAAGAAACTACGGCTAGCGGCGTAGGGGGAGGGGATTCGCCAAGGATGATCAAAGAGGGAGGCGACGATGGAGGAGAAGCCATGGATGCGGTGGAAGGACTAAGGTGCTGTGAGCAAAGGACAAGAGAAAAAGATGAGTTGTGTTAGGTGACTACAGGTCCCGTCTATTTATAGCTTAGGGAACAAATCGCACTGTAATCGTAATCCATCTAGATTCACGTCGGTCCCAGTCCATGAGACGACGGTCGTGCTTCCACATAAATGTGCAAACCAAAGAGATGCCACTTTATGGTACGACACGTGGAAGTTGAAAGACGCGAAAATCTGTAACAAAGTTCAATCGCTGCAATGAAGTTATGTTGTTCATCTACTTCATTCGTTTGGATTCTATTTCGACCAATATGCTCGGGGGCTCATGCTTCTGTGTGTAAGGGTTGCAATTGATGCTTATGCTCTACCTTCTCCTCGATATAGCCATCGAGTGGAGGGGCGGGGGCTACATCATGCATTTTATCGACGCATATGCTCTACCGTCTGCTCGATGCATTCATCGAGTAGACGGTCAGGGGCTACATCGATCGATTTTTTCTTTATCTGGTTCCATTCTCGAGTCGATGTATCTATCGAATAAGAGATTCAGAGTCGCAATAGGTATCACTGATGCTAATGCCTCCCTCTTTTGGCTCGATCCAACTATCATGTAAAGAGTCGAAGGCTACATCAAGATATTGTGCTTGCGTCATTCTACTCCCTACCCAATGACACATCATCGAGTAAGGAGTCGGGGGTTACAGGTAACCTTGTACCTTATTTGCTCTTTATTTTTGGTCGATACAGTTATCAAGTAGGGCATGGTAGGCTTAGTCTTCTCTTTATCTTTGGAACATGCGATTTTTTGCATGCATTTACTAGATTGCGCACTTAGCATGTCAGTAAACAAAACTAAAGTGTGGCTATGCCCGAATCCGACAATGAGTATTTCTATCCTGCGTGCATACGAGCATCAGATTGCCAGACATCTAAAGCTCAGCGGCCGGCCGGAGACGAGACCTCTAGTCAGTTCTACATGCGTTACTCGGCAAGTTCTTATTTGCTACAGAGTCTAAGTCACATGGTCGATGAAGGCTTGCAAATGCCGCGCAGTGTTCTACTCAGCGTATATAGCGTTTATTATGTGTATGGCCTCTCCGAGTGTGCGTTCGAGGGCTAAGTCATTTAACAAAAGTTTTTTCTAGTATTATGTGCAGATACAATTATGCATGTGTTCAGCCACGAATCCGCTTACTGAGGGTCTATAAGTGTTAAAATCGGATTTGCATCTACTTGTGCTACGTTTCATCGACAAGGAAATAGTAGGCAAAGCACGATAGACATGTAGATTAATTGGCACTATCATTAAAAACCGTGGTAACAAGAAAAATAGTTTTTCTATGAAGGACTTAGGAGAAGTAGCATATATCTTGAGCATAAAGATCTATAGAGATAAAGAGAAAAGGTTAATTGGATTAAGCCAGAGTACTTACATCGACAAGGTGTTGTATCGATTCAACATGTAGGATGCCAAGAAGGGGTTCTTGCCTATGTCGCATGGAATAAGTCTTAGCAAGACTCAATGTCCTTCGACTATTGATGAACGAGACCGTATGAGTAAGATTCCATATGCTTCAGCTATTGGGACTATTATGTACGCTATGTTATGTACTCGACCAGATGTATCATATGCTCTAAGTGTTACGAGCAGATGCCAGTCTGATCCAGGTGAAGGTCACTGGACAGCGGTTAAAAACATTCTTAAGTACTTGAGAAGGACTAAGAATGTATTCCTAGATTATGGAGGTGACGAAGAGCTCATTGTAAATGGTTATACTGATGCAAGCTTCGAAACCGACAAGGATGATTGTTGTTCGCAATCTAGATTTGTATACATTTTAAATTTAGGGGCAGTGAGTTGGAAAAGTTCCAAACAAGACACGGTTGCTGATTCTACGATGGAGGCCGATTACATTGAGGCTTCTGAAGCTGCAAAAGAGTGTGTTTGGATAAAGAAATTCATTTCTGAATTGGGTGTGATCCTCTAATGCCTCCAGCCTAATGAATCTCTATTGTGATAATAGTGGAGCCATTGCGCAGGCTAAGGAACCATGGTCCCATCAAAAGTCCAAACACATACTCAAGCGATATCATCTTATTCGTGAGATTGTGGATAGAAGAGATGTAAAGATATGCAAAGTACAAACGGATTCAAATGTTGCTGATCCGTTGACAAAACCCCTCTTGCAGCCAAAGCATGAGGCGCACACAAGAGCTATGGGTATTAGATACCTGAATGATTGACTCTAGTGCAAGTGAGAGACTGTTGGAAATATTCCCTAGAGGCAATCATAGAGATGATTATATTTTCATAAATATTCATGACCTATGAGATTGTTCTTTGAATAACATCATGGATATTGATTAACAAAGTGCGTAACTTGTTTGTGAAACTCTGTATTCATCTTTATGGTGTTCATTCTAAAAAGGGGTCCCTAGTTGATAATCATATGAGGACACATATGAGTAGACTAGCATATGTATTAGTCGATGACCATGTTTCACAGGTCATAGATATAGAGATATCAACCAATAATATCGACACATGTTAGAAAACATGGTGTTGGACATCGACCCACTATGAGACACTACGAGAACGTTGTTTTATTTCATGTCATCAGTTCGTCTCATACATGATGTGTATGCTATATCCTTCGACTTGAGATTGTCGCATGTTCTCAAGATGCGTAATGGCTTACTTAGAGGTCATCAAACACTACTCCGTAACTAGGTAGTTATAAAGATGGCTTTCGGGTTTGTCATGAAACATGCTACGAGGCGTGATCGATCAAGATAGGATTTGCCCCTCCATACAACGGGAGAGATATCTCTAGGCCTCTCGAGTGGTCGGATTCCAGAAAAACATGGCCATGCTACTCGAGTAAAGAGTTACTCGAGTCATCGAGTTAAAGAGTTAACTCGATGTATTCGGAGAATCCGAGTCATGGCATCAAGAAAGAGTGGTTGAGCCATCCAAATAAGGATGACAACAACTCGCCTTAGGTTTGACAAATATCGTGAGGCAAAAGGAAATGCATATAGGACATTGTTGAGGTTCGTCCAATCTTTTCATGTACTCGGGAGTCGGTAAGTCCTACTAGGGGCCGCTATCGACTATTGGTTGATTACTCGATGGTCGAGTAGGAATACCCGATGGTCGAGTAGGAGTACTCAACGATTGATAGGGGTACTCCAGCCATGTCTGAGTGCACGTAAACCTATAGGGTTGCACGTTTATGGGGCTGTAACCAATTCGGACAGGGATCCAAGTTGTAATGGGCTTATAGTTCCTAATAGGCTCAAAGGGTTGAAACCCGTTGTGGGACGTCTATATAAAGGGAGGAGGTGGTGGCTTTGCGGATAGAGAGATACACGAAGAGACATACTAGGAATCCTGAATTCCCAAAACCCTAGCCACCACCCCTCCTCTGCCTAGAACCACACATCCGGCGCTAGCACTCCGGCGCATGGTGTTCCTGCCCCGTACATGTGGATACCTTAGAGGCATTGCTGTGAAGCTTCAACGCTAGAACGATTCGCAACCTGCGACAGTCACCAGGAGCTATTGGGGAGGCGCGAGGCTAGTACGACTACATCTGCACCACCGCGCTACATCGACTCTACTTTCGCTACGGGTCTATGAGTCTAGTGGTAATTATGTGATCTATAACTTGCAGTGGTTTCTTGGTTACGTGGTAGAAAATTTTGTTTTTCGCTAGAGTAGCCTACCCGTTCCCCAGCAGTTGAACCCATGTTTATAAAACTGTTATATTGTTTTACCCGATTGCATATTATTTCATGTATACAATTGTTTCAAATTAAATTGGGACTTAGCTAATCTACCAAATTGATATATACCCTATCTTGTCATTTGTACGTCATGATTCATTGTCACCATAGATTGGTTCACTATAGTTGGTTAATACTAAAATCAACATGGGATGGTTAGACCATGTTAGTTGCTTAGCTATGCCACATCATCACATGTACTTGAATCATCAATGTTTAATCTTGACTAATGGAATATGGAACATGTTAAGGAATTGGTGTGTCAGGTGTTGTCACATGATGAGATTGAGTTGTTGCGACGAGGGATGTCATGCAACGATGTTGAATTGTTGATGGCATGGGGTGCTTGGTAATCAATTGGGGTGGTAATCAGTTAGATTGGGGCAAATGGCAAGGGGCAAGTGTGCCAAGGTGGGCCCGATGGGTAGAGGGATGTGGAAGTCTTGCCTCGACCATCTTAAGGACTTAACCTTGCAAGCCTTTGACTTGAGTCAATCATGCAACCATATGTCCAGTATAGGACAGCCTAGCTGATTAATTAGCAATGTTTTAGCTTTGGTACTACCAATGGCGGTGTGAGTCCCGAGTTCACGAATCAACTCACATGGTGCAAGAGGGGGGCCTTGGATGTGGTAACAAGACCAGCCAGTGTTGAAACCTTAGCGGGTAGTACTGGGTTAAGTCATAGCTTTGTAAAGGCTTTATCATGATCTCTCCGCTGACACACCAAAGGAAGTGTGTTAATAGCTTGGCAACAAGAGATGATCATGTCGTGTGGGTAAAGTGCATAACCTCTGCAGAGTGTAAAATCTATTCGGATAGCCGTGCACGCGGTATTGAGCAATGCTCGGGAATTGCAGTTAAGTGTTAGATTTTATAAAATGAAAACTTGGTTGGGTTGGCTAGTAGCTGTTGGAGGTTGGAAACTTGACTTAGGATTGGAAACTTGGTTTACTTGAGAAATGTTGAATCTATCTATTACTGTTATTTGTTTTACTATCTTTAAAAACTATTCATTGTACTTGTTATTAAATGCTGTTTTATTGCAAAATAGCCATGTTAGCCATTCCTTTGGAATAAGCCTTGCATATAGTTATGATAGAATTGCATTCTATGCACAACTTGTTGAGTGCTTTAAGTACTCACCCTTGTCAACAACAATATCACGAGTGATGAGTCTAAATCAGTGCTGAAGGAGGGGTACCAGGAAGAGACAAATATTTAGGGTGCGAGCCTTGTCAGTTGCCTGTGGTATACTGAGGGGTTTATCTACGTTTTTATTTCGCTGTAGTTTAATTTGTTTTTCAGCTTTGCGAGGCATAGTCATGTAATTTGACCATAAGGTCATTCAACTAGTATTATTTAATATATGATGTCTTTCTTAATGTTCCGTTGTGTATGATTGTGATATTTATCGATGTTAAGCCTGTGTGCACTAGCGTGATCTTGGACTAGTGTAGTATACACAGAGGGTCCGAATTTGCATATTCAGGTCCTGACACGATGGATGTGAGCTTTGGTGCCAAGAGATCTATTGACTTTTTTGACAACAAAACCAGATGACCAAGTGGAGACAGGGATGGATGATGATGGGCCCGTGTTGTCAGCTTAGGTTGGGAGAAGTGAAGTTGAACCCCTATTGTCACAATGTTCACATTTTGTGTAATTTTCTCTTCGGGGGTCGTTCAAAAGATTGAATTCAATTTATTTTGGGGAATACTTGAATAGTGTTTTTAAAATAGTGCGATTAGAAAACGGACTGTCCATCCTGACTCCATCTACCCTCCCCACCTACTCCTCCCTCTCCCTCATCCTTTTTCATCTACGCTGTCTCCCACCTTCGTCACTGCCGCCGTGCTGGTTGTAGCTCCGCACCCCTTCCCCACCTCCATTGCGGCCAGCGGCAAACTCGTCTCCTCGCCATCGCTGTCGGCTCCCCATCCCCCACCGGCCATCACATCCAACCAAATATTCTCTCGGTCCTCGCCTGGGTGTCCCTCCTTGTGCGGCCCACCACCCTCTACCACCGCCCATCGCCTGTCATTGTTGCCCACCATTGGGCCACCACCACCCCAACCTCCCTCTACAACCAGGGAGTGTGTTTAACCCGTCAGCGGTGGTGGCACCATCTCCATCGGCCATCGATGTGGGAGAGCGAGAGAGAAGAAGATTCCAAGAAAGTTTCAAGGCTAAGTTTCAACAAGTTCTATATTTTTGCACTCAAGTTTTAGCAAGTTTTAACCCAAAAGTTTCAAGAAGTTTTAGCAAGTTTCAATTCAAAAGTTTAAAGAAGCTTTAGTGAGTTTCAACCTAAAAGTTTCAATAGATTTCAATAAGTTTCAACATATTTTATCAAGTTTCAAACATGTTTCATTAAGTTTTATCACAACAAACAAAAAAAAAGAAAAACATCCCCCGCATGCTCATCTGCAACCGTCGCTCCGCCCTTGCCACTAGCCAGCACCACACCTCCTCCCCTTGCTTGCCAAGAGGGCGAAGCTAGAGCTCGAAGTCATCGATGACGCATGCGTTAGCAAAGTGGAGCCACGAGGTGACATGAGTCTAGTCGGCGAGGACATTAGCGGGCAGTGCACACGATATGACGGCAGTTGAAGATACGTTTGTCGATAGCCACGACGACGATCTGGATCAAATGTTGCATGATGGGGAGGGAGACTTCACGAGTGAAAGAGAGTTTCAAAAGTTCCAACATATGGTACAGGACTCCACAACACCATTGTACCCAGGCTGCAAGGAGGAGCACAAAAAATTGCAGACCGTGCTTACACTACTGCAGTTGAAGGCAAGCAATGGTTGGTCCGATAAGAGCTTCACTGAGCTGTTATGTCTCTTGGGGGATTTGCTTCCAGAGGGTAACGTGTTGCCTACAAGTACGTACCAGGCCAAGCAGGTTGTCTGCCCGTTGGGACTGGAAGTACAAAGGATACACGCATGTCCAAATGATTGCATGTTGTATCGCAATGAGTTTGCGGACTTGGATGGCTGTGCTTTTTGCAAAGCAAAGCAGTATAAGGGCAACGATGATGACATCGATAATGACGATGTCGGGGTGAAGCGTAAGAAGATGAGATCCCCCCGTAAGGTGGTGTGTTATTTTCCTATAATTCCCCGTCTAAATCGATTGTTTGCGAACAAAAGGCATGCCCAATTGCTACGATGGCACGCCGAAGAGCGTAAGAAGGATGGAATGCTCAGACACCCTGCTGACTCTGTGCAATGGAGGAACATCGACAGAAAATATAAGAAGCACTTCGCATATGATGTCAGGAATATAAGGTTCGGGTTGAGTACGGATGGGATGAATCCTTTCGGCAACATGAGTAGCCGTCATAGCACTTGGCCAGTAACTCTATGTATCTACAACCTTCCTCCTTGGCTTTGTATGAAGCGGAAGTACATTATGATGCCACTACTGATCCAAGGGCCCAGGCAACCTGGCAACGATATCGATGTGTACCTCAAACCATTGGTTGAAGATCTTCTAATCTTGTGGAGCGATGGAGTGCGGGTATGGGATGAGTATAAAGAGAGAACTTTATCCCACGGCGCATTGTTGTTCGTAACCATCAATGATTACCCGCCCTTGGTAACTGTCGGGCCGACGACAAAAAGGCTTCAATGGATGCGCCGATTGCTTAGATGGTACTGACTAATCGGTGGTCAAGAAGCTGTCGAAAAATGTCTTACATGCGGCATCGTAGGTTCCTCCGCAAGGATCACCCATACCGCAATAACAAGAGAGCTTTTGACGGGACAAAAGAGTGCTTTAGCTCCAAAGAATCACACTGGGAGAGAGATATTTGCGGCTGTAAAGGATCTTAAAATTATACAAGAGCACAAGATAAAAAGATAAAAATGGTTACCAAGGGCAGGGTAAAGGATCTTAAAATTATACAAGAGCACAAGATAAAGGATCAACTACAATTCAGACATTCCAAGGATACGATATAAATGGTTTTACATTTTATACAAGAGCACAAGATAAAAAGAGCACCAACCAAAACAGCGGTATCCGTATAGATGCCTACGACAGCAACGGAAATAGGAAAACCTACTACGGATTCATAGAAGAGATTTGGGAGCTTGATTACGGACCTTTGAAGGTCCCTCTCTTCAGTGCCAATGGGTAAGACTTGAAGGGGCATGAACATCGACAAATGCGGTATCACTACCGTGGACCTCAAACTAGTCGGATACTGAGAAGAACCATTCGTACTTGCTAATTACATTACACAAATCTTTTTGTAACCGATCCAAATAACAAGGAGCGCCACGTGGTTATTCAAGGAAAAAGAAGGATTGTCGGAGTTGAGAATGTTGTCGACGAGGAAGAGTACAACCAATTCGATGAGCTTCCTCCTTTCGGAGAGGACGTTGACCTAGGTCTCATGGAAGAGAGTGAGGACGAAGCTATGTACATACGCCGCGATCATAACGAAGGTCGAATCGTAGCTTAGTTGTCCTAATTAAATACATGTTTATTTTCTCATATGTAACAATTAATGTATTCTTTTCTCATATGTAACAATTTGTGTGAATTAAACTTCATCTGTGTGAATTTTAGTATTTGTGTGAATTTTTGAAGCAATGGTTGGTCTACTGCATTTGTTTGAATTTGTGTGAATTTTTTTATTTTGAAATATTAAAACTATTAAAACAGTGAACAATCTGGATTTTTATAATTTTACAACTTTGTCAAAACTAAGGGGAAATATTTAAATCAAATATTACATGTCTTGAAGTATTCCTCCAAAAATTTTCAGAAAATTTGGATAAAATTTGATAGGATTTCAAAAATCCCAAAGCAATCAGCCTTTGAAAAGAAATAAATTGAAAGTTTGACTTAAGTGACCGGATCCGAGCTTATCATTGCCGGTTGTCTCATTAAGCCGGCAGTGATGTGGTTTATTACTGCCGGTTTCTAGTATTAACTCGGCAGTGATAATCAAGTATTACTACCGGTTTTTGTTTTGAACCGGCAGTGATAAATATTTTCACTGCCGGGTGTAGATACAACCGGCAGTGATAATGTAGTATTACGGCAGGTTTTAGATTGGACCGGTAGTGAAAATAGGTATTACTGTCGGGTTGCGCGTGGGCCGACAGTGATAATTCTGTTATCATTGCCGGTTCTGTTTGTGATCCGGCAATGATAGTGTATCACTGCCGGTTTTTGTGGAGACCCGGCAGTGATACTCCAACCCTATAAATTCGAACACCGCACCACTCACCCCTCATTTCCACTTCAACCTCACGCCGCCACCTCGTCGCCTCGACCTCCCGGCTGTCGCCTCGACCTCCCCGCCCCGCCGTCACCTCGCACCCCGTCGCACCGCCCGGTCGTCGCCTCGCTCTGCGCCTCCGCGCCCGGCCGCCGCCAAGACCGCCTCAGCCGTCCCGTCACACCGCCTCGGCCGTCGCCTGCACCGCGCCCGCCCGTTGCCGCGCACCACCCCAGCCCTCGCCGTCGTCCCGCACCGCCCCGGCCGTCGCCTCAACCTCCACCGTGGGTAGGCTTGCCTTTCACTCGCTCTGGCACATTTTTTTTTCAGTTCAGTGATGTATTTAATCCCTGATAATGTTTATGAACATGATGAAATCAGATGATTTCAAAATCTTGTTGGATCATGTCCATGTGCTATTTTGAATCTGTACATGTCAAATGGCGAGACAAATGCTCAGTGTCAGTTCACAGAATGTAGTTGGTGTATAATGTATCCTTTTTGGGAGGTTGTTTTAACTGTCTAATGCGTACGATGAAATCAGATGATTTCAAAATCTTGTTGGATCATGTCCATGTGCTATTTTGAATCTGTACATGTCAAATGGCGAGACAAATGCTCGATGTCGGGTTCACGAGAATGTAGTTGGTGTATAATGTATCCTTTTGGGAGGTTGTTTTAACTGTCTAATGCGTCGTTTGTTATATTTCCTCGTTGTTCTGACTTGCTATTGGCGCCGAGGTCCCTTGTTATCTTGTCATTCAATTAAGACAAATCGATGAAGGAATATACGAACTCGTGCTTTCATTACCGTGATGTATACCCCTGATTTTTACTTATCTAAGCTCTGTGTTTATTACGAGCCAGGTTTTAAATTTTTTTTGGTTGACATCTCGAATGTGGGCGAAATATTGGAATTTCGGACGAAATCTGGTCAAAATTTGAAAAGAAAATTTTAAATCTAAAATTTTGAACCGAAATTTTGCCAAGAAATGCCAAAATCTCGGCGAAATTCAATCGAGCGAAAAATAGTCGAAACGATGTTCAAATTTTTTGTGGATGGTCCTGACACATCACTAATGTTTCCATAAAAATTTCAGATGATGATCAAGCTTTAATTTTTTTTGAAATTTTGACAATGCTATTGTCCTGATAAAAGGGTGATCGACAAAATTTCAACTGAATGTAAAATGGTGCAAACCACGTTAAAACAATTTGAAAATTTTTGTGGATGGTCCTGAGGAATTTTAAAAAATTAGGATAGTACTACTAAAAGCTGACCGGCAAATTTCAACCGAATGAAAAATGGTACAAACCATATTAAAAGTTTTTTGAAAATTTTGTGGATGGTCCTGAAGCATCACTAATGTTCCTATAAAAATTTCATATGATGATTAAACATGATGAATTTAAAAAAATTGTGACAGTGCTACTGTCCTGATAAAAGCCTGATGATTAATAGATAGATTTGATTGAGCAAATAAAAAAGGGTTAAATTTTTTAAAACGTTTAGAGTGACCGTTAGGGCGACCACTTGTCATTGATAATATTTTGATTGCTTCTAGGCTCTTTCGTTATGTCCCCTCTGTATTTGTCATTCAAAGCACTTGGTTGATTGAAGCTAGGCTCCCAAGAAATATCATTTTGACTGTCAATCTTCATTTGTATGTGTCTTTAAAAAATGACCTTGTTAATTTGAAATTTATGGTAAACTTGCTAGGAATGGCCTCCGACGAAGGACAAGTGCCGGAGGGAGTTGGGCTCTCAAATATGGACGAAGGAGGAAGGGGTAGCCCGAACAATAGCCCAACGTCCTATCTCGAACTTGCGAGGATCTCGCCATGGACCAACTCGACGTTACTAACGTAGGCGAGGTAAAGTTTTAGTACACTGTGGTTCCCAAAACATTGTAGGTCCAGACGACTAATAATTTAGAAGATCAAATTGCAAGCTCAGACGTCTTATCAACGAAGGCAGCGCGCAAGTCGTGGTCCGAACAAGATGCCTAAGGGAATTTTTAACATAGTGGAGCTCTCGGCCGTCGGGGAACCTGCTATACCAGAGTTATCATTGGGGCCGTCAGACTGACCTCGGGGTTCTTGCTAGGGATGATGTGCCCATCAGCTATAGATCATGGATTGGCCGCGGAGGTGACCCATGGGTGGTACCCAATGACCTGAAGAACTCATTATGGGACAAGCTGAAACAAGTTTTCCAGTTCCCCCAAGGGACCGAGCTGGTTGCAAAGAAACGAGCACTCTGCATCATGTGCACTGCGTGGAAGAATTGGAAGACAGCACTAAACAAGAATTATGTGAAAAATAATGAAATGCTGAATTTTGACACGTACCCAAAGTTAAGGGAGTTTTGGGATGAATTTGTGGCGTACAAGAGGTCTGAAGAAGCTCACATAGTAAGTCAAAGGAACAAAGCAAACGCGGATAAGAATATTCACCCTCACAAACTAGGAACATGAGGGTACGTGAAGAAAATACCAGCATGGGATCGGTCCGAAGAAGAACTAACCCGCAAGGGTATAATTCCTGCGACGGCCGCCTTAAGCGAACGATCGAAGCACTGGTTGCTTGGGAGGGGTGCTTCTATCTCTGATGATGGTAGCTTTAGCTTCAGAAGCGATAGAGAGCAGGAAGTGCTGCGCAGAATCACAGATGCTCACATGCAGTCTTCCCAAGTATCTTTCGTGGCACGAAGGGAGAATGACGAGCTAACCATAGCCCTGGGTAACAAGGAGCATCCAGGTCGCACCAGAGGAGTTGGTTTGGTCACGTGGAAAGAAGCCTTCCCCGCAGACGCATGGTTGTACAAGCGCTCAAAGAGATTAAGAGAAGATCAATTGGAACGTCGGATAAAAGATGCTGTCGCGAGAGTGCTAGAGGAACAGAGAGCGGAACTAGATAAGGCTGTGGAGCAAGCCGTACGGAAAGTTCTCACCACAACCACCACCCAAAGGATGTGACCATGAGCTCATCGATCCGGTGCTCGTAAGAGCACCAAGGCGCGCCCCGTGGATTCGAAGAGCTTGGACGCATTTTCCATGGATGACATCAAAGAACCGACACCGTGCAAGCTACATTTGGCCGCACATGGCATTACCATAAAGGTGGCCGAGGCGGGGCTTGGCCATGCTAGAGTCGCGAGTTTTGCATCTTGTCGCCGATACCGCGAGGATTCACGGTCGAAGTGGACAGTGTCATCCGCTAATACCGAAAAATGGAGGTAGAGATCCCTGGCGAGGATGGAAACAAAAAACTAGGAGAAAACGTGCATGGCTTCCTCGCGTGGCGCAAGAGCTTGATTAAGTTTGGCTTGGACCATGAGGGCGACGACGATGATGATCAGCCGCACTCTCCACACAGAGAGCTCCCGCCCTTGTCGTCGCCAACCAGAAAAAGTCCAACTCCTCATGGCACCAACGGAAGAAGCGACTCCTCGCCAAAATCTGAAAAGAATCGAACACCAAGAACATCTCGGCAGTCGGCACTGTCCTCGAAGAAATCTCAACCATCCGTGAACCCAAGGCAATCATAGAAGAAATTATCAGCTGACATGACTGAAGAAGAACGGAAAAAGCATGTAAGCGCCTGCGTAACATCTCACTTTAAAAAGGTGCCATCATGTAAGAAGATTAAAGTTGGTGCTGACACACAAAAGTTTTTCTTGAGTATGGCAAAAGTGCAAAAGACGGGGCAGGCTTCTGAACCTTGCAAAATGTCGGACTACGAGCGCATATCCAGAAAGCAATACTTGAAGGCGGCTAGTGCCGACACGTTAAAGCGGGATGCTCAAGCAGATGCTGCTCAACTAAATGCTCTGGCGCAAGGTCTAAGGTGGAAGTTCATTATGGGAAAACCGCTGGTTGAACCAGCTCATTTCGACAACCTCACAACACAATCTGCGGCGCGCCCATCGATGGTACATGCAGCGATCCAACGATGGTATGGAGGCGTTCAGAGTCGGATACAGAGCAAGATTTTCACAATGGGGATAACATCCGCCGGGTTCTTTTCACTGAGTCAGATATGTTGTACCAAAGAAGATGCCACAGACGTGAATATACTTAGACTATGGACTTTGTAAGTCCGTCAGTATATCGTTGAGCATTTTTGTATCTTTGTTTAATTGCATGTCTAACTTCTTTCTTATGTAGAATGGAGATCTGAGACATGTAGAAGAAATAACAATGACAATCTAGCATTCCTAGATCCGGCTCACAACGAGAAGCTTGTGAGCGATAATCCACGATTCGTTGAAGACTATTTATTTAATACTTTTTGAAGTCGCAATACAAAACCTCCGCACTTTTTCCCTATAACTTCAAGCACGTATCTCCTTACTTCTAATATCGCTTTACTATTTTTGTGTAACATGTACGATGTGGGAGTAATTGACTACGTTGACATATATGTGCAGGTTTCACTGGGTCCTCCTCGTCATCCGATTAGATGCTAGCGAGATTTTTGTCTTGGACTCAGGAGAAAACAAACTAATTTGTACCAAGACCTTTGGGACATGCTGAACAGGTAAACTCGATCGTTGCGTTATTACTCTAGCAAGATTCTATTCTATTGCATTTAAGTTTAATTACTATTCAAAATCATTCACAGGGCTTTCGCATGGTACTGCAAGAAAAGTGTTTGGTATCGTCCATACAGGAAATTTTTTGAAATAATAAATGACTTTCCATGCATGAGGCAAGACCCCAGAAATAATTTATGTGCATACTATGTATGTACAAATATGCATTCAATTGTCACGGAGAGTGTCGACTATAACAAAGCCATGGTACGTAATTACACATTGATGCCTTTTTTCTTTTAACAAATATCATCATTATTTAACTTCCTTTTTTGTTCAAAAACAGCGCTCCAAACTGAGAACCAATAAGTTATTGCTGATAGAAATTATAGCAATTCAAGAACAGATCCCCGGATTCATTCATGATGAGATCATCAATCCAAACGGCGAGTTCCACGAGTAGCCTCATCGCCCTCATTCCTACGACCTAGACGCGTGACATGTCTACTTCGACTATATGTAAAATCAAAGCGAATGGGATGAGATGCAGTCGAGCTGCATTTGTAAACAAATCATTGTAAAAACAATTTATATGATGCTTAATTTAATATATTTGAATTATGATTTTAACGATGCTTCATATATACATGGATATATTTGAATTATGATTTGAACGATGCTTTATATACTACATATGGATACTGTATAAACAATTATATAAAAATATATATATTGCACAAAAAATATGCAAGCTTGTCACTGCCTGTTCTTGGAGAAAACCGACAGTGATATGTATATATCACTACCGGTTTTATGCAAAATCGGCAGTGATAATTATCATCATTGCCGGATTTCGGTTTGATCCGGCAGTGATAGTTCAATATCACTGCCGGTTGTAGATAGAACCGGCAGTGATAGTTCAATATCACTGCCGGTTGTAGGTAGAACCGGCGGTGATAATCCTTATCACTGCCAGTTCCTGAGCCAGCAGTGATAATCCCCGAGTATCACTGCCGGCGCCAATGACCGGCAGTGATGGGGTTTTCGAACCAGCAGTGATGTGCTGTTCTGTAGTAGTGTTTGTTTGGATGGTTGTCAACTGTTTGCACCCAAATTTGGCAAGTCTAGTAAAAATTGGCAATAAAGTCAAAGATACGGAATTAACGGACAGGATGGAAAGGTTTGGAAATATTTTGGTAACGGCAAAATCTTTAAGGAAATAACTGTCCGAGATAAGGCCGATATGGATCAAAACTTGAAACGTGTTGTAGTCGGACACGATCGGCCGAAGGGTATAAAAGAAGGACCAGAGCAAGCTGCGACAACAACACAATACAATCAACCACTTTTATTTTTCTACTTTTTCCGTCGACTAGAGTAGCCTCGTAATTTAGATCTTTCTTTGTAATCGATTTTGATCAATAAAGTTGCGCATCGCCGATTGTTGATCTTCGTCAATTACACCCCTGTGTTTGATTTGTTTCGATTTTGTTGCGCATCGCCTTCTTGTAATCGATCTACCTTTATCCTCCGATTAGCCTTAATCGCTAGTTAGACTTACCCTATTACTTTGATCTTAATCGGCTTCAAGCTGATTGAGTCTAAGCCGATTGATCATTACGATCGGCTTTTGAGTAAACTTTATATTTTACCTTGTCGATTCTGAGTCAAATTGATCGCACGCTTTAAACGGTGTTAAATCGGTGTCTGTCTCGCCGAAACCCTACATCAAGTTTTTGACGCCAACACATTCTTGGCACGCCCGGTGGGACCAATGTCTTCATCAGGAAAGTCGATTCCACATCCGATCTGAACGCAGAAGCCATAATCATCCCAACAATGGACGATTTGACCACGGAACAACGTCATGAAATAGAGGCTCGGAAAACTGCGTTGGAGGAGATGATGCTAAGCTGTTATCAGAAAACCAGACGTGGCGTCACTCAAAAATCCGCCCTGCCGACGGTCAACGCTACAGGAGATGCGGTGTCACGTAACCGAAGCCGATTCTGCCGCTCAAGCGAATTATCGGCTATGATTAATCGATCATGCACCACGCCTTAATAAATCAATCATCGGCTCTCGTGACAACGCTCAAGCCGATGATAGCAAATAGCGTTAAATCTATAGCCCAGGAGTTAGTCTCGTCAGGAAGTCTGCTTGACCCATTACAAGCTCTGCCAAATTATCCTGTTTTTTTAGTAGCACAAAATACGCAGAGCTCAACAGCCGGTCCTAAACCATCGGCTATAACCTCACCCCCTACAATGATGCCTACGCAGCCGACCGTAATATTGCCTAGAGATCCTCGGTCAAGTGGGGTGAGCCATTACCACTCCTACACCGACGCCGCTAAGTTAGACGATCGATAAATCTGCGCGCCGTCGGCTCGTTCTATGCCTTTCCCCAATCGGTTCCACAGCCGATTGGCTCCGAGAGATTCTCGCAAGATCCTACCATGCTTAGAAACCCAGGTCCACATAGGGTAGTGACATACTCAGAACCGTTTGTCCCGGTTCGGAACCTCAAAGCGTGCATAATCGGCATGATCGGTATGGTCGCAGCCGACGATGCAAACATAATTGGCAACCCGAGCTTGCACTCGAGGCGGTCGCCAACTATGACCAACATTATCAAGGGCCGCTATGCCAATGGCCGATAATGTAAATTGGGCGATCGGATCTCCCGCTTTACGGGATCAATTCGGCATCTGACCAAAGGGAAGGTTATCGCCTCGTAAAACCGTATCCTGATTACATAGATCGCATGCCATACCCTCACAATTTCAGAGTACCAGACTTTGCGAAATTCTCTAGTGATGATTCAACTACAACGTTGGAACACATCGGAAGCTTTATCGCTCAATGCGGTGAAGCGGCTCAGTCCGATGGACTAAAAATAAGATTGTTCCCATTGTCATTGCCCGGAGCAGCTTTTACCTGGTTTACCTATTTACCTCCGAATTCGGTCCACTTTTGGAACGATTTGGAAAGCTGATTTCATGAATACTTCTTTTCGGGCAGTTTGGAGCTCAGGATTTCTGATCTAAGCTCCGTCCGTTAGAAATTTGGGGAATCGGTAACTGATTACATTAAAAGGTTTAGGGAAACTAGGAATCGATGTTTTAGTGTCACTTTGCCCGATAATCAACTTGCTGACTTAGCGTTTCAAGGATTGATTCCTCCGCTTAGGGAAAAGTTTGGAGGGCAAGAGTTCGCTGACTTAAGTCACTTGCTTCATCGAGTATCGGCTCAAGAAAGCCGATTCCCTGATAGTAAAGTGTTTAAAGAGAGATTCAAGAACAATAATAGTAAGGAAAAGGACAAGGCTAGAGTCAATATGGTCGAATATTGTCCCAGTGATTCTTCAGAAGATGATGAAGCAGAAATAAATATAGCCGAATGGGTAAAAGGATCTAAAAAGTCCTTAGTCTGTTCTTGGCTAAAGCCGACTAGAAATAAGTCGGAAGTTAAATATGCCTTCGATGTTTCCAAATGTGATCGTATTTTTGATCTGTTATTACAAGAAACGATAATACGGTTACCCGAGGGACATGTTATACCATCGGTGATGAGATCAAGAAACGCAGGTATTACAAGTGGCACCATTCTTTTTCTCACAATACTAATGACTGCAATATTTTCCGTCAACAGATCCAGTCGGCTATTGAGGACGGTCGGCTAAAATTTGCTGACGAGCCAACCATGCAAGTTGATGCTGATCCATTTCCAATTAACATGGTTCAATGTTCGGCTAAAGGAAAGGAGCCGATGCATGATGAGCCAAAGAAGGATCGGCAGGTCAATATTCAGCCGAATTCAGACGCTGGTCAAACGCTGAAAATTACGATCGGCTCATTACAAATAGAAGCCGATCACGAAGGAAAAAATTCAAGGACCATTAAACCCAAGGGTAATCCTCGGGTGGGTAAATGGTACAAAGCTGAAAAATCGCCATCAAAGCAATCGGCCAAAAGGCCGAGACCAACTTTTTCACAATTGATGGATAAATATGAAAGGATGAATAGCCGACCACGATATCCTGCTCGCCGGTCGGATAATTTATATCACACTGAAAATGTAGAAAGGGCCCATAGAAGATGTCCTTTTTGGCAGTTTTGTTGGGAAAGGGGAGTAGCACTGCCATCCCCGTATACGTGCCCGATAGAGCATTACCCCCGCGACGATTGGCCAAGGCAATTGGCTAAAGATAAGCTGTCTGGGCCAATTCGAGGTTACAACGAAGGTTTCAGAAGGCCTGTTCACGAAAGGATATCTGGACCAAAGCAAGAACCAAACCAGGTCGAAACGCGGAGGTCAAACATGGACCAAGATAATCTCGTCGGCAAGATAAGAAAACCAGTAGAGCCGAAGCCTAGATGGTGTTCGTCTGGCCTTAGCCGATTGCAACGCAGACGACTTCAGAGGCTAAGGACTCAAGAGATCCGAGAAGTCGACGCAGAGAAATAGAGGGACGAAACTTTCAATGAGCTTCGTCCGGTCAAAATTGTTAAGAAAGAATGGAGGAAAAAAGAACAAGCTGAAGAAGATTTTGAATCGGCAGACGATCTAGACTCTCCTATGATTAGGGATGATACACCCCCAATGGATATCAACATGGTGTTCACATTGCCAGCCGAATTCAAAATCAAAACTGAATCGGCTAAAGAAACTTTTGCCCAATCTTGCTCGGGAGTCCAAAACGCAATCTTCGAGAAACCAAGAGATGATCATCGGCATTTGAAACCATTATATCTTAAAGGATATATAAATGGAAAGCCGATATCAAGAATGCTGGTAGATGGTGGAGCCACAGTAAACTTAATGCCCTACACGACTTGCAAGAAATTGGGTAAGTCCGATGAAGACTTGATTAAAACTAACATGGTTTTAAACGACTTCACAGGCGATCCCACAGAAGCCAAAGGCGTCATGGTTACGGAACTGACCGTCGGCAGTAAGACTTTGCCGACAGCATTTTTTGTTATTGACGCCAAAGGGAATTACAGCGTTCTGCTTGGAAGAGATTGGATTCATGCCAACTGTTGTATCCCGTCAACTATGCATCAAGCGCTTGTCCAATGGAATGGAGAAGAGGTTGAAATAATCACGGCTGACACATCGGCTCACATTGCCATGGCCAATTCTGATGCGAATTGGCAACATGAAGAAGCAGAGTGTATATCGGGAAAAACATTAGAAGATTGTGATTTCATCTGCGTGAGCAAGACAGGACTTATGCTGATCAGCGTCAAGCCAGGCACATTTGATCGAGCAAACGAAGTGCTACGCCGATGGGGACAAGAAAAATAGTAAAGGTATTACAAGACAAAATGCAAAGCTATCGGTAAACAACGGATAGCTATGAAGCTATAGAAGACTTTCAAGAAATTGAAAAGTTGGGTCAAGGCTTTACGTCCATCGATCTGCTTGAAGAAGTTGATATAGGTAGTGGTGATAGAAAAAGACCAACTTTTGTGAGCGCAAATTTAGATATAAAATATAAAGAGAAATTAATCGAAATTCTTAGAAAATATAAAGATTGCTTTGCTTGGAAATATTACGAGATGCCTGGTCTAAGCCGACAATTGGTAGAACATCGGCTACCCATTAAACAAGGTTATAGGCCGTTTAAACAGTACACTAGGCGTTTTAATCCGGCTCTGTATAAAATTATAAAAGAAGAGATAGAGCGATTGTTGGAGGCTAAATTTATAAGACCTTGTCGATATGCGGAGTGGGTTTCCAACATTGTTCCAGCTTATGAAGAAAACGGAAAATGCATGAGTATGTGTCGACTTTAGAGATTTGAACAAAGCGACACCAAAAGATAAATATCCGATACCTATAGCCGATATGCTTATCGATGCTGCGTCGGGGAATAAGATCATAAGTTTTCTGGACGGGAATGCCGGATACAATCAGATATTCATGGCCGAAGCCGATATACCAAAAACAGCTTTCAGATGTCCTGGTGCAATAGGTTTATTCGAGTGGACGGTTATGACCTTCGGATTAAAGAACGCTGGAGCAACATATCAGCGAGCCGTGAATCTAATTTTTCACGATTTAATCGGCCACATCGTTGAAATATACATTGATGATGTCGTGGTAAAATCTGCAGAGGAATTGCAGCATTTGGCCGATCTAGAAAGAGTTTTCTAGAACATAAGATCGCATGGCTTGAAGATGAATCCTTTCAAATGTGCGTCTCGCGTGTTTACCGATGCTTTTAGGTTTTATGGTGCATGAGAGGGGGATTGAAGTCAATCAAACAAGGGTCAAAGCCATAGTCGATACAATGCCCCCGACGTGCAAAAATGAGTTACAGAAGTTGATCGGCAAAATTAATTATCTCCGAAGGTTCATCTCGAATCTCTCCGGACGGATCCGCGCATTTACCCCACTGTTGAAATTAAAGGATAATCAAGAGTTTGTATGGGGAGCCGATCAGCAAAAGGCTTTCGACGACGTGAAGAAATATTTAGCTAATCCTCCGGTTTTGGCCGCGCCACAAAAGGGGATTCCATTCAAGTTATATATATCGGCTGAAAAGGAGACTATTGGGTCTATTTTAGCACAAGAAGTTGATGGAAAGGAAAGGGTTATCTTTTATTTAAGCCGACGCCTTCTTGATGTCAAGTCGTACCCTTCGTTGAAAAATTATGCTTGTCTTTATACTTCTCATGTACAAAGCTAAGACATTACATTTTAGCATCGGCTTGTAAAGTAATATGTAAAGCCGATGTTATAAAATATATGTAGTCAGCCCCAATCCTGCGAGGTCGACTTGGCAAATGGGCTTATGCCTTGGTTGAGTTCGACTGTCTTATGAATCGCCAAAGCAACAAAGGGCGGTATTAGCCGATTTTATAACAGACATGATAATACTCATCGATTTGGTATCGGAGCCCTTGGCAATTGTTTTTGATGGGTCTGTGCGAGAGAAGGCGATGGAATCAGATAGTGCTCATATAGCCTAAAGGGCACAATTTCGAGTTCAGTATTTTGTTAAATAGACGATGCTCAAATAATCAGGCAGAGTATGAAGCGTTGCTCAAAGGTTTGCAGTTATTGGAAAATATTGGAGCAAGTACGGTTGAGGCATACGGAGATTCTATGCTAATTATACAGCAAATCAAAGGAGAATACCAATGTCGAGATGAGATACTGTTAAAATACTTGGAGCAATGCCTAGAGATCATCGGCTCGTTTACGTCATTTTCTATCGGTCACGTCCCTAGAGAGTTGAACGATAGAGCTAATGCCTTGGCTCAACAGGCATCAGGGTACAAAGACCTCAACCGATATCAAGTGACTGAGCTAATAGATAAAGCCGTCATGTGTGTGGATGTCGCAGATTGGAGGACGCAGATAAAGAAATACCGATCGATCCATCCGAGCCGATTTTAACGCAAAATTAAGCAACAAGCTTATGGACGATACGTTGTATTATCGGACGATGGAAGGATTGCTATTAAGATGTCTTGGGGCCGAAGAAGCGCGAGTGGCAATGGGTGAAGTACATGAAGGCATTTGCGGTTCTCATCAATCGGCCTATAAGATGAAATGGATGCTTAGACAGACAGGTTACTTTTAGCCGACAATGCTAGAAGATTGTTTTAAATACTACAAAGGTTGTCAAACTTGCCAGAAATTTGGCAATGTACAATTAGCACCAGCATCGGCTTTGCACCCAATTATCAAGCCATGGCCATTTAGAGGTTGGGGAATAGATATAATCGGCCAAATATTTCCTGCATCGAGTAAAGGCCACAAGTTTATTTTGGCTGTAACTGATTATTTCTCAAAGTGGGTTGAAGCTATACCACTTAAGAAAGTAACCAACATTGAAGTCATCGGTTTTGTTAATGAACATATTGTTCATCGGTTTGGAATACGCAAACAATTACAACCGATCAAGGCACGATTTTCATGTTAAATGAGTTTCGACTTACGCAACAAGTCCGGGATTAAACTATTGAATCCATCTCCATACTACGCCAGCTAACGGACAAGCCTTAGTCGTCCAATAAAACGATTAAACCGATCAAAAGAAAGATCGATGAAAAGCCGAGGAATTGGCACTCAACTCTATCGAATCACTTTGGGCATATCGGCTAGCTTATCACGGAGCGACGAAACTTTCGCCTTATCAACCGTGTATGGTCAAGAAGTCGATACCCGCTGAAATCAATATTGAATCTATACGAGTGGCCGGACAAAACGGTTTGTCGGCCAGATTATGACAATTTGATGATTGACAATTTGGATGAGTTGGCGTATAACGATTGTCACGCTTGATCGGCTTAAGAAGAATAAAATCAGGGTGGCGAAAGCGTACAATAAAAAGGTCGCGCCTAAATCTTTCGATCAAGCCGATCTAGTATGGAAAACGATATTACCTGTTGGTTCGAAAGATAACCGATTCGGAAAATGGTCACCTAAGTGGGAAGGACCATACAAAGTTAATCGGCTAGTCCATGGAAATTGCACGCATTTAGAAACGTTGGAAGGATATGTATTGCCTAAAGCTATTAACGGAAGTATTTGAAGAAGTACTATCCTAGCGCTTGGATTGGAGCCTAGCCGACTAAAGATTTCGTTCAAAAGCCAAGTTAACACGATGCTGTTATTCGGCTAAAAGAGATTGCAAACAAATTACAGGAAAGTAAAATTAAATCGGTTAAACAGCCGATTATAAGCGTAGCAAGAGTTACAAAATATTCTGGGTATTCCAAAAGCCTATCACCAAGCAATGTTTCATCATTGGAAAAAGATTGAAATTTAGAGCCCTGAACCAAGAAGCTCGCCCCTAAAGTCGACATCGCCTCTACCGCCTTGGCAATGGTTTGTTGAATCTCATCCAGGAACTTTTCATCTTCTTTGTCGCTGCCTGGGACAGGAGTGATCTTGGCCATTTGCGCCGAGATTTGAGATACAGCTTGGCCGATTTCGTGCTTTTGGTTTTTGAGGGAGGCTGCAGTTGTAGCAAGTGAAGATTGCTTATCGACTAAATTCTTGTTTACCTCAGCTAACTCCTCCTCGAGGCGTTTCTTGGCCGATTCCAAGTGAAGAATGCTGGCCTTGTCCAATTTAAGGGCTTGATTGTCTTCATCAAAATTTTCTTTTGTGCCTTTGTGTTAGCCACTAGCTTGTCCAGGATGATTTTATCAGCTTTTTGGGCTTCCCTTTTTGCAATTCTGGCCCTTGCCTCTTGCACTTCGGCCCTTTTGCTATCCAAATGGCATACTTCAAGAAGGGCAGCCATGGCTTCTGGGGGGAGGTCGGATTCGAGAGTTGCCATAGCATCGCGCAGAGGTTGTGTATTGGCTAGAAGGTTGGCTTCAGGCTGCATTATTTCTTCAAAAAGTTTATTCAGTCTAGCTTGCATCCCAGATAGTGAAGTTACTGCAGCCGACGCTTCCTCTACGACTTCAAGGATTCTTCTAATATCCGCAGGAAAATCGTCCGTAGCCATTACCTCTGGATCTTCCAATTCATCAAGAGTAAATCCTAGTAAATCCATTGGATCGGAAGATATGGAAGGATTGGAGGCTAGAACCGATGGTATTGGATCAAAGGCCTTCGAGCCTGGCAAGTCGACAGTAGGGGTGGTTCGAGGTTGCAATGGCAGTTGAACTTTGGGAGAGATAGCAGGGAGATCGGCTAGGATGGCGACTGCCTGCGCAGATGATGTCGGTTGGAAAAAGGAATAAAATCAAAATGAGAACAACGAGCAAAAAAGTTATGCAAGCTCGAAAATATTAAAAACTCACCTCTCCAGAGAGTCGACATTGCTGACAAGCCGCCACTCGCTCATTGGGTTTAGGGACCTTCTTGGCAAGATCCTTGTGTACTTTCGCTTCTTTTCTGAGAGTTTGTAGGATAAATAAATTTTGTTAGACGGAAATTGATTGGAGAATAAAAGAGAACCGATACAAATACTTACTAGGTTGTTTATGCTTTTCCAAATCTGACAGAGATGGGCTCTGAATGCCCAAGGATCCAGAAGCATAACCGGTGATGGCAGCCGATTGTTGTTTCTTGGGCTGATTGTCACCCGATAGGCCCGAAGCCGTCCTCTTTCCAATAGCCTTGTTCTACGAAAAAAGAGCAAATTTAGATTCAAGGTAAAAAATTCATGCAAGATAGCGGAGATTCGTGCTCTAGCCGATACCTCGCCGAAACATCTACGCGCTGTTAGTATATCCGACGAAGTGGCCTCACCGCTAGAATCAACGCGAGATATTAACGTTGGCTCCGGAAGATTCGGAAAGAATTCGTTGATGATGTTCGACGGAGACTTTGACCGATAAAGAGCTTCTGCAATAACTGACCACCATGAAGTATAGTCGCCTGCTCGTCTGGTGTTCAAGAAGAAATGTGGTAAAGATTGGACTTGCAGGTCATTGGCTACTTTAAGAACAATCTCGGTCGATACAACATTACGGACTCTGGCTCTTGGCTCAAGCCGATGAAGAAGCCAAAAACTTGGGATCACTTGACCAAATCCCAGTTGTCTTGCATAAACGGACGGGTGGTAGAATTCATATGACGGCTGATACGTCCGATTCCTTGTATGGAGACCAACATGAAGAATACAAGGGGAAATAAAAATTCTATACAAGTCTAGGGTTTTCTGAGGCATCGCAGAGCTGTCGGCTTCAAGATTAAGGAACGAAGGCCATGGAAAATCGGTCACTTGACTATAGCTGAAGAAGTTTCGCTGTCTCAGATCCTCATCGCTCAAATGAAGGAAGAAGGACATATACTTCCTTGAATCGGCTGCTGTGATTTTTGTCTCACTGCTAGAACACATAATGAACCATTCGCCAAACGATCGGCTTGCTTGGTACTGAGGAATAGTGTTCTCTGGGTTGTCTTCTCTTGGAAAGGCTGTGTCATCGTTGGGCTCTTGATCAAAAGGTAGGCTAAAGAAGCAATACAGTCAAACTTGAATAAACCATAAAGGGCCACCCACGTTACCCACGGTAAAATCGGCAAAACCCGTGTAAAGTCGACTTCTGATAATATGCATCATTTGGTACACTGCTCAGAGAAACGTTTTTCCTAGTGCCAGCCGACGGCCTTCTACCAATCCTTCTGCAATGGTCTGATACACTTGGGTTGATCCTAATAAATCTCTGCAGAACAAAAATCGGTCAAGCCACAGGTTAAGGAAAGCAACGTGCTTTTCATCCGATACCAATCCATTTACTTTATTATTATTTGCAATGTACTTGGACCAGCCTTCGCCTTTGGACCGAATAAGTTTATATTTGGGTTTGGCGCTAAAAGCCGATATTTGTTCTCCATCTGGTCTTAAGCAGCAAAGTTGAGCAACGTCCAATAAAGTTGGGCCGACTAGACCGGTGCGAAACATGAAGGCGTTAAAAGTGTCCGACCAGAAATAACAGGCCGTGGCCACCAAGGGCTCATTGGCTTCTGGATCGGCTAGACTCAAAGGGATGCACTCGCTATACCCATTCTCGTCCCTGTGATTCTCTTTTTGAGCTGCTACTTGGTTATACCGCTTTTCCACCCTTTAAGTGCAGTCGGCCAAGCCCGAAAACTCTTACTCCAACCCTCAATGTTATATCCTCTAGCTGACAAGGGGAGGCGAGTTATTTCTTGATCAATAACCGTAGCTGCATCTAGGTTTCCTAATGGGCCAAGAAAAAACTGATCAAAACTGTTGGGGATTGGGATGAGTACCTGGGAAGGATCCATTCAGCCGATCTTGATGTAAAAGCCGACTGAAGTCAAAAGGGTTGGCGTGCCAGAACAAGATGCAGAAGAAAGAAGCCGATTATGAGTGACGTGAGAGCTCGAGCGCGTGAGGAATGACCGAGTGGGGGCCGCATTTTATAGCAAGGTAAAAATTTGAAGCGGCGGGAAGTGAATCTCAACAGGCGCGAGTAATTAAAACGCACTACCCGCATGTCAGAGAATTACGGCACGAATAAAGTAGCAGTTATTGAGCGAAGTTCAACAGTTAGCCGATTGGAAAAGCTGATAAATTACGATTTTTGACAGATGACAAGTCATCTCTCAAAAATGGGGGGCATATGTTTGCACCAAAATTTGGCAAATCTAATCAAAATTGGCAATAAAGTCAAAGATACGGAATTAACGGATAGGATGGAAAGGTTTGGAGATATTTTGGTAACGGCAAAATCTTTAAGGAAATAACTGTCCGAGATAAGGCCGATATGGATCAAAACTTGAAACGTGTTGTAGTCGGACACGATCGGCCGAAGGGTATAGAAGAAGGACGAGCAAGTCGCGATAACAACACAATACAATCAACCACTTTTACTTTTTCTACTTTTTCCGTCGACTAGGAGTAGCCTCGTAATTTAGATCTTTCTTTGTAATCGATTTTGATCAATAAAGTTGCGATCGCCGATTGTTGATCTTCGCCAATTACACCCCTGTGTTTGATTTGTTCGATTTTGTTGCGCATCGCCTTCTTCGTAATCGATCTACTTTTATCCTCCGATTAGCCTTAATCGGCTAGTTAGACTTACCTCGTTACTTTGATCTTAATCGGCATCAAGTCGATTGAGTCTAAGCCGATTGATCGTTACGATCGGCTTTTGAGTAAACTTTATATTTTACCTTGTTTGTTATAAGTCAAATCGACCGCACGCTCCAACCGGTGTTCGCTTGGTGTGTCATTGTAAACCCTACATCAAGTTTTTGACGCCAACACCAACATTTTGGCGAGCGGTGCTTTAATGCTTTTCCTCCCGATACAAGTTGCAAAAATCTATGGGCAAATAAATAGGTAAGTAATTATCATCTACCTTTCATTCATACTTTAATATTTATACAATCACAATAAAAAAAGTATGGAAGCACCTCTCAATTTTGGTAAACCTATGACTCATGACATGTATTTGTCTTGCCAATCTTTGATCAAATTATAAACAGTCAAAACATTGGCCACATTTGGGCATAATAAAGCCCCAGTTTTTCATGTCCAACTGGGATTCGGTTCACAAATCACAGTTTGCAAAGAATTCCTCCTTGGCGTGGCGCAGGCGCTACGAAGCAGGGATTAAAATGTTGCTGAAATTGTTATTGGAGGATGAGTTTTGAAATACTCGCAAAAGTAAAAAAATTTAAATTGCAATAGCAATCTCAGAAATCTCGGCGAGATCTTGCCATATCTCATCGAGATCTTAGGGTTTTGACCAGTTTTGATGTTTTGACCGAAATTGATCAATAACCCTTAAGAAAGTCATCTCCTATGAGAATTTGTTGAAAAACAAATTTTGAGATATTTTTAAAAATCGCAGAATATCACTTCGCTTTTTATAAAATGCTACATGCTTATGTGAAAAATTTATGGTACCATACTAAGAAGTGTAGGATCATACATAAAATTTTTCAAAATAATTTATATTAATTTGTTATCTTTAAAAAATAAAAAACCGAATGAACATAATTGGGACAATTACCTTGTCAGAATTGTATAAATTTTCTCGAGTGTGATCATCGAAATTTTTTATGAGAGCTTAATAATTGACTCAATACCATTATATAAAATTTTAAAATTTAAATTTTTTTTAGTTGCTCAATCAAATCTATGTATGCATTGAACTTCATTTGTTATATTTCAAAAATCAAAAACAAAAAGAACATAAATGGTACAATGCATTTGTAAGAATTTTATAAATTCACTGGAGTGTGATCATGATTTATAATTTTATGAGATCTTAAGCATTTCCTTATAAAAGTTCTGCAAAATTTTCAAAAATTTTAAACCATTTTTTTATTATTAAAGCAAATATATGTATTGTTCATTAGGCTTTTATCAGGATGTAGCACTCTCGTAAAATTTGGAACTTCTTGAAGCTTTATAATTATATAAAAATTTTACATAAACATTAATGATACATCAGAACATCCAAAAAAATTTCAAAATTTTCTAACGTGGTTTGTACTATTTTTCATTTGGTTGAAGCTTTTTAAGATGGTTTTTATCAGACAAGAGTACTGCATTTAATTGTTAAAAATTCATGAAGTTTGATCATCATCTAAACATTTTATGGGAACATTAGTGATACATCATAACCATGCATAAAAATTTCAAAATTTTCTAACATGGTTTATTTCATTTTTCATTCGGTTTAAACTTGTCTGGCCGTTTTATCAGATGTTGTAATGTTTGAATTTTTAAAAATTCTCATATTTGATAATCATCTGAAATTTTTATGGGAACATCACTGATGTGTCAGGAACCTTAAAAAAACAATTTAAAATTTTTTGACATCGTTTGAACTATTTTTCGCTCTTTGCATTCTTGCCGAGATCTTGGCAAAATCAGCCGAAATTTCGGTTTTCTCGGTAGAAAAAAACCGGATTTGAAAATCCGTTTTTACGGTTCGTCTAAAATTTATCCAAAATTTCTAAACCTTGCCGAAATTTTGTTCTCTGGCCACCACGGATGAAATTTAGAGCGACAAGATTTCAATTGTTGCTAAGGAGCACGACACCAACTCCCGGACACGGCAATCCCACAGATCCAATCCGAAGCGTCCATCGGCTCCAACCCTAAATCCGACGGCCCAAACTCCTCCTCCCTTCTCCTTATCGCCCTCGAAGCCTTCCCCGCTATAAACTCCCAGCCGCGGCGGCCCAGCCAAAGCCCAAGAAACTGCAAAACAGCAGAACCACCGCTCCCCATCTAGATCTAGAACCGAGGGTTTCGCAGCTTTCGTCGAGAGAGAAGGAGGTAGCAGGCTAGCAGCCATGCCGAAGAACAAGGGGAAGGGAGGCAAGAACCGGAAGCGGGGCAAGAACGAGGCGGACGACGACAAGCGCGAGCTGGTGTTCAAGGAGGACGGGCAGGAATACGCGCAGGTGACGCGGATGCTCGGCAACGGCCGCTGCGAGGCCATCTGCGTTGACGGCACCAAGCGCCTCTGCCACATCCGCGGCAAGATGCACAAGAAGGTCTGGATCGCCGCCGGGGACATCATCCTCGTCGGCCTCCGTGACTATCAGGATGACAAGGCCGACGTCATCCTCAAATACATGAACGACGAGGCGCGCCTGCTCAAGGCCTACGGCGAGCTCCCCGACACGCTCAGGCTCAACGAGGGCGTCGACGTCGACGGGCCCGAGGACGGCGAGGGCGACAATGACTACATCCAGTTCGAGGACGAGGACATCGACAAGATCTAAGCAGCTTTCTATATTCTGGTTATAATTCCTGTTCTAATAGTTTGGCGCTATCTGTGGTATACTGTTGTGGATTGATGGTATCGGTGGTTTGTGATTTGATGAGATATCTTTGTGACTAGGCGGTACCAATAATTCTCGGATTATCCTTGTTTTAATCTAGTACATGACTGCTGATGCCATTGTATGATGATGATTATAGCGTTATTGTTGTTGCTTGTGTTGTTCTGATGTTCTCTGCTTGGTTTATTTGCTGACTAGGATTTTCTGGGTTTTTGGGATGTGGGGGCTTTCTGGGATCTTGAGAATTTGAGTCCCATAATTTCGATAGGCATTTGTTGGTTTAGACTGGTGAGAAGGAAACAGCTCTTGCCCTGGTTAAAACAACAATTGTTGGTCCGGTTAGAAATCGAGTTCAGGGGACACAAGATGTCCTACATGCTGTTGTTGTTTTTTGTTCCTTATGATGCATGCTTTGCCCTTACTATTTGTATGATACTACCATGTTGCTTATGTTATTTATTATGTGATGTTAATCGTGTTGTTCTGGCTTATTTTATTCTTTGCTTGGTTGATTTGCCAACTAGGATTGGGTCTATATGTGGAGGCTTTTACTGATCTTGAATACTTGTGTCCAATAATTTTGTTAGGGATTTGTTGGTCTGCTAAACTGATTACATATGTTTTATTTCCATTAATAACGGCATCAGGAGCAAAAATGTTGGTCCATTCAGAAACAAGCTTAAGGAGCACACGATGCCATACATTGATACATCCTTGTGCTTTACCTCTGTGTATATATGACACTACCATATTTGGATTTGGTAGCTGTTGATCGTAAACATCTATCTTCTAGCATTAACTAGATTGCAATATGAAAATGTTGGTTGTCACTTGTCAGTTAGCATTGACCTGATATAGAGACTGAGGGTTTACCTTTACTTAGTTGAAACAACCTTTTTTTTTAGATTGCGAGTGGCTGGGTTGGGTGGATCCAATTGCTCAAGTTTGAGAAGTGTAGAATTGTGATTGTGCAGTGTTTACTTGAGAAGGGATTGATGATTTGTGGTGTGATGCCTATCTGTGTCACTTTGTTGATAATGATATGCTTTATAGCATTCTAACTTTGTAAAGGTTTGGCATTTTCCAGGTTATGAGTATTGAGAATAGTTGAAGTGTTACTTATGCTTCAGATGTCTGTAAAGATTTCTGTTTTGTGGCTGAAGATGGTACCATTGCTTTGTTTTTGGCACTAATTTCAACAATTTGCTGTTATGAGTTTTACTTCATGTGATGTTCACTCTTTATCTCTTGCCCCATATGTTGGTTTTTATTGGTTTTGAGTTGATTATTGTAAACAGGTAGCCATCACCTTTCTTTTAAGGTTTATGTTGTTTTCTGCTTGGTGAAATTGTTAAGTAAGATCTGTTAGATTGTTGTGGTTTGGGCTGTGAGTAATTCTGAATTGTATTATGCATACGCAGTATTTATAGGTTCAGATAGTGACAATTTAGTGACAATTTTAAATGACTTTTCTTTACAAAACCATACTGCACTCTTGGTTTTGTAGCTGGTAAAGATTTATGGCTTAGCTATAGAAGTGTGTTGTTTGTAACTTTGTATGCATTGCACCTCTGATCAATAATCATAGAGTGGGCTTGGGGGTATTAGTGTTAAGTCCGTTATCATTTGAGAATTGTTGAAGTGTTACTTGTGTTTCAGATGTTCGTAAAAGATTTCTGTTTTGTGGCTGGTGATGGTCTTAATGCTTTATTTTTCACGCCAAATTAGACAATTCGCTGTTCAAGTTTTACTTCCTGTTATGCTCCCACTTATCCTTTGCCCCATATGTTTTTTTTTGAATTGATTATGGTAAACAGGTGGTCATCATCTGTTTTAAATAAAGGTTTGTGATGTTCCCCGGTTAATGTAATTATCAAGTAAGATCCCTTTGATGGTTTTAGTTTGGGATGTGAATACTTCGCAAGAATTCTGCAATTGAATAATTTGTATGCTGTCCTTATATGATGAGGCACAAATCAGTGCATCCTATTTTATACGGCGTTTGGCCCGGTACCAGCCCTCATCGACACCAGCCCTTCTCCCTTGTTCTTGCACAGCGCTAGACGTGTGCATCGGGCTGGGTTTTTTAGGGCCGACTCGAAGCATCAGGCTGGGCTCTTTAGGGCTGGCCCGAAGCATGGTACATTACGCATGCACATAGACTAGGCTTACTACTGAAAATAAATCAAAGACGGACACTTATATGGAGACCAATCCGATTCACAAGGAAATCAGGATCGGTAATGATCCAATCCGGATTGATTTTGATGTTGTAGTCGCGCTTGCTACTACTTCATTTTTCTGGCTGTTTCTCCGACACGACGTCCTCCTTCCTGCCTCGTACTTCTTTCTGGCTCACCTTTCCTGGCCTGTGGCAGGGTTCCGGTAATCCCATCTGGCGCAGTGGCGCACCCTTGTGCCGTTCGCCCTATTCCAACGTACTCATGGAGGAGGAAGGTTCCGGCAAGACTTGGCTTTTCTGCTGTCGCTGCGAAGCGGGGGAGAAAGTCGTTGGCTTTTCTATCGACGACGACGCCTTGATCAACGCTGCTAGCGTCCAGCTCGTTGGGAAGATGAAGCTAGAGACGACGCCAGTTCCCCGACACTGCCGGTTGCGATGGTACGATCGTGTCGTCAAGATCAAGGCCCAGGCGAAAGTGCTCTTTTCGTCGGGCGCCTACTCTTGTGAGGTCAAAGACCGGTTGCGGTATGTGCCAGCCATGGACGTGCAAACTTTCGTGGAAGGATGGAAGAGGCCGCCGCTGTCACAGAGGATGGAAGTGGAACGGGAAGAAGCCGCACGCCAAGAGAAGGCCACGAAAGAAGAAATTTCTTGGCCCCAAGTTTCGAAGGACAACTCGAAACCGACAACGGTTTCGGGGCTACAGGACGATACAGCTCAGATGAGCACTACATAGTCTACTTGGATTAATTTATCTGAGACCTTAGTAAATCGAAGCGGAGGAGGTGAACAAATCCTTCGCCTAGTTGTGTTGGTCACCAAATTGATAGCCATGGTGCCGATATTCTTCGTGAGTGCTTGAGTTTAATTTATTGAGTTACATCTACCAGCTAATTCACCCAAAAACTTAAGCTAAAAGACGAGCAATTCACTTATACTTTAACACTCCTCCCATGTATAGGCTCCTTGTGTGCCAACTAGGTATTAAAATCAAGACCTCTTAGCTTTGATACAGATTAAGTTGTCAGATGATCACCGTTCATCTAAAAAGTTAACTTGATGATACGAACAACTCACCTATACTTCAACGGATTTGATTGAATTTTGGTGCTGCACGTGAGTTAATTGGTTCGAAGCATGCTGCTTCTCGCGCTTGAATTTGGTCGCAGTGGTAGGCCTCGTGAGCCATAGCGGTTATAGTAAGGCAGAATAGCGGCGTGCGGTGCCCGGTGAGCCGAGCCTGGCTAACTCGGACGTGAGCAAAGAAACGGATGGGGGAGAGAGAGTGTGAGAGGAAGAACAAGGGTGTATTGTTTCGAAGTGATGATTTTTCAGTTCTCTTATTTTTTTTTAATCTAACCTCTTTTCGAGCAAAAATGCAAATCTAACCCTTTGACTGTGCTCCCGCACTCTTCTACCTTAGGAGCCGGCCTGCCGCATCCAGAGAGCATGGGAGCAAGCAATGGCGGTGAGGGCAGTGGCCGACCGTTGAGTGCAGGAGAGCACGCGCCACCGTGATAAGGAGAGTAGGAGCATGTTAGAGGGGACTGATTTGAAAAACATAAACGAGCTAAGAGTTGTTAGAAAACTCATCACTTCTATTGACTCTGCTTACATGTCCAGCTTGCTATCGTGGACTACAAAATCGCTGCCATGATGGTTCAAGACCAGTTCAAGAGGGTGATGTGGTCTGGTATTGATAGTTGAGGGCTGTGTTTTATACGGTTTTACAGTTGATGGTTAAAAATAAGATCTAGGCTATAGTTGAGGATTGTAAAGTGGATCTTTTATATACTCCATGTTGTAATTGCATATTATCTTCATTCTGAAATATCGCAGAGATAAAATAGAGGGTTTGATTTAAAAGCTAGTAATTCTAAATGAATTAACAGCTGATTACAACGAGTGAGGTTTTCTAAGAAATAATGTACCTACACCCATAAGCGCTTTGGATATTTTTGTTGAACCAAAAATCTGAAAAAATCCTACATATGGTACTACTTAAGATTCGGGTATCTTCAAATTTTCATGTTCATATGTGGCACCGTTCGAAGAAACAGAATAGAGAAGGTAGCACTTCTTTTTATGTACCACGTACTACCGAACTCGTACCAAGGATTCAAATTTCGCTTTCGATAAAATACCGCTCGACCGGATTCAAATTTCGCGAATTGGTATTTCGAACAAATCTCGTCCAAATTCAAAACAAAAATTCAAATCCAGTTTGTTTTGTACCGAGAAAAACGAATTACCGAAAAATACCAAATTTGGGGTGAAACACCCAAAATTTTGATCTTTTGCAATGTAAAAATGGTTCAAACAATGTCGAAAAATTTTGAATTTTTTTTTAGAGTTCTGACACATTGATTATATTGTCATAAACATTTCAGATTATTCTGAGGTTTGTGAAATTTTTAAAAATTCAAACATTGCTACTGTCCTGATAAAACACTGACTGGCAATTTTGAACCGAATGCAAAATGGTTCAAATCACGTTATAAAACATTTGATTTTTTTTTTGCATGGTTATCATGTATCTCTAATGCTCTCATAAAATTTTCAGATGATGATCAAACTGTATGAAGTTTTAAAATTCAACAAGATTAACGCCTATTAAAAGTCTTACCTAAGAAACTTGAACAAAATGAAAAATTATCTAAACAACGTTAAAACTTTTGAAATTTTTTTGGATGGTCATGATGTAACATTAATGTTTATTTAAAATTTTTAGATGATGATCATTCTCAGATAATGTTAAAAATTCGCATTACTACGCCTTGATAAAAGCCTAATGGTTAATACATAGATTTGCTTTAGCAATATTTTTTTAAATTTTTGAAAATTTTAAAGAATGGTGATAAGGGATTTATTAATATCTCATAAAAGTTTGAATCATGATGACACTCCAGTGAATTTATAAAATTCTTACAAGGCATAGTACCATTTATGTTCTTTTCTTTTTTATTTTTGAAATATAATATAACAAACGAAGTTCAATGCTTACATAGATTTGATTGACCAAAAAAATAAAGTTGAAATTTTTTGAAAAATTTATATAATGGTACTAAGTCAATTATTAATCTCTGGAAAAAATTTAGATCATAATCACACTCAAGAAAATTTATAAAATTCTAACAATGTAATCTGTCCCAATTATGTTCATTCTGCTTTTGATTTTTAAAAGATAAAAAATAAAGTTAAATTATTTTTAAATTTTTTATGTATGATCCTAAACTACTAAGTATAGTACCATAAATTTTTTAGCTTATTATCAAGCTTGTAAAATTTTATAAAAATCTGACAGTGTTTTTGCCAAAATTTTAAAATGTCTAAAAAATTCGGTTTTTCAACAAATTTTCATGGAGATGACTTTACTAAGAGTTATTGGACCAAATCCGGTCAAATCCGGCCCTAAAAGTTTCAAAACTGGCCAATATGAAATTTCTGCGAATTTCACGAGAAAACCAAAATTTCGTAATGTAGTAATTCCAAATTTTTTAAATTTTTTTCCCCGGCCAGTACTTTAGATTTCGGGGTGGTCCGAAATCCGAAATTTTGCCGAAATTCGACGAGATTTGGAAACCTGCTCGGTACCAAAAGTTCGTGTGTACCATTGTACCATGATGTACCACTTCTATGAATTTTTAGAGATATTTTGGTACATTTTTAACACTACAAAATCATGGTTAGGCCAAAGGCCCTGCCTTAATTGAAGTCAAACGAGTGCTTGAAGGCTTGGGTGACCAGTTCCAACAAGAGTTCAAAATCTAGCATTCATTTCATGACTGGTGGAGTGGATGATACTACTTGGCTAGCTGCTCACTCAGGGATATGAAGAAACTATTACAATACTTCTTTATTGAATTAGTTGTACACTAGTTTGGACTGTGCATACTGCATATTGATTTTAGGGTTTATTTCAAAAAGCTTTCTAGAATTTTCATTTGCTAGTTTCATCACCAATATTTAGTGTAGGTGGGCTCTGAGAGGAGATGTTTAGGATGCAGTGGACTTGATGAAGCAAATGAAAGAAGATGGAGTGCCCCATAGGATCCATACATATACCTCCTACATAAATGCATGCTGCAAAGCAGGAGACATACATGCATGAGAATTTTGCATTGAAATAATTAATTTCTAGCTTAGTATTTTGCATTAAAATAGATAGAAAATGTAGATAAATGTTTGCATATTTCTTCCCAGTCTTTTCTAGCCTTGAGAGACCATTTCATAGGAGTTTGAAAATGACCAAAATTTTGGTCAATTTTGCCAAAATTTCAGTGAAATCAGCTAAAATTTCACTTTTTCCAGCCATGAAATTACTGGATTTGAAATTTGGTTTTTGAATTTTAGCCACCCTCGAGATGTGATCTAATAACAAAATTTGAAACCTTTTTCCAACAGGTCACACAAGCATCTTTTCCTGTTTTAGGGCCTCCACTTTGCCCTGAACCTCCACCATCATCATCATATTGCCTACCCCAAACTACATGTTGCTCAGCGTCTTCTACATCTTCACAGATTCGATCGCTCCATCCTCCGGTGATGGATGGAGATATTGAAGTTAGCAACCAAGCCACCACCACAGAGTTGGTGGTGTTCTACATTCTCCAATCTATGCCTGTCTTGTCTACAGGCTCAACACAAGTCTCCTGCGGGTAGTGTTCCACCCTCTTTGTATTCATAATTAATTGAGCCCTTCGAGACCAACTCAAGTAATTCTTGCTCTCTTCTAACTTCACATCATTCGGCATTATCTCTAGCTTCAGTTTGACGATCTGTATCGCCTTCGGACCAATCATACTTGTCACCAACAGGCCCAGAATATGCTTCCCATGTCACTTTGTGTGACTAGTGAGGAAGTTGACTCACAATCGCCTCCTCTTCTCTTCGTCCTCCTTCATTGTGGCATCCTTCTCTTCTTCTCTACATCCTCAATTTCCTCTAGAGCCATATCGTTCGATCAACTAGAGCAATGCTGATCACATAACTACGCCGCACATATCTCCACGATACGGCAACCTTCAAGCATCAATGCCAACACAAGACTTAGACTTGGCATCTCTGATACATATAAAAAAACCAGCAAAAAAACTTTTCTTTTTTTCCTTCTTTTTCTTTAGCTAATTGATTCCTTTTTTCCTCCTTCACCCGGCAGGCTCCTTTCTTCACCTAGCCAGACCGGCATCATTTTCCTCAGGGAGATCTAACCCGAGCGGCAGCGACATGAGCTCCCCCTGAGCGAGCTGTGGTAGAACCCGAGTGGCAGTGGTGGAGCGGTGGACCATAGTAGATCGATGGGGGCACGGTGGATCAGAACGGATCGGGGACGGTGATGGTAGATCAGATCGATAGTATGGCTCTGATGCCATGTAGATCAAGAATTTGTGTGTCGTTCACACACACTTTATTTATAGCAAGAATTACAATCGTAATGCAATTAAACTCTATCTCTAACTTCCTATTTTACCTCTAATTTAACCAGACTCTATCTCGGATTCTATTCCAATCAAACTCTATCCCAGATTCTATCCCAACACCTTTCTTTATCCCTTTCTTTTGATGAGCTGTGTCCTGTCGATAACTCTACATGGGATGACAACAACTCTGAATCATCAACCATGTGAGCCACTGTATTCATCTCACTATCAGATTGTGTAATTTGTTCCATCTCATTTTCATTTTGTACCTGTTCCATCTCATATTCTTCCTCCACAGGTTCTATTGTAACATCTTCCTTCTTACTGCTCTCGTTGTTTCTTCTAGCTTCAGCTAGTAGTGCCTGGGCTCTTTCCTTTATCACAACTTCACAAGTCTGTTTATAGCTTTTTTACATTGATCTTGATCATCTTTTAATACTATGCAACTATCTGTAGCTACTTGCATCAAAGAACTGTAATAAAGTGAACTGAAAATTGCAAAATGGTTAGAGAAGGTACCTGCAATGTTGTTTTTCTGGGATGCTCTTTGTGGCCTTCTCCTGGATGGGGACCCAATTATCTTGAATCACTGAACATTTCCTTTTGCTATTCTGGACCTTCTTCCTCTTTTTCACTTGAGTGAAATTATCTGACAACTCCTTGTCTCCTCCTATGTTTGAAGGGATACGGGTAGGCTACACTAGCGCAATTAAAGATTCTACCACATAAACCAGGATTCCAAGAGAGCAAGATATCATGGATCATTACCACTAGACTGTAAGGTGGAGGAGGTCAACTAGAGGGGGTGAATAGGCGGTTTTAAAAATCACTTTAGCCAAAATCGATTTTATATGCGTACATAAACCAAAATGGTTTTGTCCAATTAAGATCTAAATCAACTAGTCTCGCTAAGTGCACTAACAACTTAAGTCTAGATCAAAGTTTGCAATCCTAGGGTGATAAGCAAGCATGTCAATTCTAGGAATATAAATTGGAAGAATGTAAATGAGCAATAGGAAGCAAACCAAACGATGATACATGATCTTTTATCGTGGTGTTCGGAGACTTACCGGTCTCCCTAATCCATGTTGAGGTAAGCTCAAACGAATTGGACCGAGTCCACGAATTAAGCCAAACACCTCGAATCAACTAGTGGTAGCTCTTTCTCCTCCGGGTAGGCGAGCTCCAATCTTCACAACACACCGGCCTTCTCACAAGCTTCTTAAGAAGATCACCGGATCCCGACACTATCACGCCGCCTAGGTGTCGACAAACACCAAGAGTAACAAACCAAGCCTCTTGCTTGGCCCTCACCAAGTGCAATACATGCGTAAATGGATACTCACCATCACTAGATGCAACACATGCACCTATAGCTTTTCTCTCCTTGCTCACAAGGTGCAACACATGCACAATTGAGTAGAGAGGCTTGCATTAGGTCTAAAGAGTGAAAATAGGATGTCAAGAGATTTCACACAAGAAACTCTAGCTCAAATGCCTCTCAAATATCTCAAGTATAGCTCTAAACTCTCAAGGCTTTGCTCTCAAATGTATGCCTCAAATGAGGGTGGGAGTAGCAGCAAAAAATGTCCATAGTCGACTTCTTTTATAACCTCTTAAAGAAAATAGCTGTTGGAGCCAAATTCACAAGAAATACTAAAACCGTACTACCGACATGCAAAATCATGTAGTACCATTTCACCAGTAATGGATAGTTCGTTGCATTAAATGCACCGGGACTAGTTTTTACCATAGACCCTAGTACTATCGGTGTACAAAACACGTGAGTTTTGATAATTTTATCCCTAGATTTAAATCCAAAACACTTGCTCTAGAAAAAAAATCTACCGGCCATATGTATCGGTACAACCGACTGGAACACATGCTCTAGAAAAAATATACTTGCCATATGTAGCGGTACTACTGATATGCGGTAGTACTATAATTTCAACATGATAGTGCTGGTATTTTCAATCTCATGGAAAATTTAAAAAAACATGCTTTGGAAAAAATCTAACGCACCCAAAGGGGTAGTACTACCAACCTACGGTAGTACCCACTTCTCCACTGCGATAGTACTGATCCCTGAGGAAAGAGTAAGTGTGTGAGCTTTGACTATTTGCAAAAATACATTAGCAAATAATAGCATCATGCAAGCAGGATTGATGTATCAACACATGATCACTCAAATTACTAGACAAGACCCCTCTTAATAGTACGGTAACCTACACTGATAATCCGGTCTCCCAACCAAACACCGAGACCGGTAAAAGACTAGGAACACATCGTTAGCCTATACTAGTAATACCGCTATGCTATGATCTACTTGAGTTTTCACTTGACGATGATCGCCTTCTCTCCAAGCCTAGGTCCTTGTCTTGTTCATCAATACATGATGAACTACCTTCACTTCGAGATCTTATTTTGATGCTCATCAACACACGATGAGATCTTTCATCCCGGACCTTGACTTAATGATCATCAACACATGATATCATCCAAAATCTTCATCATCATTGGACTTAACCTAAATCACCAACTCATGGAAAATATTAGTCCAACATATCCGGTTGTCACTAATCACCAAAGCACACCATTAACACATAACGGAGGATCTAGATCATTCAATCTCCCTCTTTGGTGATTGACAACAACCTGATTGCAAATAATTGAATTTAAATCAATATGAGTATATTACAACTACGAAAGCTTCACATACTCAAAGGATTTATTTCAAAGTAAAGATCCTCAACATATGTGGAAAGAAAAAGAGAAAGGGATTAATACTAGTGAAATCTCAAGATATAGAACGAACTCTCCCTAAATATGTGCATACATATGTATGAATTGAAAACAATATGCACATATCCAAGTTGAAGCTTTTATGGAATTCACCCTGTATTTTGTATCCAAAGAATGCAACAAGATATAATAATATAACATCGGATGCATACCTTCAATATTTCCATGTTTCCATCCAAATGAGACTAATCAATATTATACTCAGCAAAAGAGTTAGTCCCACATTTAGATTTGTCATTAATCATCAAAACCAAATGAATGGAGCTTGAACTTACAATCTCTTCGAGATTTCTATTTTTCTATCCAAATGAGACTAATAAAAATCGACTCAACAAGGGTGTTAGTCTCGCATTTAGATTTGTCATTTATTACCAAAACTAAATGAGTGGAGCTTGAACTTATAGATGCGAGTGCAGCGGAAGGAGAGTTGAAGTAGCCCGATTCAACGAGCGCATGTCCTTGAGCAAAGGATCGATCATTCTCGAGCTGTGATCGAACTTGTTTGAACAATCACCCGATTAGCACCGTAGTAGCAGCAACATCTTTCCTGAAGTCCACATGTCTAGGGAAGGAATGTCGTATGCTGGTGTGCTAGCACTAGCGCATATAGCAGGGCCCGAGCAAAGGACAATCTGGAGTTTTGGTGGCTCCAATGGTACAACAATTGCATCCCTTAGCCTTCACATACTCCTTTTATATATCCCCTCGGTGGAACCCTACGTTAGGGGACTAACTAAGGTGCAAATCCCACTTGGCCCATTAATCACGGATCCAATCCGAACCAATGTATCCCAACCCATTAAGTGTGTGACTCTGTAGGTTCATGCATATTCAGCCATGGTCCCCAAACTCCTTTTGGCCCATAAGTCAAAGTGGCCCCTCATAGGGCCTAGTGACTTCCAAATACGCACAAAGATCATATCGCACAAATCTATATAGTGCTCATGTACCGATCCCTTTGCCTAACGATACCAAATTGAACTCAAGTCAAGAAACGTATCATCCTATGATAGCTCGATCCTTCACTGCTCTATAGTAGACCACTCGGCTGCAATTGACTCCTCAATCACATTTGGCATGGATATGCACTTAATCCAACCACATCGAGGGCTAGAGATATCTCTCGTGTTATATAGGAGGGAAAATTCTATATTGATTGTTCACATTCCTTCAGATATTTCATAGTAAACTCGAAAGTTACCTTTATGACTACCCAGCCATTTGGACTAGCGCTTGGTAACTCTTAAGTATACTATTACACATGTAGGTAACCATGTCAATCTCAGTGTCTAAGGATCCTACATACACTATGTATGAGATCAACTGATGACACTTAAGAATATAACAATTTTCGCAAAGATCTCATGGTGACCATCCAACACCATATTCTCCAACATGTGTCCACATTATTGATTTGATATCCCTATATCCATGATCTGTGAAACATGATCATCAATCAATACATGTGCCGATCTCTAAATCACAGCTTGTCCCACATGATGATATGAGGTTAGGGATAGTTTAGAATAATATTGAAACATGAATAAGGAGTTTCACTAACAAGTCACATACTTGTTGATGACACTAATGATATTTATTCAAGGGACAAAATAATCATATTATTCCATAAATACGCACGTGATACAATCATCCCTATGATTGCCTCAAGGGCATATCACTAACAATATTCACATTATCCTTTACCCTAAATGTTGTTTGTCACTTTTCACAAGCCGATGTTGTTCCCCATTGAACTTTGGTCATCTTCTTTTCCTCGAGCTCTTCTTCCGTCAGATACAACTATTTCATGTACTCCAACTGTGTTGGTAATTTGTGTAGATAAAATTCCATTCGCTCATCAAGAGGCTTTGTATTTTCCTTGTTCCTTTCCTCTCATTGGGATACTAGTTCTTTGCTCGCTCTGTCCCCCAATAGATCTCTTTGGATCCATCTCTAGAGATATTCCTCTCCTTTGTCTCAAGGTTTCTCCTCTATTTCCGGATGTTGTTTTCATCATGATGTACCCAACTCTCTACTCTCCAAAATAGCTTGTGAATCTTCTTTTGAAATGGATTTTGACTTGAAATTTGTTCCTCGTATAGCGTTCTCCCTCTTATCCGCCTCTTTATACTCCTGTTTTTCCTGCTGTTCCAAATTGTCATCTTCCTCCAAGACCTTTGCTTGTCTAGTTTAGTGGCTAGCCTGTCACACTACAAAATCATGTTCAAACTTGATGGGTATAGACACGCCTATCCTTAGTCGGATATTCACCGATAAAGAGATGGAAACAAAAATGGGTACTCCCTCCTTTCCTGAATAGATGAATTTTAGGATTTTGCACTTTAACTAAAGTACATATAGAAATGACCAAATCACCCTCATTCATTAGCTCACTTACTGCTCTTGGATGGTGTGCGTTACTCTAATCCACAGAATAAATAATATTTGGAATAATCAATAGTAGTGGTATGCAAAGGAAAAACAGCTTAAAGTTGTCTCAAATTGTAAAATAACATGTATTTAGGAACAAAATTTGAAAGCTATAATGACATGTATTCAGATCGGAGAGTATATCATATGTGGATTTGATATCCACGTGTCGCTCATTCTATAAAATGAGGTGTTTATAATAAGAGTGAACATGAACATAGTAGTGCTTTGAAGTGTGAACCTCAACTCTTGGGTCTTGAGAGCAAACAAGAGTCGCCACCACGCACGCATTCTGCTCCTACCTCGCTTTGTTGTCGACCTTATTCTTGTCATCAGTAACTCGGCAGTAGCACCAATCGCCACGCAAACGAGACCGACACCGACCGAGAGGCCCTCCTCTCGCTCAAGTCCCGCCGATCTACGATCCCACCGGTGGTGACTTGGCAACATGGCAAAGCACTACTCACTTGACTTCGTGACTGGCGCGAGTCTTGTGCACCAAAGATCGGTCGCGCCATGGTGTTGGGCCTTGAGGCGCACGGCCTCGCCGATGACATCCGCCATGTGTTTCCAACTCACCTCCCTTGCAAGGTTCCACCTTCCATACAACCGCCGGTGAGTGCATCCCACCGAGCTCGCTTGGCTCGCCGGTCTCAGCTACCTCAACCTCAACTCCAACGCCTGCTTGGCGCCATCCCACTGACCTATCATGCACAAGACTAACCTCCGTGTCGTCGACCGATGAACAACAACATCCAGGGGACATCCTGTTGTCTTCATCTCTAGGAACAAGTACATGCAAATAATATATCAAAGAAACACACACAAGGGAACACAGAAGTTTTGAGGTAATTTTCTATTATGTTATTCATCTCAACTTTTGAGGTTGTATTTATAGTACGCACATAGACCTATCTATGTAATAACTAGAAAAAGGAATAAATCGATTGATTCGATTGTCGATTGCATCATGATCCCTACTTGCCTTTACAACATTATACTTGCTTTACATGGCAAACCTAATATGGCAAGTCTAGATTACTTTCTAATCTCTCCTTTCCTTCTGTAATATGGCAAGGCAACAATGGAAAGTCTTAATTAGTTTCTAACAATCTCCCCCTAGTCTAGACTTGGTTGCGCAAGATTCTTGATGCCTAGCAGACACGATCTCGCGAATTTGACTCGAGCAAGTGCCTTTGTGAGGATATCCGCACGCTGCTCCCTATGCATACATGCTCGACAACAATCAGTCCCTTCTCCACGCACTCTCCGATAAAGTGAAACCAGATATCAATGTGTTTGCTTCTCCTATAAAACACCAGATTCTTCATCAATGTGATTGCTGATTTGTTGTAAACGCACAAGACTATCGGACTAGGGACTTCTCCTGTTACCTCACTTAACACGCTTTGCAACCATATGCCTTGACATGTCTGCTGTGGCTACGATGAACTCAGCTTCATATGTCGATGTGGCAACGCTTTTATGTTTTTAGACGCCTGCGACTATATTCCCATTGAAGTAGAGCACCATGACGCTTGTGCTTTTCCTGTCATCTATATCATCTGCCAAGTTGCTATCGCTGTAGCCTGCAATCTTCGCCACGCCTCCTCCTCTAGAATATTTCAGACCAAAGTCGGTTGTCCCATTCACATATCTGAGGATCTGTTTCACGGCTTGCATGTGTAGCTGAGTAGGACTCTCCATGTACCGACTCACCATCCCAACTACATACATGATGTTTAGCCGAGTGTGAGTGAAGGACCAAGATGGCGAACAGAGGGGGTTGAATGGTTGCAAATAAAAATTCCCCAAAATACTCCAACAAAACCTCGACAAGATCGCCAAAGGAAATTGTGAAAACCCAAAAACTAGACAACTATGTGTACCCCAAGCTTGCATGGATAAGTACCATAAAATATGTGGGATTTTTGAGTCACAATCCTGGTTGTCTAGTGTCCAAGATAAAGAGGAATCAATTCAAACTCTTGCTTTTAGAAAGGACATCAATTCAAATCACAAAAGTCACTTTCAGAAAAGCAAAAGAAGAATTTCCAGAACTTATCCTCAATTTGCACACGAGGTTGGTCAGTTTCTGCAGCTCAAACAATTTTGAGAATTTTTTTCACTATGAGCATCAGAGTCGTGAAGAACTCCACCAAATTTCGCCTCAAAAGCCTTACAGAAAAAACAGGACAAATCTAAGAACACAGTATGCTCAAGAACTTCGAGCAGAAAGTTTGGGGCTCGGTTTTCACCTCATGGCGCCCAAACAATGCAACAAGTGAACTCCAAAATTTTTCTGTAGGTGTATATCAGAGTCCCGCACCTCCTCCAATAAGAACCACTCAAAAAGGATTTTTTTATATTTTTACAAAAATCAAACACTGACTGTTGCGCGAAGAACAAGTTCTGAACAAAGTTGGAACTTGAAAGAAAAGATGTTCTCTACTCAATCCAAGAGTGCAAAAGAGATGTAAAACCATATGAACACACTAAAACATCCAAGATCAGCTGCATTTAGAAGGAGGGGAGGCAAATCCAAATTACTTGAAAGTAAATTATGGAATGTAATTGCCGGAAAGTAAATGCTGAATTTAAATTGCGTAAAGTAAAGACATAATGTAAATGCGTAAAATAAATTCAGAGGTGGATGGATAAAACTTTCATTTCTGGAAGGGGAGGTTACAAAGCCTCACATTCATGTGGGCAAAGCTCAAATGAGCATCAAAAACCTCAACACCTTCAAGGGAAGGAGGCTAACCCTCCACCCCTATTTATACTACTCTTGGGCCACCTACCACCCTTGGATGAGTCCCTCAACCATAGAGCACTCATCTAAGGGCTAGGATTAACCCACACACACAGCCATGCAAGGGCTAACCCAAAACCCACACACATACCAGGTTTTCTTGCACGGTTTTCAAAACATACTACCTAGACCCGCTAACCTATCAACTAGACCTCAATCCGACGGCCCTCATTGATCCACGCGGCATCTAGCTAGCATCAACTCCTTTCCTTGTCTTCTTGACTTGCCCGGACTCCGCCTCCGATCATCTTCCGCGATCTCCCAACCGTCTCGACCTCCGACGCCTCGCCTAGTCCCGGCCATCTTCGCCACCATGACCTAGCACCGTCACGCCTCGCAACCATCAAAGACAAGGAAACTCCTCACATAGCAATGCCCACAAAGATGTGCAATAAACCATCCAACTCATCACTACTGCGCCCATACGACCAGATCGCCACTCCGGCAGAGACAACTCAAATTGCTTCATTTTGAAAATCAATCCAAATCAAACTCAAACTTGAGCACACCTTGCTCAAATAAAGTCAAATACTCATCACAAACATGGATGGACCTCCACATGGTCCTTCAATCTCCCCTTGATGAGTATATTGACAAACCACACAAAAGGCATAAATTTGAGTTTGAAGAAAATGAAGAAGAAAGCAATTTTAGTTGCAAAGTCAAACTTGGTCCAAAGATAGAAATTAGAACCATGACCAAGTTGACGAAGAGGAATTCAGATTTTAGAGTTAAATTTAAGAAAGAGCAAGTTTTCAACAAAAACTCTAAAATTCAACTAAACATGTCAAATGTGATTATGAGATTATGATCCAAATGTAGTAGTAGCATAGTTTTACAAAGATCATAATAACCAAATAAGCATTCACATTTTTATCATTTTAGTGATGCCTTTTCACGCTTTCTCCCCTTTGGCAATATAGGCATCAATTTTTTTATGTATGCATGAAATGCAATCGAAAGAGCTTTGAAGATTATCCAATTGATCAAAATGGAAGGATATTACACCAAGCTTGTCGGGCTTTTAAGATGACTAAACTAAGACATGTCCAAGTGCAAATATGAGCTTAGTTTTGAATATTTCATTTTAGCAAGATTAGACAAGTGCAACACTTAGCTTTAGTTTCAAAATAGAAGAATAGCCACTCTAAGGATCAAAAGGAAAACCTAGAGTTCAACCTACTCAACACTTTGGGGAATCTAGAAGAGCATACAAGGTCCTTCGGCTCATTTATCACTTAATGCAAATTTTGATTTATCATCATACAAGACATAGCGGGTGCAAATGTTTGACATTATTTGCATTCTTTACCCACATATGTCTTTGTTTTTAATTTATCTGCATTTTCTTTTGACAATCAATTGACTCAAGCAGATGCGACCATCTCAAGATGAACTCTTAAGAGGATGGTCTAGGTCAAACACGATGTATTCCAAGTTCATCCCAAGTGCAATGGGAAGCGGCCTTGTGAATGCAAGGTGTTGAGTCGTATGTGCACAAGAAGAGTCAATTTTGTTTAATTTTCATTTTTAGCACAATGATTTATGAGCAATTGAAGGACTCTAGCATGGATCAAATTAGTTTCACCTAAGTTGCTATAGGGACTCTAGAGAACTCCAAAATTTCTCAAATTATGGCATAAACCTCTAGAGAAGAAACCTAGCAAGTAAAAGCAACAAGTTTCATCAAGTTTTTCATTTAAGGCTTATTTCATTTTTAAGCTTAGCAAGTTAAATGAACTTGGACATACCTAAGCTAGTGATTTTCTTCAAATGATGTAGCATGGTGTATAGCATGAAGAAGAAATCAATTGCATAATAGACAAAACTCATAAAATGAAAATGCAGTCTAAATGCAATGCATGAACAGATTCCCAAACTCCCTCAACAAATGAACCAATTTTAAGCTCAAATCTGGTTAAAGTTGAGTTATTATCAAGATTAGGCATAAAGAAAACCCAATGAACTCAATAACAACCTAAAAAATGAATGAGGAGAAGAAGCCGAGAAACTTCAAAACTGGATGGCTATTGAGCATAGATAAGATAGAAGAGACTCACTACGCTTAGACTCGCTCTTATCTTCCCCAGGACTCGACATAGGAAGCTGACTCTAGATCCCAACTAAGGAGTGCACATGCACCTTGTCTACCTGGAGGCCCAATACCGCTAGACTTATAAGACCGTGAGGGAATTCAACCTAGAGAGAAGAGAGAACACTAATCACGCATGATAGCAACCTAAAGCACAAGATAAGAGGTCCATGGAAGGCATGCTAGAAGTCTAAGTGAGTGAACTCAACTCAAGAAAACAAGCCCAAAGTCACCCGAAGAAGAAAGGAAATGCGAAGAAAATATATAGTACATAAAATACAGATCAGCCTCCCTCAAGAAATGCCATATGAGCTCATAAACCCAAGCTCAAATCCTCAACACACTCTACTCCCCTTGAGGCACACTCTAAAACTCTCACCTCACAAGAGATAGGAGAAAGCTAGAGGAGAAGAGATATGATCTAAAACCACATGGTCTCTAAGGAGCAAGATGGCTCAAGGTAAGAAGCAACCTAACTATGCTAGAAGTCCAACCAAAAGACTCTAGACAAACAGGACACAAGCTCTACCTACGAAAGAACCACAACCTCCTAAGAGACCCATCACTATTATCAACATTATCAGAGGTACTTACCTACCGCAGTAGTGCAAGTAGTGGCAAATGACCAAGTGGATCCCAAAAGCAGAGGAAGAAGACTTAGAGATATTCCTAGGATGATGGTCTCTCACCGTAAAGCCTACACACATGCATCCAACAAATCTATGCTTTCAAATCAAGTTAGCGATCCAGCCCTAGGCACGAATGGACAAGATACAGAAAAGTGTGGCAAATGATCATCTAGAGCATGAACATGATGAAGGTAATGTAAGATCATGATCACAACCAAGCTAAAGATAGCATCAAGATCCATATATCCATAGACAACAAGAAAACATATCCACATGATAAACAATAAAGAAGGTGCATCATAGCATCACATGCTAGCGTAAGAAGCTAAGCAAGGTGCATCACAAAGAAATGCTAGCAGGGATCATGTGCAAGCCTAGAAATACATGGATTAAGATACTACCCTAAACATTGCAATGAGCATGTAAATGAAGAAATACCACAATGAAGCACAACAACATGCTACTAGATATAACATGAGCAAGATGAATGAAGACAACCAAAGAGGATCATGCATAAAACAAACCAATTAGCAACATCAAGGTCCATTTATCCATAGTCTCAATAACAATATTTACATGTCGCGTAAAAGGCCCGCCAAAAGAAGACCAAACAAAAGGTCATGAGGACATAGACAAGATGAAAGTAAATGGTGACCATGGACACAAAGATGAGAAGCTACTTATGGCAACACTCTATGCATGATGATGAATACATGCCATGAATGAAGAACACAAGCTCATGCAAAATAGGTATGAAGCATATAAGCATGAAGGACAATAAAAGGTGATCATGAACAATATAAGTCATACAATGCAGCTAGATCATATGACCCTAATCTCATGAAAGGCACTCACATGTAGCACAAAGTCTGACAAACAAAGTCTAAACAAAGCTAATCATGGATGTAATAGAAAATCGTGGTCATATAACCTAGATACTACTCATGACAAAATAAAGTAAATGATATATAGCACGTGCCCATAGTTAATACAAATGCTCATACCAAATGAACAATATCATGGACAGGATAAAAACAAGAGAATCACATGCTGGGAAAGAGCTCATGAATTTAGGATATAATGCATGAAGCACAAAGATGGTTGGGGAAAACATGCTATGGCACAAAACAAGATGCATAAAAACTAACAAGACCAAGCAAAGTACATATAATACACATGGGAGCAAGAGCAATCACAACATGTCATGGAAATGATGATCACAAGTATAACCGACATGAGGATATGAGATAGCTCACCATGGAAGTGGAAGTCCCCAATGCTGTTATCATGAAGCTCAACACTTGTGGAGCGAAACACAAGGCACAAAGTTGAAAGAACATGGTGTTATCATGATGCTCATGATGGTCATGTAGGAAGATCCAATCCTCTAGAGACAAGCCGCAAAGGCCAACTCGTAATTCACATCGAGTGCCAACATTGAAAAGCGACAAACCGATCCTAGATGAGATTAGTAAAGATCAACATGACCAACATACTTACTCGCAACTCTTGCCGTGAGTGGGTACTCGAGGAAAAACGAGGTCCACTACTTATGCACTGCGAAGATGATGCCTAGGACAACTCATGGACTAAGAATCGAACTAAGAAAGGACAAGTCCACAAGATGACCCAAATCCACTCCACTAGGTAGTGATCACATCCTCAAGCTAGCCTCAAGCGACTCATACCATGAGAAAGGCAAAAGGCACTTAAAAGCAACATCGCATAGACATGACACAAGGAATTGACACAAGAGGAAAAGATGACTCAAGATCGATAGAGTGAAGACTTGGGGACCCAATATCAACCACTCGACGCCCTGAGTACCACCATCAAGAAGACTCGACTCGAGTGTCTTTCCGACGCTTAACCCTAACAAGGTCAAGAGTAACTCTAGTAGATGATCTAGGAGCTGAAACTAGGTTGGCTCGCCATGGTGCAAAAGCCGAACCACCCCAAAGAAGTCGCCTAAAACTCCTACCAGAAACGCCTCGCACCGATATTCACTCGATGAGAAAAACGAGGAATATCAAGAGGACGGCAGAAAGATCGACTACGAACAGCTCCAAGACTAAAACTCAAGAACCAAAGATGAAAACCGAGTCCTAGACGACGCCCAAAAACAGCAACTTCTAACTCGCCTAGAAGGGCAGTGTACCTTAGAGCACTCAAAGTCCGGGATGACCTCAATACCCCTAAGAGCAAGAACACGCCACACCGAGTGATCTTGGCGTGCTCAAGCGTAAATCTACTAGGTGACCATCCTTCACTGTAGGCGATGTGTACTTCGCCTTGCTAGAGGCGTAGCAATAGGAGTAACACCCTTCTGGGTCAAGTCCTATGGACAACCCCAAGAGACCTAAACTTGGTGGTGCTCACCTGGAGCTACCACAATCTCACCACTCTTGGAGCCGTGCACAATGGTGGGAGGATGCGCCCGAGCGTGCTCAAGGGATCAAATCCTAGACCTTGATTGAATCTACTAATCTTGGATTGGTCTAGAATAAGATTGAGCTTCTTCTTGCTCTCCAACAAACTTCTCGAGAGTGCTCATAAGATACCGCAATCTCGAAGAAAGAAGCACAAGAAGAACAGGGGAAGGAGAGGAAGAAGAAGAACCAGAAGAGAAGATCTCTCAAGACGTGCTTTTGTTCCCTTAGCACGGCTGCCTCAATCTTGAGGGCCTCACAAGAAATGCAAGGAGCATCTCTAATCCTAAGGGTTTGGTCTTTAACTTCTTCTTAAGCTCGACATGGATTTGATCCACATCATCCTTAACCCCAACACACAAAGAAGCAACCAGCTTGTGACTTAACTAGTAAATCCTTAGCAAGTTGATCACACTTGACATTCAAAGCATCATTGTCAAGTTTTAGTTGCTTACCCTCACATGAGCCGACGGGTCCTTAGAAGCATGCAATTCAAGTTCATCATTTCTAGCAGTAAAGCTTTCTAAGGTGTTCGCTAATGGCATCAATTTCGCAAGCAATTTAGGCAATTAGCACATGATGGAGTGGAGTGAGCATGAAGAAAACTAGCCTCAACAGAATAGCATCAATAGAACTAGTGCTAGCATTCTTCAACCTAAGACCATCAAGTTCATCAAGCATACTATCATGTATGGTCCTTAGGTTCTCCAACTCCACAAGAATAGCATCACACAAAGAGCAATCATCGTGACTCGGGAGGAGAAGATCTAAGTGAAGCTAACTCCCGAGTCAAGGTACCTACTTCCTTCTCAAGTCTGTGACACCTAGCTCTAGCTCTAGCATGAAATTTTCCTAATTTGCGTAAAGCTTCGCTGAGTCGGTCATAGGAGGGTACCTCATCCAAGTCAGCCGAGAGCTCTGAGTCGTTGATGTCGCTGGTGTCGCCATGAAGCACATGCCGAGAAGTCATCGCCACCCTTCTTCTCTTCAGCATCATCCTCGCCTCGCCGCCCATGTCTCCGTGTCGGAGAGGTTGATGTCGCAAGCGTGGCGAGGACGCGGTGGAAGAGCTTGTTCTTGGAGAAGTTGCGTACTTCTTCTCGTGCGCCGTTCACGAACCGAGGCTTCTTGTTGCGGTTCTTGTCGGTGTAGTCGTTTTGCCTCGAACCGCCAACGCCGTTTTGCCCTTCTCCGCCTTGGAATAGCCGCCCGAATGTGGTTGGGGCCACCACACTCAAGCAGTGATCATGCCACCTCTCTTTCTCTCTCACCTCTTGTATGCATGAGAAAACTTATGAGCGAGAAGAGCAAGCTCATTTTCTCGAAATTTTTCCAGCTTGGTCATCGCTAGCACGCAAAGGGCTAAAAGAGAGAAACCAATAGAAGGATCAAGAAGAAGATCCAATGGGATCGGTGACCAAAGCCATCGACCGAGATTTCATCTTCCGAGAGACGACATCGATCTCATGAGTCTTGAGGCGGGAATAAAGCCCGTCAAGAGTCGAGTCGATAAGTCGGTGGTGTCCTTGATGGTGGTCACCTTCATCTCCCAAACCCAAGGTCGAAAAGCGGTCAAGAAATGTCGAGCATTGTCCAAGTCGTGGTATATGCAACCAATCGCCTGAGGTCGCCAAAATCTTTGTAAACCGACCAAAACACTCGCCGAGACTCTCACCACAAGTTGATCAAACTTGTTGTACTCGCGCTTAGGCTGAACTCGTCCTCGCCACGCCTTGATTTGAGTAGAGCCTCATGGTAAGCATCGAGGGTAACCCAAATCTCGTGAGCGGAGCGGTTGAGAAATCCTATCATACTCACCGCGGCTAAGACCCCAGATGAGAATGTTCCTTGCCATAGCATTCGCTCAACGCCAACCATATTGATGGCCGTGACATTTTCATCGCCAGAACCTCATACGGAGTTTCACCTCTCGCCATATCGTAGCCCAAGCGTGATGTATGACTCATCCGGACTTCCAAAAGGAAAATCAACTCCATTAAAGATGGGAGGCTTGGTGGAATATTTGTCCGTCGCCATGGCTCTTGAAACCGGTCAAGATCTAGAAAGAGCAGAACTGCTCGATACCAATTGAAGGACCAAGATGGCAAACAGAGGGGGGGTGAATGGTTGCAAATAAAATTCCCCAAAATACTCCAACAAAACCTCGACAAGATCGCCAAAGGAAATTGTGAAAACCCAAAAACTAGACAACTATGTGTACCCCAAGCTTGCATGGATAAGTACCATAAAATATGTGGGGATTTTGAGTCACAATCCTGGTTGTCTAGTGTCCAAGATAAAGAGGAATCAATTCAAACTCTTACTTTTAGAAAGGACATCAATTCAAATCACAAAAGTCACTTTCAGAAAAGCAAAAGCAGAATTTCCAGAACTTGTCCTCAATTTGCACACGAGGTTGGTGGGTTTCTGCAGCTCAAACAATTCTTAGAATTTTTCTCCATATGAGCATCAGAGTCTTGAAGAACTTCACCAAATTTCTCCTAAAAATCCTTACATAAAAACAGGAAAATCAAAGAACACAGTATGCTCAAGAACTGAGCAGAAAGTTTGGGCTCGGTTTTCACCTCATGGCGCCCAAACGGTGCAACAAGTGAACTCCAAACATTTTCTGCAGGTGTATATCGGAGTCCCGCACCTCCTCCAACAATATTCACTCAAAAAGGATTTTTATATAGTTTTACAAAAATCAAACACTAACTGCTGCTTGCCAAGAACAAGTTCTGAACAAAGTTGGAACTTGAAAGAAAAGATGTTCTCTACTCAATCCAAGAGTGCAAAAGAGATGTAAAACCATATGAACACACTCAAAACATCCAAGATCAGCAGCATTTAGAAGGAGGGGAGGCAAATCCAAATTACTTGAAAGTAAATTATGGAATGTAATTATGGAAAGTAAATGCTGAATTTAAATTATGTAAAGTAAAGATATAATGTAAATGCGCAAAATAAATTCAGAGGTGGATGGATAAAACTTTCATTTATAGAAGGAGGTTACAAAGCCTCACATTCATGTGGGCAAAGCTCAAATGAGCATCAAAACCTCAACACCTTCAAGGGAAGGAGGCTACCCTCCACCCCTATTTATACTACTCTTGGGCCACCTACCACCCTTTGATGAGTCCTCAACCCTAGAGCACTCATCTAAGGGCTAGGATTAATCCACACACACAGCCATGCAAGGGCTAACCCAAAACCCACACACATACCGGTTTTCTTGCACGGTTTTCAAAGCATACTACCTAGACCCGCTAACCTATCAACTAGACCTCAATCCGACGGCCCTCATTGATCCACGCATCTAGCTAGCATCAACTCCTTTCCTTGTCTTCTTGACTTGCCCGACTCCGCCTCCGATCATCTTCGCGATCTCCCAACCGTCTCGACCTCCGACGCCTCGCCTAGTCCCGGCCATCCTTCGCCTCACCATGACCTAGCACCGCCGCCTCTACAACCATCAAAGACAAGGAAACTCCTCACATAGCAATGCCCACAAAGATGTGCAATAAACCATCCAACTCATCACTACCCAGGCCCATACGACCGCAGATCGCCACTCTGGCAGAGACAACTCAAATTGCTTCATTTTGAAAATCAATCCAAATCAAACTCAAACTTGAGCACACCTTGCTCAAATAAAGTCAAATACTCATCACAAACATGGATGGACCTCCACATGGTCCTTCAATTGAGTCAGTACCTTAGACTCGATGATGCTCTGTGACTTGGTCACATCAACTCCTGGCCTCCATCTTCATCTTTCTCCAGCTTAAGCTTCGCTCCACGGATATCTTGCTGGGTTGCACTCACTCATCCTAGCTTGCAACAAGATCTTCCTTGCATACGCTTGAGGGTGACGCAGCTTGCCTTCTGCTCTACCACAATCCTGAGGTAGTATGTAAATAGCCTGGGATCACTCATCTCGAACTCCCTCTTCATCTGGTGTTTAAATTGCTTAATTTCATGTGCACTTGTGCCGGTGACAATGAGGTCATCTACATATACACCAACAACAAGTACCGATCTTTTATCACACCTCTGTAGATGGCTTGCTCTTGTGGGCACTTCACTAACCCTAGATTCTTGAGACTTTTGTCTAGTCGGATGTTCCACGCCTCGGGCTTGACGCACCTGTAAAGCACTTTTGAGAACTTATACACCTTGTGCCCCTCGCCCTCTTTGATGAATCCTTCTGGCTGAGCAACAAACACCTCTTTTTGGAGATCAACGTGCAAGAATGCTAACTTGACATCTAGGTGATGGACTTTCCATCCACTTTGTGTTGCAAGGGCGTAAGTCTCACTGCCTCAAGTCATGTCACCGATCAACACTTCATCAAAGTCGATTCCATGTTCTTA